>JADBJO010002133.1:197500-222500 GCA_016801955.1 Conus betulinus | reverse complement strand
AGTGCCACTGAAGTGGCACAGAAGATAGGATGGGGGAGAGGGGGCAGGGGATCAGGTCCAGGTTGGAAACAAGTAGAAACAACAAAAACAATTCCAAACCCTTACAGTATTTAGTTAAGAGATCAGTGTAACATTTTGTGTAAAAAAAAAAACCACCCACCAAAAACAAAAAAAAGAATAATCAGCCAAAAAACCTTTTTCTCTTTTGCAATTGTTTTTGACAATGTTCTTTGCGGATTAGATATCATTATTTCTTTAATGGTTATGTGGTTATCTTACATATAAATGGAATGTTTTTTTTAGCAGTGTTTATATGTGTGTAGTGCAGAGGATTTTTGTGAAATTTCATGTCAAAACGGCTTTTGTGCATCGGTCTGCGTTCAGCATGTGACCTTCAGTAACCAACTTAGGTCAAACTTGGGCTATCCAAGAATGAACACATTCGAAAATAGAATAATGACAAAAATAAATCTGTTCAATTGCTGCACTACCATGGATGACAGGGCCATTCCCAGAGTGTTGTGGATGAGAAGCCCAGGCAGTGGACTTCAGCAAGACTTCATAGGCTAGTGTTGCACTACGTTTTAGTTCATGTTGGATTTATCCTGCATGCTCGTGCATGCACATTGCTTAGTCAGTTATTTTGGACAGGTGGAAGTGGCAAGATAGAGAGAGAGAGAGAGAGAAATACAAAGAGAGAGAGAGGGACTGAAAGAGAAAGAAAGAGAGAGATGTGGTGGAAGTAAATATTGGGAGGAGGAAGCTGGGGATTGAGAGAGAGGGGGTGGGGGTGGGAGGCAAAGAGTGAGATGATATGTGGACATGGTGCTTGAAGAAGCGATACTGCTCCTGGTGCAGTGTTGTAGATTAAAAAAAAAAAAAACAGACAAAAGGAGAGGGTGGAGGATGGGGAGGGTAGGGGGAGAGAGAGTGAGTGGGGGGATCACACAACAAGGGGTGCTATGGACTGGGGAATGCTGGTTGATAATATATGATAAAGTACTGAAAAGCTGTCCAGATTGACCAAATGTAAAGAATTGAAAACAATGCTTCAAGACTCAAAAAAAAAAAAAAAAAAAAAAAAAAAGAAAACAAAACAACAAGCAAGCAAGACCATATAACACTGCTTTTAGGGAACTCCACTGGCTTCTTGTAAGATTTAGGTGCCAATACAAGACTGGCCATGTAATCTGCACAAAATCTTAACTCTTGTCTGAATTTGAAACTAGCCTGAACTGGCTTATGAAATAAGCATTTCAACAAGAATTTACCTGATCTGTGTTGCGAGCTATATTTGTTGAGTGAGCAAGAGATGGGGGGGGGGGGGGGGGGGGGGGGGGGGGGGGGGGGGGGGGGGGGGGAGGGGGGGGGGGAGGGGGGGTACAGTTCTGTACAGTTCTGGGGTTTTAGGTGGGGAGAGAGGTGAAGAAGTAGTTTGGGTGTATTTTCTGCCTGTCAGTGGTGGTGGACAGCACACTGAGCTGCTAATGCAAGCATTTGCGCTTTAGAGTACTATTCACTGATAAAGGTAATGATGATTTAATCGTTTTTGTAGAATATAGTTAATTTCTGAATGGAATTGTGCACAAATGTTACTGTTAGCGGTTATCTGTCTTGCATTATTTGATTAATTTAAAAAAAAACACACTATTTTCCTTGACATCTTAACCAGTGTCTTTACTGCTTTGAAATAAATTGGACAAACTTGATCTGCTTTGTATACCAGCAGGTGACAGTGATGAAGAAACAGTCATGAAACTTGCCAGAAGAGCCAATGACCAAATTGCAGCACCCATGAGATGGGCCATGAGCATGATCACGACATGGAGGAGGAGCACTCCATCATTGGTGTCAGCCTGGTGGCTGGCTTCATCTTCATGCTGCTCGTGGATCAAATGGGAGGCAGCCTGCACTCACACGCTGCTTCAGGTATTGATAAAATGAAACGGCACAAAAACATTCGTATGATTTCTTTGTATATTATGTACTTGTAATACAAGTTGTAGACCTGCAGACAGCATGCACGGGTCATATCCAGTCACAGACTCTTTGTACACTCACACATATACATGCGCGCACACACACACACACACATACACGCACAAAGCACGTAGTATACATGCATGTTTGTGTGTAATTCAGGCATGTACCACCTCTCTGTTTTGGGGGCAGACTTCCTCTGTTTTATTATGCATTTGTCATTTTGTGCTGATGAAAAAAAAAAAAAAATTCTTTTGTACAAAAATTCAAATCCAAATCAAACAAGAACTTGAAAGAAATATGAATAACAGCTTTATGTCAGTAGATATTCTGGAACTGTTTGCACATTAGATTCAGAGA
Source organism: Conus betulinus (assembly GCA_016801955.1). Lineage (NCBI taxonomy): Eukaryota > Metazoa > Mollusca > Gastropoda > Neogastropoda > Conidae > Conus > Conus betulinus. Next base: position 220,160 of record JADBJO010002133.1, on the reverse strand, counting down.
TAAAATTATGGAAGTACTTCAAAGCATTCTTATGTGGAATCAGGCGGAGAAAACAGATGGTATGAAAAAGATCGGAGTCAAATATCAGCCCAGCCCTCTCAGCAGCATACCTCCATTCCCCTGTCCACACGCCTACAAACACATATACGCTTGTGTCCCCACCCTCTGTGTGTGTGTGTGTGGTGGATGGGTTGTAGATGAATATGTAAGGGTTCTGTGCATATACTTTAATTGCTGCAGAAGGTGTTTAATCTCTGGCTCAATCAGATTTTTTTCATGGTAATCTTCTAATCGTTTTATTTACCTGTTCATTTTAAGTATTGATTTGTTTGTTTTACAATCTAGGCGTACTTCTTTCAGGATGATTATTTGAAAGCATTATACTGGTTGATTGTTCTGGTAATATGTGATGGCAAATTGACGGTTTTCACCAAACTTCCTGTCAGGCCTTATAGCTGCTTCCCCTTTCCTCTTCTTCTTCTTTTAGCCTTGCTCCTCACTCTTCTCCTTCTTCCCCACTCCCTACCTTCAGCCCCTTCCACAATCAGACACACATAAGTCAACTTGTTAACACACACACACCCTTATCAATGTGTGTGTGTGTGTGTGTGTGTGTGTGTGTGTGTGTGTGTGTGTGTGTGTGTGTTTCAAAGCATACTGATTAAAGTATGAAAAAAAAAAAATGTCTGGTTGAGAGAGAGAGAGATAAAAGTATGAAAAACAAAAATGTCTGGTTGAGAGAGAGAGAGAGAGAGAGAGAGAGAGAGAGAGAGAGAGAGGGATTTGCCATGAAATGCACTTTCCTTAAACTTTGTGTTTTTGTTTGCAGATGACCCGCAGTTGCCTCCAGTGGTGGGACATCAGGCAAGAACAAAATGACAGCCACTGTTGGGCTGTTGTACATGCAGCAGGTACCTTGATCCATAACATCCTTTAATATATGTATGCCCCCCTAAAAAAGGGAAAAAAAAAATCCATAAGCTTCTGTCCTATATGTACTAATGTAAAATAATAGCAGGACACCAGTAGTCATGACTGGATGCAGCCAAGGTCCTGCAAGACCATAAGGTTTTAGGATCCGCAATACATGTTTGTGGCTTCTTCTGGGAGGACATTGTGCTGTCTAGATCCTCCAGAGAGTTTCTTTATACTGTGGCAGTTTTCAGCATGCAAGACATTACAGTGTGTATGATGAATCCTGATTTTAAACATAAACTGGTATGGACAAAGGTAAGGTAATGTTGCTAATAGCCCAGCCGACTGCAAAGGGCCATATCAGGGCTGTCACCACGTTGAAGTCAACTCACAAAGTCATTCATTCACACAACCCTTTAAAATATATCTAAAAACACACCCGAAATTTTGTTAAGAAACTTTCCACTGTTAAATCTCAGATCAGATGAATCTCAGATCAGATGTTGATCTCTTTCAAAAATTCAAAGATCATATCAAGTGGAACATCTCTGAACAAGGTTTTCATGGAATCTGCTGAAAAAATGTTTATGTCTCACGTCATGCAAGTCCCAACACTCTAAAAGAATATATTTCATTGTGGCATGAACAAAGCTGCACAGAATACTTGTTATGTCTGGTGCATGATAGGTGAATTGATTTGTCTTAAACATGGATATTCTGGTCATCTTGATTATGGATGAATGAATGATAGAATGACCAGAGTCTTACCTGTTTAACAAAAATTAAAGAATGTGTGAGTGGTAAAAAATAAGAAGATGAAAAGATGGAAAGAAAGCAAGAAAAAGCTCTCTTGTCTGATTTTCTCCCCTTTCCACTGATACATACATGGGCAGTCAGGAACCGCCCACAGTCTTTGTCTTAGGTCATGAGCAACAAGATAGAGTATTTTAATAAGTCCAGACATTTACAAATAATGTGTGTAATGATCAACAAGATAAAGTATTCTAAGCAGTCCAGACATTTACAAATAATGTGTGTAATGATCAACAAGATAGAGTATTCTAAGCAGTCCAGACATTTACAAATAATGTGTGTAATGATCAACAAGATAGAGTATTCTAAGCAGTCCAGACTTTTACAAATAATGTGTGTAATGGAAGTGGTGGAATCCAGGCAAATGGGGTATGAACAATGAGGCACTGAACTGATTTTGATTATAGAAGAAATTACTCTGAATTAATTTAGGACATTATTGTTTAAAAAAAACATCATACAGGACTTGTTTTCTGATGGAGAAAATGACAATTAATGTGTAGATCCTTTTAAGCATAAAGGTCAAATCAGCTTTGAAAGAAAACAAAGACGTATAACTGCAAAAAAAAAAAGTTCTTGAAAAGTCTTCTTCTTGCAAGATGTTTCAAGTATACAAGTATACACATATTTTCTGTGAGTTATACATGGTTTTTTTTTTTTGTTGTTTGTTGTTTGTTTTTTTAATAAAACAGCACTAAAAAGAATTCTGTACTAAGAATGATGTCTTTTTTTTTAGGAAATATTTCAAAAAATTGGTGAGAAAGAAAAACAGAAGTAATACATTAAAGAAAATGAATGAAAATGAAATCTAGAGCATGCTTACTCTAAATGAAGTGTAGATCTGTATGCATGAAATGCTATTGTAACAAAAAAAAGAAAAAAAATTGAGGAATAAAAAAAGAAAAGAAAGGATAACTGTGATATAGTCAGAGAGAGGAAATGGGGAGGGGGAGGAGAGGGGGTCGAGGAACATACATGATTTGCTATTGTCTAGATGGGCGTGATATTTTAGGCTCTAATGAGGAGCTAGGTGTTCAGGAATTTGAGGACAGGTATAATAGTTATAGAAATGTGTGTGTTTTTGCAGATGCACAGATGTAGATGTGTGTGTATGTGTTTTTAATGCCTGTGCATGTATCATTGCATATGTGCAGATATCTGCTTACATTTGTGCTTGTAATGGGAAACAAAACTTTCATTTGATACTCAGTGTGAATGAGATGTACATGAAGCATTATTTTGGTTTTAACTGTGTCGTAAGAATTAATTCTAAAACCTTTTAGGATGATCAAGTTTGTTTATTGTCTTGGAATTGGAGCAGTTCTTTATTTCACAATTGTCACATATCCAATCTTTATATTACAGTAGAGTGCACCATGCATTGAAGAGTAAAACTGTTGTAAATACATGGCAATGGTTGGATGTGTTTCAGCGGATGGCGTTGCCATGGGGGCTGCCATAACCATGTCACAGACTCACATCACCACTATTGTCTTCCTGGCCATCATGCTTCACAAGGTCAGTTTACAATTCCATACATATTGCATAACTCTGTCCCAACTGAAAGGGTCTTGTTTGGCCTGCTAGGCTGGAAGACACCTTAAACTGAAACTGTGTTGTTCAAACCTTTACCTTGTCTTGTGCTGCCTTGCCTGTGGTTAGAGGATGGGTTATTTTTTTTAACCTACAGTCTCTGTAGACATTAAAAGTCTTTATTTTGGTGATCATGATACAATTTTGATTTCCCCTGCTTAATTTTCTCTGAAAAACACTGGCATCAGCATCCTTCAAGCTTTCAACCTTATGCACAGTGGTGGTGTGCTCTCTTGAACTGTATTACACAACTGCATCTTACCTTTGTTTGAACATCTGAACTTAAGTTAATCAAACTGCTTTTCAAGCTCATTCATAAGCATTAACTTTAAAAAGGAAAATGATGGGAAGTTTTTTTTTCAACAGATTTCCTTGTGATTTGACATGTATAATTTTGCTGGATATTTTAGCCAGTGAAGGTTTTTGTTTTTTTTTTTTTTGTTTGTTTGTTATTTTTTTTTTGTCCACTCAGTGCAGGTGAAAGTCAGTGGCTGACTGTAAAAGAGCTTATTGAAGAGATCCTTATGGGTTCTGGAAGGTATCTGGAAGGTGATGATTCAGGTCGCTATTTATTTCAAAATTCTTCCAACAATAATGATCAGTGAAATGCCAATATTTTAAAAGCATGTGACATCTCACAAAGAAAAACAAAGTCTTCATGTGAAATTCGTAATTGTAACGTTTGACTTTATCAAAGCATCAGAAGACAAAAAGTATGTTTTAGTCTTTTAAAAAACTGTTAGCACAACCATATTGCAATAGTAATGCAGTTTTGTTTGCCTTTCGACGAGTTAGCATTTGAAATGTCAGTGTTAAATGAAGCACTCCTTGTCATACAGATCAGCCTGAAACTGCCAGATGTGGAAGGCTGCCCAGACTGCAAAGTTGGAAGGGTTTGAATGGTAAAGAATCTAAGGAATTTTGAGTTAAATTTCAGAAGCTTTCAATGCCAAAGTGATGTTATTATTGTCAGTAGACATACCTTTCAGTACTGGTCTTTGAGAAGGCAGAGAGAAGCAGTTTTTTGTTGTTGTTTTTTTTTTTGTTTTGTTTTGTTTTGTTTTGTTTTTGTTTTTACTCTTTCTGCCTGAAGCCGACATTTTGTCAAGTGCATATAAACAGATATTGTCGTCTGCACCCAACCTCTGGTCAGGTGTTAATCTTGGTTCAAATTTAGAACATTTAACCCTTTTTCCATGCATAGATGATAAATGCAGAGGAAGTTTTTTTTAAACCCACTTCCTTCTTTTACCAAATGCTGCTTTGAGTAAGCGATTTTTGAATAGTTTGGTTTTTCTTTTTTGCCTTCTGACACCATGAGCCATTGAAGTTATGTTACAGTGAAGCAAGTTTTGAATGAAATTAGAGGTAGAACGTAGGAATCAGTTCTAAAAGTATACATGCCAAAGCCATATAAATTACTGTATTGCAGGAAATTTACGTGACTGGAACTTATATCCATTTTACATCACATGTAAGAAAACAGACTGTAAGAATAAGTACTAAAGTAGTGATAAAGGATCTGTCAAGCCTGTATATATCAAAGAACCATGTGTCAATGGATAACTCAAACACAATGAAAATTTAAAACATTTATATTTGAGGCTCAGTATTCTTTTTGTTGCTGATCCAGAGGTACGACACTTTTGGTAGGGTAGTCCCAATCTTCTAGCTACTCAGCCAAAACTTGCCCAGACCTGTTTATCCATACAATTTCACACTGTTTGTGTGAAAATATTACTGATATGATGACCTAAAATGAGATGCAAAAAAGAATTTTCTGGAGGGGTAATTAATTATACCTGTGGAATGTAACTAAAATGCAGGCTTTGACCAAAGAGCAACAACTCTTGCGAAGTTCTGCTTGCGTAATTATGTTAGGCCGTGTCTGCTCCTTCAACAATGTGCCCAGAAACAAAACAAAAAAAAAAAACATTGAGAGACCATGAGTGTACGCCCAAGCATGCTGATGAATCAGGTTTGAAAGAAATTTTTGTGTTAAAAAAGAACTTTTATTGTAGTTTATATAAGATCAGGTGGTTACTATTTGGAAGAAGTCTCCAGTGTTATCGCTAGTTAAAACAAAATGCTTTCTCCCCCCCACCACCACCACCCCAGCCCCCTCCCCCCCCCCCCCCCCCCCCCCCCCCCCCTTTTTAACAGAAATTTGGAAGTTTGTACACTCTTTTTGCAGAAAATATGCTCATTTTTGTTGAAAAGTACATCAGTGGCAGTTTCAGGCTGGGACAGTTGCAGTCGTCCAGGCAGATGGCTGAAAGGGTTAACTCTTATATGCCAGTTCTGTCTCCTAGTTTTCACATAGTGTAGTGATGGGAAACAAATAAATGAAATAAATCACAAAAAAACGACAACAAGAAAATCAACTGAAATAAGTTAATCTGAGTTTGGTTTAAAAAAAAAAAAGTTTATTCAGGTAAATCTTCTGGCGATCAAATGGAAAGAAACCATCCCTTCTGTTCCAGGATGAGTAGCTCATGATCAGTTGGATGGAAAAGGAGCTGTCACACGCTTGCAGAGTATGGAAATCTGTATTAAAGTGGTTGCCTTTGACAATGGAGGGGTCAGAGATATTTTCTGGTCAATAATGAGTTACATGTTTGTTTTTTTTTTTCCAATATTCTTCCAGATGACAATGTGATAAATGCTGGTGAAGGTGCCCAGTTTAAATCCAAAGAAACCCTAATTCCCAATTAAGAATTTGGGGGGGGGGGGGGGGGGGGGGGGGTTTGCTGTCTTGTTCTCCCATGCCTCCCAGTCTGGTCACTCCGTGCACTCCTCAATTCAGAATAAATTTGTATAACAATGGATCAAATGACACTAACTATGGCTGCACACGATGGAACCGGAATGAACAGGCTGGGAGTAATGCTGTTAGTCCGGAACCAAAGACACAACAGCTGCCATAACAAAAATAATAAATTAAAAAAAAAAAATGAATGTGTCAATGAGTAAGTAAGTCAATAGATAAAAAAAACAACAAATAAGTAGTAGATAAATAAATATATATGTATATATGTAAAAAAAGAAAAAAAATTGAGAGAAAAAAAATGGTGTAAATTGAAGGTTCCCCTTCATAATGACTCACAATGAGAGAGTTGGTGGTGCCTTTTGTGTACTGTGTGCTGGTCTGATATCAAGCACTGAATAGCCGTCAGTGCACAACTCTAGTGGTCACATTGTGACCCAGCCATGATGGCTTTCAAGCAGACCTCTGGAGGAGGATGAACCTTGTGGGGCTGCGTGAATGGAAATAGAATCATTCTCCTTCTCCCACATCTTCCCTTCCCTGAAGTTTGAAAATTTAGAGTATATCTGGGTGCTCTCCCTCAGTTTTTAGTGATTCCTTCATATGTGTCCAGTGTTTCCCCTCCATAAATGTCTAATGTTTCCTCACATTTGCATGTATGCTTCCTTTCCATAATTTTCTAGTGCTTCCAAACATTTGTAGTATTTTAATGTTCCTTTTTCTTTTTATTGATCTGTAGTGTCTTCATAAATTGTGTAGGTTTCCATCCATTCTAGTGTCATTTGTCCATGAATTTCTGGTATGGCCTGTATGAATTGCTTGGAAGAATCTGTTTGTTTTGTTTTTAGTTTTATCCACCTTGTACAATGCACTTATTGCATGGAAACCTGTACTGAGTGAAAAATCAAATATCATCATTGAAAGCGATAATTTTTGCCAGGGGGTTAATTTTGTAAAAATGTGTTGCAGGATATGTAAGTGTGGGGAAGGGCAGAGGGGGGAAATTTAGGTTGGCAGGTGTGTGTGTGTGTGTGTGTGTGTGTGTGTGTGTGTGTGTGTGTGTGTGTGTGTGTGTGTGTAAATTTACGAATAAAAGTGCTAGAGAGAAGGTGTACTAAAGTAGTAGTAGTCGTAGTAGAAGGTCTGTTTGTAACAGAAGTAGTTGTTGTTATCATGTTATCATGAACAGAATCTTTACTTGTCATTATCATTAATACATATGTTATTTCACATTGTGTTACAGGCTCCAGCAGCATTTGGCCTGGTATCCTTTTTGCTGCATGAAAATTTAGAGCGTTCCAGGATCCGTATGCATTTGTTGGTGTTCTCCCCTGGCAGCGCCTGCATTGACCATCATAACCTACTTTGGTTTGAGTCAGGTCTGTTACAGATTTGTTTCTGATGGGATTTTTCGTTTGTTTGTGTTGACCTGTATGTGATGTGATGTGGTGTGTGCGTGTGTTTCTGCACGTTTCTGTGTATGTATGTGTTTGTGTATGTGTGTGTGTGTTTGTGTGGGAGTATACATGCATGCTTGTGGTGCGTGTGTGTGTGTGTAAATACGTATTTTTGTCTGTTTTGTTTATACTTGTGTTTGGCTCTGTGTGTGTGTGTGTGTGTGTGTGTGTGTGTGTGTGTGTGTGTGTGTGTGTGTGAATGGTGGTTTGGATAGGGACAGTCTCATAGGGTCTTGAAATTATTATCAAAATTTTACATGCCCAGGATGTGCTGTAGCTTGTTCAGTGATACTTGCCATTAACTTTCTTTTTCTCCCCATTTACTCAAGCACAAACTGTCTTACTTTAGCGTCTATCTGTCTGTTGTCTGTTGTTTCAGTAGAACATACTACTATAATAGCAAGGATAGAATGTAATATTTGGCACTACCTAAAATCTTTATCCTTTAGTAACACATTTTTGAAAAATCTTCATCCGTCCTAGTTTTGCTGTCTTGCCCTCCTCGCTCGAACACAGAAACATCCCCACTCCCCACACACCTGAAACTCCTCTATTCCCCTCAGACCTGCACAAGTGGATTGGTTGATCCCAACAGCATTGTCTGGCAGACCCCAAGCGTTTAAGTCCATGCAGTTTTGGGATGACCATACGTGACTGTTTGTTGTGTTTTTTTCCAGACCAGTACAGAATCGCTGTCCGACATGCACATGACGGGCATTGCCATGTTGTTCAGCGCCGGCACGTTTCTTTATGTGGCTACCGTCCACGTCTTGCCCGAGATTGCCACAGTACAACATCGGCACACCATGGCGGATGGAACCGTCGTCATAAGAGAGAGCAAGGGTTTCAAAAATGTGGAATTGGTTGCTCTTGTGATCGGTGCTATTGTGCCTGTGTTGTTGGCTGTGAGTCATAAGCATTAGGGGGGTTGGCTGCTGAGTATTACACACATGATATAGTGGGGGAAAAAAAAAGAGAATTTATAGACTATGGAGAAGGTGCTAAACCCCAGTTAAAAAAGAAAAAAACCGTAGGAGAAAAAGAAAAAACACCTTTGGATTGGCGTGTTAGGTTTGAGGGCGGGATAAGGGACAAAAAGACACCTTTGGATTGTGGAGTTAGGATTGGGGATGGGGCTGAGGGTAGAGAATGCAGGAGACCAGAAATGTAACAATATAATGAGCAGCACTCTCACATACCCTGAAGGCAGTCAGAGTCTGTGTATTTTTAAGGGTGTGTATTTTCAAATCAGTTGCACATTCTCATATAGCAATGATCTTTTCAACTATGTCAAAAAAAAAAGATCTGGCTCAACATGGAGAAAAATCAGCATAACCATACATTTGCAAATGTGTCCTCTATACAAGCCATGTATAGAAACATTGCTGAAGTTTTTAACTTTGACATTTACGACATTCTGAATGGCAGGTTTTGGAACAATTCATTTATTCTTCCTGGGGGAGAGGATGTAGAAAGTATGGGTGAAGAAGGAAAAAAACTTTTCACATAGAAACTCTCACCTGCAGTCATTTGAGTTTGGACTTGCTTAAACAGAAAAGTGTACATAGTGTCATGATTGGAGATGGGTGCAAAATAATTGTGAAAAGGAAGATACAACCTGACCCAGGCATGTATTGTTCAGAGATTTTTTTTTTTCTTTTAAAACTTCACATTTTAAGATGACATTTTCATCATGATTCAAATCCATCCAAAAAAATCTACAGGCAGTTTGAAAAAAAAAATGGAAATACTGTAGTGTTATCACAATATGTAAGGTTTGCCATATTAAAGGAAACAGATCATCATTGTGCCATTTTATGTATCATGGATTGGAAAAGATTTCTTCACTACTTCTTTAGCTTCTGCAAAATCCCAGGAATTTTTGCAGGCCTGTGAAAGAAACAGCTTGTGGAATTAAAGCATGGATGAATGAGATCTAAGAAAAAAATAAGTCCCTCATCTCCATTGCTGGGTCAGTAATGGTTCCTCATTTTAGAGAGGCAATAACCTCATTGCCCCATTCTTTGCTTTGCGGGTGAAAACAAAATTCTCATACTTTTCATAGAGGCAATACTTCCTGTACTGTATGGTTGGAAACAGAGTGTGCATCTTTTCTGATTGTCAGTCATAATGTGTGTGTGTGTGTGTATGTGTGTGTGTGTGTGTGTGTGTGTGTGTGTGTGTGTGTACCTGCGCATATGAGTGTGTGTATTCTTGATCAGATTCAGAAAGGAATGAGCCTGTATATAATTGCAAGAAAAAGGAAAAAAGAATCTGTTTAATGTTCCTGTGTTTTGACAAAAACTGTCTTCTTTCCATACTCATGGATGCCTAGACAATCCATAAACCATGTTGATGTCTGGCATGGACAGATGACAAATAGCTGATCAGAAGAAAATGCTCAGGACGTTGAGTTCCTTGATTAACTGGAAAAAGAAGATTCTCAGCGAGGAGATGAAAAGGAGATGACATAAATTGAAATAAGGTACAAAAATGAAAAACTACTGAAGTTGGGAAGCACGGAACAAAAAAAGCATGAATTTTTTTCATGGTGTGTTGGATTCTATAGATACATATCAACTTTAATGGAAAAGAGTTTCTGATTTTAGATATTTTGTTATAACAGTTTAATAGTGATAACTATCCTGTTGTGAAAAGAAGGGAGCAGAATCTCACGAAGAACATATACATTTGTTTAAAATCATGGCAGTTTTTTTTTTTTTTTGATGTTGTTACTTAGCTGTACATTGTTGGTGTCACCTGTGTGCAATACTATTTTGGAACAAAGACCTGCAGTTTACCACAGTAACTTATGGATGTGGGGTTCCTTTCTGACAGAGACTTCGACAAACACAGTTTTTTTTTTTTTTTAAAAATTAAATGATTGAAATTTAAAGGCATTAATAATAGTTAAAACTAGACGTGTTATTACTTGTTATGTGGATCGTGATGCCGATGTTGATTGATCTCAGCAAGTATTGTTTTTTATTCACGGTGTTGTGTTCTCTGTGTGCAATAATATGCTGGATGTTCATCCCTTGTCTGATGACAAACGATGGCAAATAATCCTATGCTGACCTATGATGCTTTTACAATATTAGTATATACTAGTACCACTTACATCTACCCCTCATCCATCATTTACATTGTATAACAAGAAACGTACGTTCACTAGATGAAAGAGACATACTTGTGAAGGCAGTTTAGGTGTACTCTCACACACTTAAAGGAGTTATGGATAGGGTGCATGATAGGTGATGAGAAAATCCTCTTGGTCCACCAGTGTGTGAATGTAAACCTGATTCAGTTCAGGGGTGAAGGCCTGAAGGAAAGGGCTGGGCTCTGTCTTCCAGAGCCCTGTACCCAGGGTACCTTTGGCTCTGACTGTGTGCAAGAGCTAGGCTCTGTACCAGAGCCCTGTACCCAGACATGATGTACCTTTGACCGTCTGACTGTGTGCAAGTGCTAGGCTCTGTCTTCCAGAACCCTGTACCCAGACATGATGTACCTTTGACCGTCTGACTGTGTGCAAGTGCTGACAAGATTTTTCATCTCAGTCAGGCTGCTCAGTGGGCATGAGTGGCCTTGAATGGGCTGTTTTTAATATTTTTTTGATCAAAGACTTCTTGGCTATGTTTACTCTAGATCAAACAGATTAGTGTCTTTCGTTCGTCCTTTGTTTTCAATGTATTGAATGTTGTTTTGTCATAGCTGTGGAAGGACCCCACCCAATAGGTCAAAACACTTTGTGTCTGTTCTGTAATTTGTTTGTTCTTTCGTTTGGCGGATGAATTACTCTGTTTTGCTTCTTTGTTTACACATTTAGGAGTAGTTGGTGCCATTGTGAGAACAACTCTGTTGCAGCATTCCCGTACAATTACATGTCTCATCTGCTTCGTCACCATTTTCAGTTAAAATGACCCCATGCTGAAGGCTTTGTTTCAGATGCTAGTTCCAGCCAGTTAGTTTTAATACGGACCAAGGGAAATCAGTCTAAAGATAGACGGATGATCACTGAGTTTAATTACAACAGTTTCTTTTCCTAGACCTTTTTGGGAAGTCATGGGTTTCGAACATAACTTTGCATGCACATGGGCATGCATCTTGTTAAGTGAGAGCAACAGTTTACATGTAGATAGGCCTGCCGTGTTGTCTGTGATGCTTAGAGCTCCACTTATTTGTGCACAGATCAGTGTAAAAAAGTTAAAGGTTCTCTGCTTCTGTGGTCATGAAGCTATAGGACTTACTTTGAATCTGTGTTGGAGTGGGTGACCAAACTTCTGGGTATTGATACAAATGAAACTGATGTTCTGTCAAAGAGCCACTATAATTTAGTCATAGATGCTAGCAGAAGATGATTTATTTGTCTTGAGCCTTTTCATATGCTCAAGTTCTGCTGAACAGTAAAGTGTGAGTGGAGAGAGACCAAGCATGAGAACAAATAAATATTCCTTTGTGTTCTAGGTATATGATTTCATTTTTTTTGGTTTGTATTAATCAGTATTGAAACAAAGAGAAGCTTGAAAGATGTTTATTCTTTATAGGATTCTATTCTTTGTAAGGCTGATATCTTTACCAGCTTGGAACAAAAGTCCTACCTCAGAAGGCAGTGTAAATAATCATTTCAGCATTAGAGTATCAAGATTTGGTTGAAAAAATCAGAGGCCCAAACCTCGACTTTGCACCAAAGATTCGACCCACCCTTCACTCCAATTGTTTAATGTACTTGTATAGTGTAAACTGTTGCTGATGTTTCTGTGATGAATTTTTGCTGTTTTTTTTTTTTTTTCTGTTTTTTTTTGTTTTCCCCAATACAAGGAGAAAACTTGGTTTGAAAAAAGTCTGTAAATAGATCAAGTCTTTTTAAAGATATGTTTTTTAGTGTTAGGTAATTATTTGCCAAATATTGTTCTTTGATGGGATGTGCTTTTTTCTGCACAGAGCTATAAGTGTGTACATGTATTTGGGATGTTTGTTGGCCAGAAAACTTTGGATCTGTGCTTCAGTCTTGTTACTGATGTTCTGTTGTCCAAGTTTGAGGGTGAACAGACTGGTTATCATGTGGGATGTTTCTGTTTGGGCTGCTCAGTATGGTGGTAGTGTGGGCTTGTTTGTTGTTGTTGCTGCTGCTGTAGAGGTTATGGATGTATTAGTAGATAGTCATTGCAGATGTCTGGGTTTTGGTTCTGTTTGTTCAGGAAGTAAATTTGGTATTATATGATTATAATTATCTGTATCATTGATGCTCTAGCATCTCAAGGAGAGTTTTTCTGTATGCGTGACCGAGATATGTATGGTGTGCATCTGCGTGTGTGGCCTGCCTTTTTATTGTATTGTATAAATGAATGGAATTGTCTGGTTACAATTGACGGCATGTATATCTATTTAAACAGTCATGCATCTGTTATGCCTGCTCCCATTTCTTATTTCATGATTTATAATCAAACCCAAATTCATTTATTTAATTTGTCCATAAACTTTGAATAAGTGGGTGATTAAACTGCTCCATTTTTTATTTCATGAATTATAATCCAACCCAAATTCATTTATTTAATTTGTCCATAAACTTTGAATAAGTGGGTGATTAAACTGTTGAAAAGACTTAACATTTGCATTTTGGGTGCTTATGATGTGTGTGTGCGTATGTGTCCATTTGGGGTGTTTGTTACATGCTGTGTCTGTTTCTCTGTGTGTGTGTGTGTGTGTGTGTGTGTGTGTGTGTGTGTGTGTGTGTGTGTGTGAGACAGAGAGAGAGAAAGTGCACACATCTGCAAGATGGTGAAAGCACTTCACTCTTCGTTGACTTTCAAGTTATCTTATTTGGTCAGCAAATCACAGATTAAAGATGAGCCAACAAAATATGGATTAGAGATGAGAGGAGACCTGGTATCTGAGTATAAAAAATGATACAACATGTTAGAAAGAAATGGACTGGAACCTACTACAGATTTCACTATCGGGAACAACATGAGAACTGAACATGTCAACAAAGCTTAGAGACATTTCGAAGAAAGCAAATAAAAAATCAAATGGCAACAATATAATTCTGCAACTGGTTGGATACAGACACATGAAATATATACAAGACAACATTGAGATTTATCCCAAACCTTGATTCACCAGCTTCATAGGAATACATGAAATACTAAACAGGCCTGCTCTTATTCATCTGATACCTAGTGAGTACATTTTTTTTTTTGTTTTTTTTGATTTTCATAATCGAAATAAGAATGTAAGAGTAGTATTTAATGTAAACACAAATTCCAGACTTCCATTTCAACTTTGATAATGACTCCTGTAAGATACTGGGTTTACAGTCTATATATGTTTTTTAACCAAGTGTAAACAAATTTTAAAGTACATTGTCAACATGTCAGCACACACACACACATACACACACACACATTGATGATGATGATGAACAGGCACATAGGTAGGCACACATACATGTGCAAGGAAAGGGAGAGAGAGAAGAAATGCGAGTGAGTGCATATTTGACTTAAACTATAATTGAAGAAGCAATACTCATATAATGAGGGCAAAGGCCTATATCTCATTTAGTATCTTATCTGCATATATCTTCAATGGAAACTACCCACAACAGATATCTATGAAATGGAATTTATTGGAGAAAATCATAGACAGCCTCTCAAATGAAAATGTATTATCAATGCAGTATTCATTATTATATTTGACAATGATGAACTTCAGATACATATATGCCATAAAAGATCAGGTTTGTTTGCTTGTGTCAAGATGCCCACACAATTCATGTCACTTTTATTTCATAATTATAAGCAAAAAAAACAGAACTTTTCTTTCAAGAGTAACACATCTGACAAATATCGTAGTCTTGTTACGTACATGCTGAACATCTTTCAATTATGGCAAATTGGGGCTTTTGTGGTTTTACATTCCAACTGAAAAATGTATACAGACTGTGAGTAAAACAAATGGTATGTTCTTCAACATGAAAAAACATTGAAATGATTTCAAACTAAATGTTCAATTGCTGAACAACTAACACGTTTCAGGATTGTTGTTTTGTTTTTTAGATAATATTGCATTTTGATATTACTTTGTGAATTAGGACGATTGAAACAGATTGAGCTTTTGAAAAGATACTAGAATACAACTAAGCGCACAAAAACAAGGCACAGGGTTAAGCTTATATAACAATCTCTCTTACGAAAGTAAGTTACCACCCTCTTTTCTTCGTTGGGAATTCTTTGTTTGAAAACTGAAAACTTTGTGAACTGCAGAAACTACCGAAAACACCCCTTCTTTCCCCGCACCACCAAGGAGTTTAATAAGCTCCCACCTGAGGCAATTCAGTCAGCCTCGGTGGTGGACTTTCAGTCCTACCTCTGATCTGACCACCCCCCACATCCCACCCCCCATCCCCCCTCCCATCCCCTCCCACCCCCATGCCTGGAGTACAAACCCTCCCCCACACACTCCAAAGTAGGGCCTGCCAAAAGTATGGTTAGAGGTCTGAAATAGTGGTGTGGTGGCCCCCACTTCCCCTGCCCACTGTCCATGCAGTTAAGTTGTGAGCACTGATTGCATAAACTGACCCACAATCCCCAAAGCAAACTGGAACCCCTTTGTAGATGCCAGAAACTTCAGCTTGATGAAGGCGGGCAGGCAGAGAGAGAGAAGAAGAAGAGAGCATTTCATTCATTGCCCGTTTTTTCAGCTGCTTAAAGTAAATTCACATCAAACTTCATTATACCACACTTAACTGTGGTGCAAGCAACGATACATGGCTCCGAGTCAAAAGTCATCATTATACTCTGCAACGAGTGTGATGATCTCATGATCACATTGCTTTCTCATCGACAGCATCAGACATCTGCTGAGGATGTAGCTCAGTCAGGTCTGCAGCCAGCTGGTCCGAGGTCTGCGACTAGTTTGGGAAGGCGTGCACCTGCTTGGCCAGATGATCCCAGAGATCTATAAACCAGGTCATTACATTAGCTCTGCAGAATGTGACTTTCTCTCCTCCTCGACTCCTGTGCTATTTTTCGTGCGATAACGCCGGAGGTTCTCGGATGCCTGACCTGAAGTCATAAATATATTAATGAGTTCAAGGCACGGACTATAGATGAAGTGCTCTTTTTCTCGGATTTGTCGATTTTAAGAATGAGAATTCCAAACAAAGAAAAAGGGTGGTCATTTTCTTTGGTAAGACAGTCATATACAATAATGAATAGAAAAGTACATTTTCGAGAACAGCTCACTTTGTACATCCCTCTCTCTCTCTCTCTCTCTCTCTCTCTCTCTCTCTCTCTCTCTCTCTGTCTCTTAACTTTCCCACTCCTTTTTTCGTACAGTGCCACTTTTTTTTTCAACTGCGATTTGTGGAGTATTGTTTCTGTCCGTTGTTTGTAACGACTGGCGAATATAGGTCTACTTATCGAAATGTTCTTTGTCAATGTTGTATTGCCTGGTAAATAAGCATCACTCTGCACCCTGTTTTTGTGTGTTTTATAATGTATACTTGCTTTTAAGGGTTTTTTTTCCCCAAATGAAATGAATAATACAAATTCCACAAGCATTACAGAGTTCATGTGATTTATTGGTTCATTATCCAAACGGGATGAAAAATGCACACCAAATGAAAAAAAAAAAAAATCTCTTCATACAAAGTTCAGTAACATGTTCCACGCGGTTTCAAGACACTGAATTTTGGACATATTGCTTCAAGAATTTTAAAAAAAAAAAAAAAAAAAAAAAAAAAAAAAAACCGAAACAAAACATGTCTACATTCCACACAGGCTTGTTTTTTCATATGGCTCAAGAATCGATGTTTTCCTACCATGAGAATCATAGATAAACTGAAACACATGGGCACGTTTTCATAAGAATGTCTTTCACCATTAATAAAGGAAACAAAACAAAAAAGACAGAAAAGTTAGGGAGGCAACGATTCTGGATATTTGAACAAGAAGAACCAAGCTCTAAGGTGGACAAAAAGAGGCTTATCCGTCTATCTGTCTGTCTGTCTGTCTATCTATCTATCTATCTATCTCTATCTATTAACACACACACACACACACACACACACACACACACACACACACACACACCCGCCGCCTCTCTCTGTCTCTGTCTCTCTCTGTCTGTCTGTCTCTCTCTCTCTCTCTCTCTCTCTCTCTCTCTCTCTCTCTCTCTCTCTCTCTCTCAGCCTTTGAGCTTTGTGTATGTAGCGACTGTGTTCCAATATTAGTCCACTCAGAATATTACAGCAAAACAGATGAAGAAATGAGGAGACAAAGAACAGAAAACAAGCGTTGTCTCGCCAACCGTGCCACAATCTCAATTTGAATTTAACGCACACAAAGAAGTAAGCTGTACAAAACACTGACAATTTTGCCCATAGCTCTTTACACGCACACTTTACCCACTCCATTGTTATACAGTTGAAAGCCAGGCTTATACTGACTATCCGCATCATCAAGAATGGCTTTCAGTCAATCGTTAGGCCATCCCTTAACACACCAGGCCTTCGTCATTCCAGGGTTATACTATTCCGTATGTACGAACTATGTCTACCAGTTGTCCTTACGTTTACGCAAGAGCACTGTCAACGTCATATCAGATATCCCCCTTTTTTTCATGGTAACTTCTGAAGTTATCAATTTCTTGTGAAATCAGAAGTCGTTGTCATGTCTGTCAATAAGTTTAGGAGTGTCTTAAGTTTGACCTCATTATATATCAACGTCTAACCATGAGACTGATTAATGAACTACTCTTGATCTGTTTGTGATGTTTTCCACCTTATCCTTATCCGGTCTGCCTCTGTAGATCTTCAACGTCATGTTTGGAAGAACTCCACACAGCCGCTGTCATGTGCTTTTTGGAAGGAGATGCTTCAGGAGAACTTGTTTGAAAACAAATAAAAAAAATATAAATTGATTCCTATGAAGGAGCCTGGAACCAAAAAGGTAGCAAAAGAAAGAAGCAAATTACGCCCTTACCCCCACCACACACACACACACACACACACACACACACACACACACACACACACACACGTACATACACACATATGTACACATGCACACATGCACGCATGCACGCCCATCTGTCGACATTAAGATGAGCATTCACTTTCAGACGTATACACAGAAAAGACGCACTGGTAGGCCTATGTAAGCTTAATTCGATGTGAAAATGAATAAAAAAAAATATAATGGATGAAATTAGATAAATCAAATAAAACGAAACTAAATAAAAATCAATTCACACAAAGTCCAATACTATAATTGTAAAAACGACGACAAGAGATCGTAGGTGAGAGTGATGAATGTTATATACACATGTTATAGACACATGTTCCATCCGATTCATCCCCACAAAGAAGACCGATGCAATCTTCTTCCGGATAGTTCACATTAACGAAGTTACATACGTGCTCACTGATCGGCTTGGACCCCGCCTGCTTGTTCAAACTCTTTATGCAGAAGTCAATTCTGCGTTCGAGTAATCAAGCCTAGATGATTGTGGCTTGCTTTTTTCTTATTTCACAAGAAAACTTGAAAAGGCATTTCAAGTGTTGATAACAGTTTTTGTTTGTTTGTTTGTGTTCTTACAATTATGGCCTATGTAGGCCCTATTCCACATCATCTGTTCATTAGCTGGTCCTAAATCATTTGAAAACAGGAAAGGAAACGACAAAATCCTATGATTCCCAGTTTGGGGGAATTAATAAGTACCACATGGCTGATATTTCCTTCCCATACCATTTCAAAACACTTTTGTCGCACTTATCATAGCCATCTTACTACATATCATAAGCATACAGCAGTCTTTCCCAGTGATCGACAGATTATATTACTTTTTCATGCTGCTTTTCTTCTTCGGAGAAACAAATACTACACACACACACACACACACACACACACACACACACACACACACACACACACACACACACACACACACTGACGAACACTTTTTAATCACAACCACGTCCTTAGGGAAGTCAGAATCGTATCATTTAGAAAGGAGCCATTCAATTTTTACAGCCGATCTGGTCATCATCCAATTTTTGTTCAACTATGTTGTTCGATTACCAGTGACGATGGCTAATATTTTATTTTTCACTCTGGACCAATTAAAAAAGGAGCTTGCTTCTTTTTTAGAATGATTAAAGAGAGAAACTAAGTCCAAGGCAAGCATTTGATACACTCTGAATACAGGAAAAGTACATATACAAATTGTTGTTGGTTGCCATCCCACTCTCACTTTCTTTTTAATGATCAGAATTAAAGAGAGAAACTATTTTTCCAAGGCAAGCATTAGAGATACTCTCTAAATACATGAAAAGTACAGATACAAATTGTTGTTGGTTGCCATCCCACTGTGGCTTTCTTCTTAATGATCAGGCAGATGAAGGAGCGGAAAGGGAATTAAAAATTGTCCGGGTAATACGAGTCAACTGCCCATTGTAAGAAACTGAGTGATGTACCTGAAAGACATTTTTCCGCCCAAGACGTATCGATTCAGCTTCAGAATATCGTCAAGAGATTATTTCGGATTTCATTTCGATCTACAGACCTGTTTCAAGTTTAAATTGTCGACTTTCATGTGATTCATTACAGTCTAAACAATGCCCTAATATCAAGTGTTATTAATCTTGAAGATGTTACTGTTTAGTAGCCTGCATTATTTGGACTGTGGGTTCATGAAGCCTTTCTCGCATGAACGTGTGCCACCCACAGACACCAGAAGTGTTGATGTATATGATCTTTTTTTCAGAATCGTTCTCACGTATTTCTCTTGTTAAACTAGTAAACTGTGTTCACATACGCCACCAAGTAGTATTCTTTCACCTCCCTCCAAGCATCCTTTTTCTTCTAGCACACAGTCAAGCTCTCTCCCTCCTCTGACCCTCCCCTTTACTCCATTTCTATCCATTTTCTTTTTCTTCCTCGTTTTTTTTTTTTAATGACAAAATACGAACGTGAAATTATTGACATTATCAGATATCTACAATGGCCTGTATGTATGGCGAAACATTGAACAAAATCCCTTCCAGAATCACAACGTCATGTTACGCCTTTAGGTTACGTTCAGTTTTGTCCTGCAACAGACCGGCAACGTACCGACCGGTTCAGTGAATCTCTCTCACCAACACGAGCGGTATATGAAACGGCAGTGCATAATGCACATCCTGTCTGGCCCAACCTAATCAGCCACGCTCCACATAAAGGATCGTTAACTTTGTTTGTTTGTTTGTTTGTTTGTTTTCCTACGCAGACCAGATCCATGTTCTCTGTTTCAAGATCCTTCGCTCTTTTTTTTTCTGCCCATCGCAAGTCCATATATTCAACATCTAATGATCGCTCATTTTCCCCACCCACCCACTCCCTCCCCACCCCACAAAGTCCACGTATTACATCTGTTGATCGTTCAGTCCTTGCCCACACAGACCAAGTCTCTCCCAGAGCCACTTTTGCTGGCTGAAGACTCCAGTGGCGGCAGCTTCATGACAGTCATGGTCGGGTGCACGGAGGTGGGCACCATTCCTTTCGGAACCTCACCGACTCTCTTCTTCACGCGCGTCGACCTCAGGCGCCTGGGCGTACCGGGTTCATCCGCTGGATTCCTGCCTCGTGGACTGAGCTGCACGGGTGAACTGTTGACGGAGAGAAGAGTGCGGTTGGCGGGAACCACCATCTGGTGATCCGAAAAGGACGGCGTTCGGGAGACGTTAGGACCTTGGAGCCCCCCTGTGCCCACAGCCCTTCTGGAGCTGGAGCAGGCGGCGGAGTCCTTGGAGAAGGAAGGTGCCATGTCGAAGAGCGTGACCTCCGTGTGGTGGAGGACCGGGGCGCCGCCTCGGGGCGTGGACGGCTGGGAGGAGGAGTGTTGTGGAACCCCTGTTCTGCAGAGATCCTCCTGAGATTCGCAGAACGGTCTGACAGCCATGGGGTGGTGCGGGTCCAGACGGGAGATGATGGCCTGCCTGGTGTCTCCCAGCCCGTGGTTGTGCTGCTGGCCGTGCTGTCGGCTGTGGTAGCCAGGGCTGTGCTGGGCTTGGCTCGGCTTGGACGATTTGTAATGAGACTCGGGATGAGGCTGCTGGCGGTAGTATCGGTTCCGCGAGGAGGCCATGGACGTGAGGGACGTCTTCGGTCGAGACGAACGAGCAGATTGCACCACACATTCTTCGGGGATATCGGTGTCTCGGGCGAGTGGGTCGTTCTCTCCGATCTTCAGATGATAGACCCTCATCCGTGAGTTGTTGCTGCCTCTGCTGGCATTGACGGTGCCGTAGAAACCTTGATGGGCGGGCTGACGGGCAGACAGAGCGCCGCTAGTCACTCCCCGAGGGGTGGAACAGGCAGAGTCCAGCCCGGGCACGTTGTCGCTGTCGGTGTCATACGGAATCTCCGTCACCTCAGCTCGGTTGTGAAAGCCCATGGACGTCTTGCAACGACCTGGGTCAATGCTGTTGCGGTGCTTCCTCAGGGCTACACGCCTGGCGGCTCGCCGCTCGGCTTCGTGGCCGGACGTGTCGCTACCGTCGTCATCGCTGTGCTGTTCCTCCTGCACGCTCCAGTTGTCAGAGTTCCCCTCCTCGGTGCGTCCACCCGCGGCGTTGGCGTCCTCATCGTCGTTCAGCAACGCACAGTCTCTGAAACGTTTGTTGAGGTCGTCCTGATCCTTCAGCAGACGGAGGATCTGCTGGGCTTTGGACAGGCGGAAGTTCTGGTTCAGACGAGACAACACCTTGTCCTCGTATGTTGTTGGGACCTGGATTTGGGTCTCTGCCAGGGGTCCCTCCCTGAATTTGTCCACTTGGGAGATCATGGTTGTATCCGCTTCTGTTCCTTTTCTTGGTCTCTACATCTACCCCTTCAGTTTTCATTCAAGCTGTCTGTAACGACGCATATCCCGACGCATATATTCACGTGGCTGATGTGTGTGTCTTATTCATAATCCCCTCTGGCGCAAGTTGAGAGTTTGGTTATTGGCGAAAACTGCTTCAGATGAGGTTGGTGCCGTCACGGAGAATGTTGACACTCAGGCGTATCTATGAAGTCGGGGTATTTTCTGTTGCAGCAGAATATAAATCTGCCCTTTCTTCCTGGTTCTTCCGACAGTCCTATTCAGGTTTGCCGATCTGTTAAAAGAAAAGAATATAAAGTTGTAAAATTCTCTGAAGCGAGAGACAAAACAAGAGTTGGAATGACGCGCGCGCGCACATCTGTGTGTGTTGTTGTTGTTGTTCTTCAATTTAACGTCTTTTCACTAAATGTAATATTAGACAAGGTATGTGTGTGTGTGTGTGTGTGTGTGTGTGTGTGTGTGTGTGTGTGTGTGTGTGTGTGTGTGTGTGCGTGTGTGTGTGTGTGTTTTGAGTGTGTGCGTGCAGCGTGCGTATGTGAGTGCGCGTCCGCGTGCGTGCGTGTGTGTGTGCGTGTGTGCGTATGTGTGATGAGGAGAAACTCTAAGTAAGAATTAATCTGTTAAAAAAAAAAAAAAAAAAAAAAAAAAGAAGAAGAAGAAAAAAAGACACCAAAAGTAAAAACAAACAACTGTACAAAATAACATCATGAAACAGCAATTACAGGATTGAGCCAACTGGGCTTAACATAAGAATTCGTACAAAATTTAAAAGAGACATGGTATCCTGGAATATGCACTTTGAAGCATCCTTTCAAAAATTCTGACAAATCGGAATCAAAGTAGGGGCAAAAGTATAGAACGTGCGTTGTTGTACAATTATGAATGGCGCCGCAAGCACATCGAATATTCTTGACATATTTTGTTCTGAATGCATTTATTTTCAACCGAAATAATAAGGAGAGAAGTTGTTTGCTATGTCTTGGATATAATCCTATGTTTGTATTACGGTTTACTGGATTTACTGAGGAAGTCCTTTTTAAAAGATTACTTGCTCGAGAGTTCGTACAACAAAGTATAGAAGAGTCGGGTTTGTGTATTCGGGGAAGAACACTTTCTTTGTAGTATTCCTCAATTTTTTTCAAAAGAGGCTCTTTGTAAGAGAGAATATCCTTCGTGTAAGCTCAAGGGAATATGAATAGTAGCCGTATTGTCAGAATTGTTTGCACCTGCTCGAGCAATCCTGTCAGCCCAT
>JADBJO010002133.1:177500-192500 GCA_016801955.1 Conus betulinus | reverse complement strand
AAAAATAAAGTAAATGTATGACAGTTAAAAGTAAAGTTAACAATAACAGAAGGAGGGCTGACGGGTTTGATAGAGAATGTTGTGACAATAGGAGAAAAAGTGGAGGCAAAAATACGTTGATTCAACAGCACTAAATAAACATAGTTCTATTAGAACTAGCAGTGTGTACCTGATAATTTGAAGAGAAAAGTGACAAAGTTGAATACCCTTATGACAAAATACCTGACAAACAACAAAAATCCTGCACAGTTGTGGTAGAAAGTTCATGCGAAACCTAGTCTCGGAAAGAACAATTTGTTAAGTTACAAAATCACACAGAATGGATTGCTTGAGTACTGAGAGACAGTGTATGATAGTAGGTAGAGTGAGGAAAATAAACATTCAAGATGACATTTTCCTTTCCGTTTGTGAAGATGATCATCCCATCACCCAGGAAGAAGTCTTAACAGCAAAAAAAAAAAAAAAAAAAAAAAAAAAAAAGAAGAAAAAAAAGAAAGGTTTTAAGAAAACAAAATCATGTCGTTTTCACAATATCTGAGCGAAAATGCTTAAATCGGTAGACACACTATTGATAGATTTTAGCTAACAGAATATTTCCAAGATATTTTGTTAAAGGAAACATATACATGCACTGAAACAAAAGCTTTGGTGTTCTAGTTAACAGTGGTGATGTAGAATAGCTGAAAACTATAGAGGGTTTCAATACTGTCCTGTATTTAGTCTAGCACTCGCTGGCAAGTGTTATACTGCTATTTCAAATAAGCAATTTCACGAATGGCTTGAAAACTATCCTGAAACCAAGTGACGTTCAGACGTGGATATTTCTCGACAGACCATATGTCTGTATTGTATACGACCATTAAAAATGTTTGTCTGAAGGAAGGACGAAACGTTTATGTGGTATTCGTTGAGTTGACCAAAGCATTTAACTCGGGTCAAACAAAACACAAAGTTGACAACTTTGCATAAAGTTGGCACTTCTTCTGTACTTCAGAATCATATAAAAGCAAATATACACAGAAGTGATATCATGTTTAAAGTTGCCAGTGAACAATGGGCTTTTGACATCCCTCACAGGTTGCGCCAGGGTTGCGTCTTTAAGTCCTGCTTTTTGCTTAAGAAAAAGGAATGAATCGTTCACATGTTAAAAACTCAAGAAAAGGAGAGCTTTCAGTATTTTCAGGTCTAGCCGAATTATTCATATCCCTCTTCGCAGAGAATTTTGTTTTATTGTCACATACTCTGCGTGTGTTCTGCAATCAGCTTCACTGTGTTCTAAAAACGTGCGTTGATTTTGGTTTTAAAATTAATTGAAGAACAACGAAAATTATAGTCTTTAGAAAAAGGGTCATACCTGAGCAAACATGACAAATGGTTTGAGGATAATATTCCTTTGGAAGTCGTAAACGAACATAATTAAGGCTTTAGTTTAATTTCTGCCATTAGCTGTTTTGATAGTGCCAAACATTTAGCTATGAGACGGAAAGGAGCATCATTTAGAGTGTTATTAATGATGACAATGAAAATTTATTCAATCAGGCATCCAGAACCCTACTCGCAGAGCTTACAAAAGTAAGGAAAATGATAAATAATCAAAACAACTGACCCACTGCTGAAGGAGAAGAAGAAGAAGAAGAAGAGAAGAAAAAGAAGAAGAAAGAAGAAAAGAAGAAGAAGAAGAAGAAGAAAAAAAAAACAAACAAACAAACAAAGCAGAGACAACTATTCCATGACACTCAAGACAAATACGCAAACAATGAAACACAACCAAGCCAAAGCGCAACTAAGTTCAGAAACACTTCCGATATCACACTCACCCCTCTCTCTCTCTCTCTCTCTCTCTCTCTCTCTCTCTCTCTCTCTCTCTCTCTCTCTCTCTCTCTCTCGTATCTCACGTATACACAATATGTCGGTACTAGATTAAGAACCTGAAGAACCTGAAAATGATAAAGAGGATAGGGGGAAAGGCGATAAAAGAGAGGAGCCCTAAAGGGAGGAGGAAGGGGGCGGGGGAGTCAGAATGGGTGGCTATGACTGTGCTGCTGCTGCACATTGTATATGTTATGAAACGCAGCAGATTACAGCAGTCACGCTCGCGACTTTCATGGTCCACCAGCTCTAAGAAGCACCCAAGCGGAACTAGGCTCAGTTCCAGTAGAGACGTAGGCCTGGGGGGAATCGTATGAAGATTTGGTTAACGGGCCGTGTGGTTCGCGCTTTAAAAACCTGGTCTCTGAAGGATAGTGTGCGGAGCCACACCACTTGTGCTGAATGAATGCACCCTTCTAGCGGGTCCTGTGGGTGTCGTTTACATCAAGCGAATTCAGGATATTTATGAGAGGTGATTGGTGGAACGGGAGGGGAGGTGAGGTGGAGGGAGAAGGGAAGGGACTGACAGGAAGGGAAGGGGGTGGGGGTGGGGCAGAGGGGGCATCGTTGTGTTGTTGCAAAACAAAAAAAAATC
Organism: Conus betulinus; assembly: GCA_016801955.1. Taxonomy (NCBI): domain Eukaryota; kingdom Metazoa; phylum Mollusca; class Gastropoda; order Neogastropoda; family Conidae; genus Conus; species Conus betulinus. The sequence continues at coordinate 190,036 of JADBJO010002133.1, read as the reverse complement.
GTGAGGTTGTGTCGGGATTACAATTCTCTCATTCTGTGTGTGTTGACTTGCTTTGATTTACATTGTTAACGTTCTGGCTGCATTGTGTTGTGTCATGTTGTGTTGTGTTGTGTTGCGTTGCGTTGCGTTGCGTTGCGTTGTCTTGTCTTGTCTTGTCTTGTCTTGTCTGTCTCAGTCAAGCAAATTCGGCCATCCAATATTCGGCTTTTTGGAAAAAAAAAAGCATGACACCAAATGACACATTACTTCACAACACAGTACGGCAGGAGACAACACGGTTCATTGTAACACAGTGCGACACGGCACGGAACAACATGATGTGACACGGCATAGCATAGCACAGCACAGCACAACACGACACAGATAATCACAACATAACAATGCAACACACAACACAAAAACCGCACTGCACCGTACATGACGATACGAACCATACCACACTCCGTCGTCGTCGTCATCATCATCATTATCATCATCATCATCATCATCTTCATCATCATCATCATCACCACCACCACCACCACCACCACCACCACCACCACCACCACACCACCACCATCATCATCATCATCATCATCATCATCATCACCATCATCATCATCATCATCAAGTTGTCGAGTTTCTTCCTCCTCTTCTTCTTATCATTATGAGTCATATGAGATAGCCTGCTCTCGGTTTGAAACCAAGCTCTAAGCGCTTTACAATTTCACGTCCTCGGTTATACAACAGGCGGCCTACCTGGGTAGCGCCGATTGAATAGCTGCCTGCCGGCGCTACATTCAGTCGTTTACCGCGTTATTCAGCCGATATCAATAACGCTTTTTTTCCTTTTCATTTTTCCATTCTCTCACGCAAGGTACAAGCTATGTGTAACGCGTCAGTGGTAATGGGACTTTACATGTATGCAAGAAATAGTGCGTGCGTTCACACACGGAATCTGAGTTTACAGTCTCATTCAAAGAACTTTTCAATAAATGGAGTCAGAACCAATGATGGTGGGACTTTACGTGAGTGCAAGAAATAGTGCGTGCGTTCACATACGGAATCTCGATTTATAGTTTTATTCAAAGAACTCTTCCAGAAATGGACTCAGAACCAATGCTAACCCCGAACGAAAAATCCCTCTGTACCAATATGGGACTAGCGGAGATTCGAACTCGCAACCTCAGGATTACGAGTCCGGTGGTCTACCAGTTGAGCTATTCCGGCCCCATGGTTGCCAGTACATGGCAATAGGACACAGCACAATACAGCAAGCACATCACAGCACAACAGAACGTGATACAATACGAACTATATAACACGACACCAGACAGCATAGTGTGAACTTCACCATACAGGGGTGTGGTGGGGGCCGTTGGAAGATGGCAGGAAAACCACAGAACCCCAAAACTCGCGTGTTATGATATAGAATCAAACTCATTTTTTCGAAGAGGGTCCGAAGACTTTCGCCCTCTGGAATTTTGCTTCGTCAGGATGACACTATTCATTAGTCGCGTTAGCTACACACACACACACACACACACACACACACACACACACACACACACACACACGCTAAAACAAACAAACAAACAAAACAAAAATGGGATAAGATTTTGATGGATTAATTACTCCCCCCCCCTTCTCTCTCTCTCTCTCTCTCTCTCTCTCTCTCTCTCTCTCTCTCTCTCTCTCTCTCTCTCTCTCTCTCTCTCTCTCTCTCTCCTGTTAGCCCACAAGTAGTATATTACTCGTTTTCATTAACCTGATGCCTCAACACCCATACACAGATTCTAAATCATCAAGAAACACACTTAACGTCAAACAAACACGTCAATGAGTAATCCCAAAACATTCTTGTCAGCATCATCTGTAGACTATCAAAAATTCCTTGATATGTTACAACAGCGAAATTTGAGCGTCCGAAATGTTAGGGAGGTTTTAGAATTATCTTGTTCGCAATCACTAAAGAAAAGGAACATCTGTTATAATCAATCATCAAATATGCTCAGAGTATGAAAAAAGAGGTAAGGGGATGGATGGAGGGGTGGGAGAGGGGTTATATATTTCAATTGTTTCGTCAACCAATCAGAGGAGAATGCCATGTAGGGTATACAGAGCGAGAGAATTGTTAGTTTCGTCAAGAAGTCAGTAAACGTCCATTATAGCACAGACTAAAATGTTATTTGTGGTGCATAAATTCCGATTCTTTCCCCAACCAGTCCGAGGACGAGGTCATTTAGGATGAATAGAATTCTAGTGCTTGCTCAACCAATAGAGAACGATATCATTTAGGGTGCATAGAATTTTAGTGCTTGCTCAACCAATAGAGGACGATATTATTTAGGGTGAATATAATTTTAGTGTTTGCTCAACCAATAGAGCACGATATTATTTAGGGTGAATAGAATTCTAGTGTTTGCTCAACAAATAGAGGACGATATTATTTAGGGTGCATAGAATTCCAATCGTTTCCTTAACCAATCAGAGGATATTTTTTGGGGTGCATAGAATACCAATCGTTTCCTTAACAAATCAGAGGATATCTTATTTAGGGTGCATAGAATACCGATCGTTTCCTTAACCAATCAGAGGATATAATATATTATTAGGGTGCATAGAATTTCGAGACTTTCCTCAATCGATCAGAGGACGATATTGTTTATGGTGCATAAAATTCTGATTGTTCCCTCAACCAATTCCGAGTTCATTTAGGGTATTTAGAGTTCTGATTGTTTTTGCTGAATCAGTCAAAGGACGATATTATTTATGGTGCATCGAATTCCGATTATTTCCTCAAGCAAACAGAGGACAATATTACTTATGATGCATAGAGTTCTGGTTGTTTCCTCAACCAAAGTATGTCACTTTTGATACATACAATTCCGTTTTTTTTCCCCCGAGACAATCAGAGGACTATGTTATTTATGGTGCATAGAATTCCGATTGTTTCCTCAACTCGTCAGAGCATGATGTTATTTATGGTACATAACATTCCAATTTTTTTCCTGAGCCAGTCAAAGGACAATGTTGTTCATTGTACATGCTGCACAGAGTGAGAATTTCGATTGCTTTGTTAACCAACCAGAAGACAATGATATTCACGGTGCGTAGAGTAGCGAGGGGGTGGGAGGAAGTGTGAGAGAGAGGGAGGGGGGAACAATGGTGGTACATATTTAAAAAAAAATCATTTCTAACTTTTCACCTGTACAGACAACATGCTTTTTTTTTTTTCCGTTGAAAATGAAGTAGAAGTGGACTTCCAATGGAAGGAAGCTGAAAAAGAAACTATGTTTGCTTAAACTTTTTTTTTTCTTTTTTTTCTTTTTATATCTGTGTATTTTTCATATATACACACATTTCTGTGACGGCCAAGCGATTCGAAAACTTTCTTGTGACTAGTAATGAAACTAGTGTGTACTCTGTGCCGACCTGGCTGTTGCGCCGTCCTGATGGGATGGAGGAAGGAGCTAATGCCAGAGAGACAGATGATGACTGGAGAGAGAGAGGGGTAGTAGAGACAGACGAGGGGGAAGAAGGGGTGAGAGAGGAATAGGAGAAGGAGCGAACGGGGGAGTAAAGAAAAAATAGGAAGCGGCTACTCAAAAGAGCCGAAAAAATCGTGAAACATTATGATCTGAACGCACGCCCACAACACAAAACTTCTGTCGACTTGGACATGGAAGTGTGTTCTTGAAAAAAGAGGATAGAGTCATTAGTTGAGCGGGGTCATTAATCCATGGTCAGTTAACCAGTGTGTAGTCCAGTACTGCTGTGTTGTTAGCTTACCTATTCAAGCGACCTGAGGCTTGTGTTTTCATGTCTTGACTGACTGTAACAATCGCCCGCAGTAGAAAATACAAGATTTGCTTTCTCTGATAAGCTACATCTATTGTCACAGTGCTTTCTCGTAATGTGTGTTTAACACAAACACACACACGCACACACACACACACACACACACACACACACACACACACACACACACACAAATACTCGCGCATACATACTTGCACATAAACCAGCACACGCGCACGCACACACACACACACACACACACACATATGCGCGCACACATGCGCACTCACACACACACACACACACACACACACACACACACACACACACACACACACAGACATACACACACACATCACCCACCCACCCACTTGCGAGAAATTAAAGTAACTTTGAAACACAGAGAGGTAGCAATATAGGATTCAAGTGCAGAAGTCTAAAAGACATTATGTAAGGAAAGAAATCTGCTGGCATACATGTGTTTTAGGGGAATCACAGAGTATGACGAATATGGGAAGGCAGAGAGTTCTGTGATCTTGCTGCAGAAGAACTAAAGGATCGCCAGGACTTATGGTGCTAAGGTGGGAGATGATCGTTGGCTCCATGAACTTTTTTTTTTTTTTTTTTTTTTTGGGGGGGGGGGGGGGGGGGGGTAGCTGAGGAGCGGCTTTTCCAGACAGCAGTGACGGAGATATGGGTCTGGCTCTAGCAATCACCATTGAAATGGATCCCCACTGGCATCGGATGAGACAACAAGATGGTTCCGAGGTGCTCTACGAGGCGTTCGTTAAGGGTGGGGTATGTCTCTCCCACATAAAAACACTGAGCTGAGGATGCATCTCAGTGTGTACACCGACTGTGTGTGCGTGCTAAGATGCAACAGCTCAGACCTTTAAAAAGAAAAGTTCATGGAGTCAACGATCATGTCCAACCTTAGCACCATGATTCCTGACGGACTCAGTTTCCACAACTAAGTTTTTTAGACAAATTTTAAAAACGTAATTAATAGCGCACCGAAAAAAAAAAGAAAAAAAAAAAAAAAAAAAAGAAAAAGTAGACAACCAAGACACGACGCGTTTCGACCTCTTAGGTCTCTTCTTCAGGCAAGATACAAAACACTCAGGACAACGACAATGAACGAGAAATCACTTATCTTCATCCACTTCAGCGCAAGATGGGTGTTGCAGGTTTTAATCATTCCAGCTCTTTCCATTCCCCACCCTCTCCTCCATCCTTTGCACACACACACACACACACACACACACAATGTTCGTGTGCCTACGTATATATTTTTATACGTCATAGTTTGTCTTTCATATGATGTCATTAGCCCCGAAGACGGTCTACGGCCGAAACGTCGACGATTTTTGTTCGTTTTATTTCTACACAAAATGTCCAGTGCATCCCAATGGAATGTTCCTCTTTGTGGAAAAGAAAATGGGCAGTCACGAAACCATTTTCATCAATCCGTTCAACATTTAGTTGGCTGCCGAACTGGCTGACAACAAGAACATCTTCGTGGCTCATGGAAACATATGCCTGCATGAAGGACGACATAATCCTAGTCCACGAAGAGCCAGCGTTCTCGCGGGCAGCATCGGCAGACAGGTCCGGGACCTGTTTTAAAACAAACCCAAAGAAGCCAACAAGAGACCAAATCTTGGTTTTGGTCAACCGGCCAAAATGACACAGTATCCGCCACTTCCCTCATTCGGCTTACTTCTAAGCTGTCTGGAACTCCTTGGCCATAGTGGTGAGTTCTGACTGTTGGTTCTAGTGGATACGCTCTCGTCATACAGGACCAAAAAAAAAAAAAAAGAGAAGAAAACAACAACAACAACAAAAAAAACCTCTCCGACATTGTATTTATATGGGCCTGTACAGCTTAGATCAAGATCAGCCATAGATGTAATATACCAGCAAGATTTGAAGACGTGATTTTTTTTTTTTCATTCTGCTTTAAAAATCTGGATTTCTTCTTCTTGGTCAAAATACTTAGATTGATAGCGACTTACAGCAGATGTACTTTCGAAGCTGTGTTTTTAAATAGTTCTGAGCACACCATCCGCGCGCACACACACACACACACACACACACACACACACACACACACACACATGCACACGCACGCACGCACGCGCGCGGGCACACACACATACACACGTGCGCGCGCGCACACACACACACACGCACACACACACACACGCGCGCGCGCGCGCGCGTGCGTGCGCGCGCAGGGAAATTATGAGGATTAAGCGATCAAGAATAACAAAAAAAATGTCAGTGGGACTATAGATTAATAGCGACAAGATAGATCTTAGTGTGCCTCGCATGTTTAAAATCACACCCTATCGTTTAATAAATGTGAGGATTTGATCGTCAATCGCTCAACTTCAGTTCAGGTAATTTAACACATAAAAATTACCCTCCATCTTTCAAACTGGTCATTCAGACGAACATGACAAGATCTATTCGGCAATAATATCTATACACTTAAGAGCCCCCCCCCCCCCCCCCCCCCCCCCCCCCCCCCCCCCCCCCCCCCTTCAATTTTTCAGATCTGAAATCTAAAGGAGACATTTATTCGCGGTGTAGGCCAACGACCACAATCAAGTTTTGTAAGTCTGTAATACTCGATATGCTTTCCATTCATTTGCCAAAAGATCCAAATGATCAAAAACAGAGTAGGATTTGAACAGTTTAGAACCAGCAGTGTTTGAGATAGCTTATAGCTGAACATTTCAAAGCTCACGCGCCAATTTGAGAGGAAAGACGATAATTCTGAAGCGAACAATCGTTCGTTTGGAAAGACATTACAGTTTTGTAATAAACCGGAACAATGCAGATCTATTCATGGGTGTTGAGAGGCTTCAGCTTGTTTATCTTCCAGCTATTTCTAACTCCTGAACGATGGCAGTATCATAGAATCCTAAATGTTTCCAAAGACAATACGTATGCTATTATCTCCTTCCGTCTTGTTCATGGGAAACTTAAAACTTACGCCCCCCAAAATGGTTTATTCGCATATATATTCTTTGGTATTATTTCATGAAAAAAAAAAGAAAAAAAAAAAAGTGGGTGGGTGGGTGGGAGAAAGGAAAGCATATTGAACACACACACACACACACACACACACACACACACACACACACGCGCGCGCGCGCGCGCGCGCACCCACGCACGCACGAATACACACACACACACACACACACACACACACACACACACACACACACACACACACACACACACACACACACACACACACACGTACGCACTCACGCACGCGCACACGCATGCTTGAATGAGTAACCATGGGAGGCTATTACAATTATGTTTTGCAGGCAATCTCAACGATGTGCTCTCCCCTAAATCCTCATCGAAGCTCCCATGCTGTCAACACATTCCTACATGTGGTTGATCTTGACCCAACAGTCAGAATAATCCAGTAGTCATAACAGTCAGTATTACCCGAAAGAGCTGACCGAAAAAAGCGGAAGGACAGAAACGTGGGAGCAAAACCAATACATTGATTTGATAAAATTGATCGTCGGCTGTGTAAACGTCACCAATAGTCGTAGCGGAAATGACGAAGTGCCCCTTCCCGCCGCTGTTTATCATAGCAACTACAAGCCTTGGAAACGGTGCTGAGTTGTTTCCCGTCGGCGTGAAAGCCATCGCTTCGGGCTTTTGGACGTCCATCTCGCCCATTTCTTGCAGCATCACCATCCCCCTTGTGGCACTGAATTGCTAGGGCGAACTAGAGCTTGTCTAATCATGGCCGAATCTAAGCCGGAGACTCCGGCGGCGACCATGCAGGAGTTGAGTGGGAAGGAGCAAGACTTTTTGAAAGCCAAGTCTTATCTCCTGACCGCTAGCACCAACACAGGATTGAATTTGTGAGTATGCACTTAAGTTAAAAAAAAGAAAAAAAAGAGAAGAGAAATTCTGAACCTTGTTTGCTCTATACATCGTTTTCCTGTCTGTAGATATGAGTGTGTGTGTGTGTGTGTGTGTGTGTGTGTGTGTGTGTGTGTGATAATCAGAATCGTAGCCAGATTTCAGCCAATCTGAAGTTCAGGATCCTAATGTTCAAAATCTTACATGATGACTTCCCACTGAAAGATTGTTGTCCAATATTACTTCTCAATTAACTGAGATTGCCAACACATATGTTTTCCTTACATTTTTTTGACAGTTAAGAAGTATTCTGATAAAATTCACGTTTATTTTTGACAAACAGAATCCCTGATAGAAAGAAATCATGTTTGAAAGAAAGTAGACAGCCCCAAAACTTTTGACTGACTCAGTTGTTTATCATTTTCACTTTGCACCTGGATTCAATAGGCAGCAATGGAGAGCTTTTTTCATATAATGCCATGAAAATTTAGAAATCATGCTGTGGCTGTGGACACCTTCAACTCATTCAAGTCGAGGCTGCTGTGTACATTAAAAAAATAAAAGAAAAAGAAAAGAAGACTATTCAGGGAGTATAGGCTGGTATATGGTGTCTCCCCCTCCCCCCCTCTGACTGATAAAGTGTCTTTTTAATGTATTTTTGTGTTGAACACTGTGTTATAACATGCTAGCATATGTAGTCTTATGGGGAAAACAGTGAAAAGTAGAACCATGCTGATAAAACCTACACGGAGTAGGCTGACCCTCACTGTCTTAGATCTTTTCCTTCCCTGTTGATGGCTTTCTACCCATGCAACCATAGAGCAGCAGAGTTGATCAGCATGTTGATTGTTCATTTCAGGGATAAAGGAGATGCAGATTAAGATAAATGGCCTTCAAACACAGACCCCCAAAATTTAGTCAAGAGAGATACACTGGTTTTATCAACAATCCAAATCCCAATCATTTGTGTTCAGAAGCACCGACTTGGTCAGTCTCTTGAGTTCATTCGGAATGTACAATCTCTCATTGAAGTAAAATTGTAACAAAATGAATATGTGTGATGATAATGAAACTTGCGTTTAGGAACTAGGTATTTTTCCAGCTGAAGCAAAGAAAAAAGAGGCTGATATTATTATGTGCAATCAGCATCGCCAATATCCAAAGCTATATTAAGTGTATGTGAATACTTGTATTTATGTTATTTTATTACAAATCTACAATTTGTTTGTTCGCTCATATAGTTATGCGGTAGCTATAGTCAGTATTAAATCAGTTGGAAAGACTAACTGCAGTAGTTGCCTTAGTTTTTCCCATCTATCGTTAATAATCGGTCAATTTATGTTTCATTAATTGTTTGGGTCCTACTTTGTGTGTGTGTGTGTGTGTGTGTGTGTGTGTGTGTGTGTGCATGCATGCATCTGTACTTACTATGTTTCTTTTTCAACAGATATGACCACTTGTCTATGGTTCTGACTCGGGTTCTTGATGAACGACCAGACAATGTTGCTGATGTATTTGAAGACGTCAGCAAGGATGTTAAACAGTCCAAATTCACATCGGATGTGGACACCGTCCAGAACAAACTGGACAAATCAACAGAAGTCGCTCTTGCACTGATTCAAAAGAAACTCTTCTCAGTAAGTGTTCAAAATAACTTTTCATTTGTTCTGTTGGAAAATGTTTTTAAATTCCCGATAAATCATCATTAATTGAAAAAGAAAAAAAAAACTTTAAATGTATACAGAATAAGATGAAGGGGTTGGAGGAGAGAATGAGCCAGAGTGTTGGGGGGGGGGGGGGGGGGGGGGGGGGGGGGGAGAGAGAGAGAGAGAGAGAGAGAGAGAGGGGTCCAGGAGCACACTTATAAATTCAGTTAGAGTGGTGCAAGTTAGAAAATCAAGTCCATGTGCAGTGAAATGCAATTGAAATTGTACAATGGACATGTACTGATATAGGATAGGACCCTACCATTACTTTGAAACCATCTACAAAAATCGTCGAAATCATTTTAGCAGATGCTGAAATGAGCACCACTTCAGTATCTTCACATGGCACACCACATGCTCCTTCTCTCTGTCTGTCCCAAACAGAAAGGGGAAGGGGATGAAGAAGAAGCTCCACAGGATGAGGAGGTGGAGACTCCTCTCCCCAACCTCATGGAGCTCTGCTTCTACTTTGAGCAATCCGGCATTGGCCTCAACCGGGAGGAGATGATCCGGGTTTGGCTGGCCTTGAAGAACCTGGTGGACACAACATCCACTCCAGCATGTACGCTTCTGGGGCAAGATCCTGGGCACGGAGCAGAACTATTATGTTGCTGAGGTGGAGTACAGGGAAGGAGATGAAGAGGAGGAGGAAGAAGAGGAGGTGAGAGGTGTGATGTAATTAACTGACGGAGGGATGGATTGACTTAAGTCACTGACTTACTGACACGTCTGTTTGCATTTCTTATGTGTTATGTGATAGGTTGATGGTACTAGTGTCTAATTGTAAGAATGTATGTTTGTTTATAATCATGTGTTTGTTATAATCATGTATGGTAGTAGCACTACTATTAGTAGAAGTAATAGCAGGAGGAGGAGGAGGAGGAAAGGAGCGTAAGTGATAATAGTTATGCTTTCATTATATTTGTTTTCCCATTAAATGGAGTGTTGAATGTGTGTATGTATATGTTTGTGTGTTCATGAATGTGCATGCATGCTTATGTGTGTATGTATGCACTTGATAGTGTGTGCATGTCTGTAAAGGAATTCTCCTTGCGACACTAAATCACATAGCAGAAATGACAGCAGAGCGCACACAGAACCAACAAGCAGACATCCCCCTAAAAAGATGTTCCAGACTTGACGATATTGGCTGTACCAGACAAAGACACATCTATACAGCAACTACAACTGGAGAAATGAACAAACACAAATCGATATTTATTTTGACACCCCCTTTCAACCTTGAACATAGTCGAACCAACTCATGGACAAATGGAGACAACCACAGATAACCTCGTTTGATTGGCATGAAAAGGAAATGTTATGTTAAGGCAGGGAACAATAAACAGTGAATAACGAACAAGGAGGATTACTTTTGTTCCAATGATGAAATACATAACACACCTATAATTCCAAATGAATGCTGCTTATGATACTGAATCGCTTAGCAGAAATGACATAAAAGAGCACACAGAACAAACAGGAAGTGACAGTAGTGGTACTTTCACACCTTTTTTTTTTTTCTCTACAAAATAGGATAGTAGATGTGTGTGTGTGTGTGTGTGTGTGTGTGTGTGTGTGTGTGTGTGTGTGTGTGTGTGTGTGTGTGTGTGTGTGTGTGTGTGTGTGTGTGTGTGAATGAAATGTTATGTATATATGCTTTATTCAATTCATAAAACTTTGTATAATTTCACACATAGACAGACACGCACAGACACACAGACACACACACACATGTGGGATGTGAAAGTTACTACTACAAACAAAGAACAAACAAATTCGAGAAAATAAAATCAAGTCTTAGAGGCAGGGAATTTTTACTGGGAGCTAAATGTAGTGTAGGCAAAAAGACGGGAAAAAAAAATCTCAAAACATAGGGAAGTCTTCATTAGGGGTGAGGATGGAGTGAGGTGGAGGTGGGATTGGGGGTTGTTCGGTAAAGTTTGTGAAGTGGGAGGGCCAGCGGGGGAGGGGAAGGTGTTCATTGGAAAGTTTCATCTGTATATGCCTATTCACACAGCTGTGCATACAAGTTTTACAGATAATGATCAGGGTTTGTGTTTACAGTGGGTAGTCACTGTTAGTTTACCAGCTCAAAAGACATAATACTGACTAAATCAGCCGCTGGTACTGCTGTGTACAGATTTAATTATTACTGGACCGGATGTTGGCACTGGCGAAAGTGGACCATTGTGTATAGCACATGACTTTCACTGACTGATATGACCAGGCTACTGGTTGTGTTTGATGCATTTTCCTTTTTCCCAAGTTTGTTGGACTGGTTTTGAAAATTACAAGCATGTTTTGAAAACTACTGGCACAGCAACCAGGCTAATGGTCTTCTGCCCAATTACCCATATGACTTAATATGTTCATGTGTTTTGCTGATGCAGGCTGAAGAAGCTCAAGAAGAGGAGGTGGCGGAAAAAGAGGGAGATGAAGATGAAGACGGTAATACTTTCTTATTTGAAACTCATTCCAGATCTTTTGTCCTAAACAAAAAAACAAACAAAAATCTCTGGCAAAAAAAAAAAAACACACAAAAAAACAAAAAACAAAAAAACATTGCCTGTTTGTTGTCTGATACAAAGTTGTTACTTCTTCTGTTTTTTGTTTTCTTTTTTAGTTCCCTTTTTTTTTCTTTCTTTTTTTTTTCAAACAACAACAAGCAAATGTTTGAGAGCAGACTCAGAAAGCATCAAAGAATTGCAACTCTTCCTCATGATGTTTAGTGTTCAATGCTAGAGTCATGTACCTTGGTCTGGTTTGTGGCATAATTGGAACCTTCCTTTCCTGAGTGTGTGTGTTAGGGTGGTGGTGGGGGAGATTAGGGATGATGAGGGTGGTGGAGTTAGTATGTGTGCGAGTGTGTGTGTGTGTGTGTGTGTGTGTGTGTGTGTGTGTTTGTGTGCTAAAGAAGATTGGCCATGTACATACTTTCTGAAAATGTTCTTTTCACAAACAAACTCCTCTTCCCTCATTAACTTCTGGTAATTCTATTAACACCTTTAATTTTGACAGTTTCTTCACACTCTTGTGTTTTCAGTGTTTTTTCTCTTGATCCTAATATTAGTTTGTCCTCCCATATTCAGTAGATCCGCAGGATCATTGTCATTAGATCTCGTCATGAGGATTTTTGATGGTAACAGT
>JADBJO010002133.1:165000-170000 GCA_016801955.1 Conus betulinus | reverse complement strand
TCACTCTCTGCAGCAGGAGTGGCAGGCCATACCGCGGGACACTCTTCGGACCCTGGTGGACTCCATGCGACGTTGTGCCGCTTGCCTGGCGGCAAACGGTGGCTACACTCGGTACTGAATGGTGCAGTTTTCAGTTGTGGTTATGTGACGATCCTGAGGAAGGGTGATTGGACATTACAGCCCGCTGTCCGCGTTTGATTTGTTAATTTCGTGCAATGGTCCAGTGAATTTGTTCTTGAATAGATTTGGGAAGATTTTGCGTCCGTTCTTCCTAACATTGGCTGTAGTGTTTTGGTCTGGGAGACAGCGTTGGCAATGGCCCTTAACTTTTTGCCAAACACACACACGCACACACACACCACCCCACCCCCCACCCCACCCCCACATACACACACACACACACACACACACACACACACACACACACACACACACACACACACACACACACACACACACACACACACACACACACACACACACACACACACACACACACACACACACACACACACACACACACACACACACACACACACACACATTTACCGCTTCCATACAGAAAAGTAACTAGACTCTGAAAATCTTCCTCAGGAAATTCGAAAATGTGTACGTGGGGTGTGGCCACAAGTATTCCCAGGACAACTACACACAGCCCCCCCACCCCACCCATCCAGGAAGAGTTCCCCAGTGGCCCGGAGATCACCGAGGCCGAGGACCCCACTCCCGAAGAGGAGGCTGCACTACGGGCTGCTGAGATGGAGGCTGCTGAGGCTGCTGAAGAGATGGAGGATGCTGAAGAGGATGATGATGAGGACGATTAGATGTCTGGCATGTTTCTCTTTGCTGTTTGTTTTGTCTGTGTCCGTGCCTGCCAGCTTGGACAGATTTTATCCAGTCTGTCAGAGTCTGTCCCTTCATCTCTTCTTCAACTCTCTATTTCTGTCTCTCACTCTTTCTCTCTCTGTCTCTCTTTTCTCTCTCTTTCCCTTTCTCTCTCTCTCTCTCTCTTCTGTGTCTGTCTCTTTCTCTTCTCTTTCACTCTGGTTGCATCAGAATTGATGGGTTGCAATTATAGCATTGAGAAATGAATTCGAACAACAGAAACTGAAATCGACGTTTTATAAAGTTTCTTAGCTAATATGAAAAGAGAGAACGGAAAAGAAAAAGTTGCAGATTTATAGAGACATGATTTCATATTTCTTCCTTCTGCCTTCTCTCTCGTTGAGACTTTAATGCAGAACTGATGAAACAATGAAGGTGACAAAAGAAAAACAACAACTTCAGGCATGGATCTGAAACAGGTCATTGGCTAAAGAAAATACTAAATCCCAAAGTGAGAGTGGTGAGGAAGAGAGAAGTGTATTGGCTTCAACGTTTTCAGGACACAGTTCTGGGCATTTACCAATGAAAACTGCTGTCAATTGTCCATCGTGTAAATGAACGCTGACATGTTTTGATACATCCATGCTTTAAAGTCTACTTGAACAATTTTTTTTTTTTTTTTTTTTCATTTGCTTTTTTTTTTTTTTTCTGTCATACTCCTCTGTGATAAAAGACTCTACCAAAGGAACTTCCGAGCCAAGAATTGCCTTTTTGTGCTAAGTTTGGGAAGAGGATGATCGTAGACATTGCACATGTAGTGATTATTCAATTATTTACTTACTGATTTCTTTCTTTTGCCAGTAAGCCTTAGCTGTTTCTTTTGTGCAGTGACTGAATACAGACAACTATTTTGTAGTGGCATATTGTGACGTGAAAAAGAAGACTTTTCCCTCTGGAGGATGATGAGCAATATATGTGTGTTTCCCCCCCTCTTTGTATTGTCTTCCTCATGTTTTGCTTTTAAACAAAACATATCAGGTGATATTTTGTTGTATGCTTGACGCATGTTTTGTAAGAAAAAAGAAATACCAAGAAGATGAATTGATGCGTAACATTTCCTTCCGTGCCTGCCCAGACGTTTGGGAATAAAAGGGAAACTGAACAATGGAAACCTGTTCTTTTCGTGGTGATATCTCCCAAAGCGTGATACAAGTGACATTTTGTTCTGCCTCTTCTTAATTTTTGTTTTCTGCTTCTATTTTATCGTTCTCAATTATCATCTCATTACTGCCGACTTCTTTTTTGTTATTTTATCACAAGAGTTGTCTTCTCTTATCTTGTCATTTTTTTCCATTGTTAGCATTATCATTATTCATCTTCCCTTTCTTTGTTACTGTATTATCATGAGAGTCGTCTCTTCTTGTCATCTTCATTATTAGCATTATCATTATTCATCTTCCCCTTCTTTGTTACTGTTAACATGAGAGTTGTCTTCTCTTATCTTGTCTTCTGCTTCATTATTAGCATCAACATGATTCATCTTCTGTTTCTTTGTCATTCTTATCTTGAGAGTTGTCTTCTCTTATCTTGTTATCTTCTTCAGTATTAGCATTATCATTATTCATCTTCTCCTTCTTTGTTATTATTATTGTGAGAGTTGTTTTCTCTTATCTTGTCATCTTCCTTATTAGAATTATCAATGATGGTATCGCCTTAACCTCTGTCCTGCTTGCTCCGTGTCTATTATGGAGTCGTTTTCATGATCCTGTACACCCGTAACCGTGTCTATTACGGGGTATTTATTACAAAAACATTGATTGTATAACACACTAATGACCAGCTAAATCAAATTATTATGATACACATCATATCACAGGGTATAAGAAAATAAACATGCAACAAATCTAAGAGATACCTCAATAAAATGAATGAGTAGTGAACAGATGAGTGAACCTACTGCAATTTGGGCCCGGCACTCAGCAACACAGAAAAGCTCTTATACTGTGGCATGGAAAGGTTTAAATGTCTTTGCCATTGTCATCAGTATCTTTCTTTTTATTTTCTTGGTCATTATTATCAGTACCTTTTCCTTCTTTTGATACCATCATCAGAGTATTCTTTTTTTAATCATGACTACCATCAGTGTTTCTTCTTTTTCATTATTGACATCTTTATTCAATATCTTCTCCTTTATGCCATTATCCTCAGTGTTTTTTTTTTTTCATTGTAATTTTCACAAGTCATCTTCTTTATTCTCATAATCATAAATATCTTATTCTTTCATTTTTTTAAAAATTATTGTTGCCATTTTCATCAATAATTTCTATATTTTCATCACGATCAATCTTCTGTTTAACATTATCACAATGTCTTCTTATTAATTATTGTTGTCTTTGTCATCAGTATCTCCTTCTTTACTTTCATTGTCATCTTGATCAATATCTTCCGTCTTTATAATCTTTCACTATTGCGAATACTTTATCCCCTATTGTCATCATCATCAACTACTCCTTGTTTCCCATCCTTGTGAATTTCATCAATGTCTTCATGTACATTCTTACCATGAATATCTTCTTTGATACCATTATCATCAGTCTTTTTCTATACCATTTGTCATTTTTATCAAGATCTTCACCTTCAGTGATGTTATTGACAGTAGCCTTCTTTTTAAGCCATTCTTATGATCATCAATGTTTTCCTCCTCTGGGTGCCATTACTAAATCATCAAGATCTTTTTCTTCTTTATTGCGATTATGATCACTATCCATTTTCTTATATCATGATCATTGTCATCATCAGAAACACTCCTTCTTTATTGTTATTGTCATGAATATTTTTCCTTCTTATTCAAAGTCTCGTTGTTTCTCAATATCTTGTAATTATCGTCAATATCTTCTCTTTCAATGTCTTGTCATTATTACCTTCCTTATTATGGTTGTCATTATCATCAACATTTTCTCTCCTGTCTTTATTGTCATTCATTATCATAAATGTTTTCTCCTCCTCCTTTATCATCATTATAAATATTTGCATTTTTCTTATCATTTACATCATCATTAACATCTTCTCCTTCGATATCATTATCAACATCTTCTATATCATCATTGTCATTGTCATCAGTATGTTCTCCCTTCTCTCATGCCGGTTCACCAGTATCTTCTTTATCATTTCTATCATTGTAAATATCTTTTTCATCATTATCATTATCATTGTAATCAGTGTCTTCTCTCCTTAATCATCATTGTCATTGTCGGTAATACCTTCTCCTTTTTGCAAATGTGCTGTTTTTGCCATCTACTACATCAATTCCGATGACAGACTTCAACAAAAGATGTCTGACTGTCGTGGAAGATGATCTGTTCCAGTGTTTTGTACTAAATCTTATTTATTTTGGGTTTGTTAGTCTTTCTTTGTTTACTCCTTGCTTGATGCTCACGTGTGCGCGTGCACGCACACACACACACACACACACACACACACACACACACACACACACACACACACATACACAAGTGCGTGCATGTGCACACACACACACACACACACACACACACACACACACACACACACACACACACACACACACACCACACGAAGAAACCAAATAGCAAGAGATATGAATAAGATGTTTTGGGGTTTAATTGTTTTTTTTTTTTTTTTTTTTATTTTAGTCTGAGATTGAATTTTCAATTCCAGCAGCAACAGGAAAAAGTACTGTAGACACAAGAGGCTCCTGCATGAGGTAGACAAAGTATGACAGGGGCATCGAATGATGAAAGATGTATCAAATTGAACAAACCCTAAAGAAATAAAAACTAGGCCTGAAGGAAATAAAGAAAAATAAGGTCAATATAATGAGATAAAGCAGGGATGCAATTTATCAGAACTGCATCATTGAATTATTCAGACACAAACGTGTGTAAATATCACATATAATTCCATAGCGTATTTATTCTATTCTGTTGCTTCTGATGTCTTTTTTTTTTTTCCTAGCATACATGGGTGACAGATTTTGTGAGTTTTGACCAGCCCCCCTGGCGCCAAGTGTTAAAAAAGCCACATTCGCTGTACATCCTAACATATATAGAGAGAAAGAGAGAGATAGACAGACAGACAGACAAACTGACAGATCTTTACTACGTGTAATTTTTGTTTTGTTTTCATTTCACAAGCAA
>JADBJO010002133.1:147500-160000 GCA_016801955.1 Conus betulinus | reverse complement strand
GTGCAGCACTTATATCTAATCTTCTTCATTTACCAATGTCAACTGTTCTTCAGGCACATCAGTATCAAAGAACCCTTCCACTTTCAAAATTTATATTTCTGTCAATTCGAAGGAGACAAAGCCTGACAGCTTAAATGAAAGTATATGAAAACATGAAGATAGTAAGATAATGATTTTTCCCTCATAATTGCGAATGCATTTAGGTTTACTATAATATATATTGATCGAATAGGAAGTTTCGAGGAGTTTATCATATCCTTATTCATGCTCTTGTTCTTTGTGGTTCGAATCTTATATTTATTTCTTGTTTCGAATTTATAATGTGCAGCTCATGTCCCGACCCCTTTCTTCATCCCTTTGTCCCTTTCACCTGCCCCCCTCCCCTCCCCCCCCCGCACTCCCCCCCCCCCCCCCCCCCCCCCCCCACACACACACACACACCCTTTCCCTCATTCCATCCCCTTTTTCCAACTTGAATGGTGGCCCGTGGCCGATGTTCAATAAAACATTTTCGTTCGTTCGTTCGTTCGTTCTCTCTCTCTCTCTCTTCTTTGTGTGTGTGTGTGTGTGTGTGTGTGTGTGTGTGTGTGTGTGTGTGTGTGTGTGTGCGTGCGTGCGTGCGTGCGCGCGCGCGCGCGCGCGTGCGTGCGTGCGTGCGTGCGTGTGTGTGTGTGTGTGTGTGTGTGTGTGTCTGTATGTCTATGTCTTCACAAGCTGGCTGTATAGGAGCATTCTAGCGTCAAAAACCCATTATAACTGTTTTCGCCGTTTTTTCTTACACCCACCCTCCCCCATCCTCACCTCCGAGTAAAACAGCTTTTTAAAAAACCTTACTGTATTACTCCTGTGTGTGAGGACATAAGGAAATGTTACGATCTATTTGTTTTTGTTACCTTTGAATTGATTACACACTGGGGATGAATGTGTACCATTGTTTGCAAGGAAAGGAAGAGGGAAATGTTATTGTTCTGTTACCCCCTCCCCCTTTGTGAAAAGACCTCTCTGGTAATGACAATAAGATATCAAAGTGTCAAAAAGTGCCAAGGTGTCTCTCTCTGCTTTGGGGGTGATGCTGGATTCTGTTCCCTGACCCTTGGTGGTGAGAATTCTACAAGGTTATATACTGTAGTATGTCTCCCATTTGATGCCAGGGGAACTCAGACACAATCAGCTGTGCCTTCCTGATGAATCCTATTCAGCAGACGAACGGCCTCGGAGCAGTCCATACGAATGGTTCTGTCTTCAAGATGGATTACGATGGTCTCCATAACATAATGCTGCCAGTGAAAGATTTTATATTTATGACATATGTCCCCGAATTTTCACTCTCATTTTCTTTCTGCACCCCCCCCCCCCCCCCTTTTTTTTTTTTTTTTCTCTTTCTCCAAGTCATTAATGTATAACGGAGGAATTGTCAGTCTGCACTTGTGCCCACTTATCCGACCACTCGCTGCTAACATTTCAAGCACTGCTGCTGCTGTTGCTACTACTATGTCTATTTCTACTACTATACACTGTTGCTACCACTATTTCTGTTACTACTGCAACGGTTGTTGCTGATACTTTTCTATGACTACTACTTCTGTTGCTGTTATTATTTCTATCACTGCTACTGCTGCTGATACTATTGTTGCTACTACTATTTGTATTACTACTGCTGCTGCCTACTACTGTTGCTGCTTTTATTCTATTACTACTGCTTATGTGGTTGCTACTATCATATCACTTTTACCACTATCTCTGTCAGTACTACAACGATTTTTCCTGTTACTACAACTACTTTTGCTGTTACTGCTGCTGCTGCTACTACTACTACAACAACAACTACTACTGCTGCAGTTGCTACTACTATTTCCATTATACTGCTGCAGCTGCTGCCGCTACTGCTACTACAACAAAAAACCAATACTGCTGCTGCTGTCGCTGCGCTGCTGCTGCTGCTACTTTCTACAATTACTACTACTTCTAGAACTACTATTACTGCTGTTGCTGCTGCTTTTAACAATTCATGCTCCTTCCTTTCCTCTTACTGCTACTACTACTACAATTACTACTACAGATGCTAATACTATAACTGCTGTTGTTGCTTCTGCTGTACCAGCAGTTACTATTACGTCTACTATTACTACTATATACTACTACTGCCGCCGCTGCCGCTGCTACTGTTGCTGCTGCTGCAGCTGCTGCTGTTATTGCTGTTGCTGCCACTGCTACTGTTCTTTCTCCCTTGCCTCTCAGTACCACTGTCAGTGCTGCTGTTACTCTCTCTTACTATTGCTGCTGCTGCTGCTGCTATTGCTGTCAATACTGCTGCAGCTACTGCAGCTACTAAGGTTGTTTTTGATTGAATCACTTCTATCACATATAGCAACGCTGCTGCTGCTGCTGCTGCTGCTAGCAGTTGTCATTGTTGTCGCCGCAGTTACTGCTGTTGCGCATGATTCTGCTTGAACCACTTCTACTATCTACAGTATTGCTGCAGCTGCCTTTTCCAATTCTGCTACTAAGAGAAATATTCTTCTTGTCACTTCTACTGCTACATTGTTGCTCTGATTACCCCCCGCATTCTATGAGTACTTCTGCTGCTGCTGCTGCTGCTGCTGCTATCACCACTGATTTGTTCTTCTCCCTCCACGCCCCCCCCCCCCCCCCAACCTCCACCCCCACCCCACCCTGCCACCACACACACCTCCTCCACTGACTGTCTCTCTCCCTTTCATGCCTCAATTACCCCACCATAATACAAGAGATGGTTGAGCACAGAGAAGACAGCAAAGTACCTCCACTCCACTCACCGGTGGTACCTAACAGATGGTGGAACCATCCGCGGATGTGGGATAAGATAAAAGAAAAAAAATGACAAGAAAAAGAAAGAAAATAAAAGTTGACACCGTTCCGCCTAGGCGCGCTTGCAAACAAGGAAGAGCTGAACGGAAAAGGCAGCGAAGCGAGTCCGAGTCACACCTGGGAGCAGACTTGAAAGAGGGAGGAAGGGGGACGGGGCACGTGCCGAACTCAGGTTATGTCACGCATCGTTGGAGGTGAGGCAGAGCACACCTGGTTGAAAACGGCAGGGCAAAACAGGAGTGTGCGCAGTTGTAAGATTTGTGATTATGATGTCGCACTGCTCGTGAAGCTGCCTTCTCTCTTTCTCTCCCTGTCTGTCAGTCAGTCTGTCTGTCTGTCTGTGCGTCTGTTTGTTTGTATGTCTGTGTGTCTGTCTGTCTCTCTCTCTCTGTCCGTCTCCCCCCTCCTTCCCTCCTTTGTGTGTGTGTGTGTGTGTGTGTGCGTGCGTGCGTGCGCGCGTGCGCGCGTCTGTCACTGCCCTCTGTCTCTGTCTGTCTGTCTCTGTCTGTCCTCTGTCTGTCTGTCTGTCTGTCTGTCTCTCTCTCTCTCTCTCTCTCTCTCTCTCTCTCTCTCTCTCTCTCTCTCTCTCTCTCTCTCTCTCTCTCTCTCTCTCTCTCTCAGGTGCATGTTAAAGCTGACTGTAAAGAATTTATTTACCTTTGACAAATCTTAATCAGCATTACGAGTCATTCTTTTTATGTTACAGAGGACATGCAACACCTGAGTATAGTTTTCATCTATTACATCATAGCCCTGCTGTACAAACAAGGTCCTTTCAGGGGGGGGGGGGGGGGATAGCACCATACAGAGGGAAAAAAAACCCCCAAAACGAAAAAGCAAAATAACGACACGAAATCTATACAACGAGTTCATACACATCACAGCAATAATCTAATGACATCTCCAAGGCAAGCGAGACTGCTGTGCTAGGGGCGCCAGGAGTTCTACTTCGTGTATGATCCTTAGATTACGAGTATCTCTCACACGCGCACACACACGCGCGCACACGCACACACACACACACACACACACACACACCACACACACAACACACACACACACACAACACACACAGAGAGAGAGAGAGAGAGAGAGAGAGAGAGAGAGGAGTTCATGAGAGTGGCAGAAAAAGGGAAATCACTACCACAGAATCTCCAGAACAATGGTGACGTTAAAGTCCTATCAGTCGGAGGCACGTTGTCCTAAGACGTAGTCTGTAACTCTTTGGGGCGATGGGGGGAGGGGAGAAGAGGAATGGGAGGGAAGGGGGGTGGAGGAGAGGGTGGAGAAGGGTGTGATTGCAATTTGTCTCTCCCCGCTCCGGCAGCCGGTGTTGGCGGTAGTGATAGTGGTTTCCTTTGCGGTGAGAGTGTTTCATAGGTGGCGGGTTCTGCAGTTTGAATCTTGTGCGGTTTGTTCTCTTTCTGGGGAAGTTGTCCCATGGTCACGTGATCTGAATCGAGTTCACGCAGTCAGCAACAGCATCGCTGAGGAAGATGGCTGGATGGCTGTCGAACGCTACGAATGAGCAGTGCATTTTCTTTCGTTGGGAGACTAGGTCTAACTTCAGGTAGCGATTTGTTTGAATCTGAGAGTCGTTCATCTTTACGGCAAAACAGTGTAGGTCTTATCCTGCTGCCATACCACAGTAGACCTCAGACAGGTTCTTCGCAGGGGCGCAGTGGTTCCACCTGATGCAGTTTGAGTCAGCCCGGATGGAACAAATGATCCAATCTGAGCCGGCTTGGGTGAAACATCCCAGCTACCCGCCCCCCCACAACTATGGTAGCCAAAGGACAGGGGTGAAACTGCTGTGAACAGCTTAAGAGGATAGGATCAGTTACGACACTGCTCTCTGAAAATGCCAGCAAAACACTTGTCACTTCCTGCATTTTCTTTCAAGGCTAGATTACTCTTACCTCTCTTCTTACAGTTTCTGTCCTCTAGACTCATTTAGGAAGTCGCCTTCTGACAGTGCCACCAAATCACTTGCCATTTCCTGCATTCTTTCCAGGCTAAATAACCGTCAACTCTCTTCTTCCTGGGTGTCTGACTGTACTTTGTATCCATCACGAGATGCCAAAAACACTGCTGGCCGCCTAATCTTCACTGCTCAATGCGGCCAACTCTGTACCCGTTTACTGATCAAAATCCGCGGGCTGACTCCATGTTTCTTCAAAAATTCACTACAGGATAAACTGTGCTACAATACTGTCACTCGCACTTGACTTACTTGACTTATGCCTCTTGATTCCTTGAGGAACATAGGGCCGCGACGACACTCCTCCAACGCACGCGAATTTGGCAGGTCCTCCTTAGCTGGGCCCACGTCATTCCGGTGGCCTTCACCTCAGCGTCGACACTCCTGCACCAAGTCTGTTTTGGTCGACCCACTTTCCGCTTTCCTTGTGGATTCCAATCCAGAGCCTGCCTGGTTACGTTGGATACAGGCTTCCGTAGCGTGTGGCCGATCCATCCCCCATTTCCGTTTCTTTATCTGAGTTTCAATTGGGACTTGTCTCGTCCTGTCCCACAGTTGTTCGTTGGGAGATAACTTCTGGCCACCTGATGTTGAGGATGTTTCTGAGACACCTATTGATGAACGTCTGTAGCTTGTTGATGTTGGTCTTGGTTACCCGCCATGTTTCTGAACCATATAGAAGAACAGACTTCACGTTTAAGTTGAAAAATCCGGATCTTGTTGCAGAGTGAGAGGGCTGTTGATCTCCAGATCTGGCGCAGGGTGTTGAAGGCGTGTCTTGCTTTGTTGATTCGGCATTTGATGTCTTCGTCTTTGCCCCCCCCCCCCCCCCCCCCCCCCCCCCCCCCCCCCCCTTTTACTGACTACACTGCCCAGGTAAACAAACTTGTCAACTTCGTTGATGTCTGTGCTACAATATTGTCACTGGCTCTGCCCCTGCAATCTCTCTTATCTGGTTACCCTGTACACACCCTCGCTGCCTTCTCCGTTTCTTCTTCGGTTCAATTCTTCCGATTCAAACGTAAATCTCATGGCTTCCGCTCCTTCTCTGTCTGTGGTCCCCCGCTCTGGAACTGCATTCTATCCCATATTAGGCACTCCACTTCTGTTGCATCTTTCAAATTGAACTTTAAAACTTCACTTTTCAAACATATAAGTTCCAGCTCCAGAATCTTCCGAACATTTTGTACTTTGCTGATGTGTTCAGTTATATGATTATAATAGAGAATCCCCCGTCCCTCTGTGTGTTTGTGTGTGTGTGTGTGTGTGTGTGTGGTGTGAGAGAGAGAGAGAGAGAGAGAGAGAGAGAGAGAGAGAGAGAGAGAGAGAGAGAGAGAGAGAGAGAGAGTGAGAAAGAGAATATGTGTCCTTTATAGGCACCTATATGCATACGTAAGACGCCATATAATCATCCTCATCATCCTCATCATCACCATCGTCATATCATTACACATTAGGATTCCCTTGGCGCCAGGGGTGCTGGGGATTTTCTTGTCTCTCTCGTTCGACCTTCGTCCCGACCATTCCTCTTCCCTGCACTGTGATGAAAACACACGATGTTATATTCAGCAGGCTGTTCCAACGTGTGACCCATGTGATGTGCGTTTATTGCCAATGCATTGAATTCCAACTCCGTTTCAGACCTAACTCCTATGTACCATCACTGGATTTATTATTACACAGTAGATGTGTAGTAGTGTACATGTCAATCGTCAGATCAACATGCAGGCATTTCGAACGTAAAATAATTATTCCCCTTTTTTTCAGAAGAGTTCTTTCCCTTCTTGGTCCATATTAGTGGTAGTACCAGTCGCAAGCACTCGGCACTGGAGATGTTTGCGGAATTGCTGGACTGATGGTCATGATCACAGCATTTCCTTTGTCTTGTGTTTTAATAAACAACGATTGAAAACGTTGAATTTTTGTTTGTTAAACTAATTCGCAGCGTGGTTACTCATGCATATCCCGTAGGTCATGACGTCAGAGAAGGTTGCCGAATTTAACAGCGTGTGGTCGGCACCAACTGTCTGCGATGGAGGAAGGAAGGGAGTCAGACAGGAGCTTCATGGGTTGATTCCTGAGAAAGGATGTAGCTTCAGGAAGTCTAAATCCTCACTAAATCCTCACCCCTGGCCCCGACAGCGGGGAGACTGGAAAAACAAAACAAAACAAAACAAAAGAAAACAAACGAAAAATAGGTACAGGCGGAGATCGTATCTCTGAGCCGACAGACCATATGCAGAGGCATGGACGTTACAATTGTGTGACACCCGTCCCCAGCGGGAGTATACAGAGCGAAGTGATATGCGGCAGACAGAACGGTCAAGTCCGCAACATGGAAAGGTATGCCCACATCGATCTCAAGTTGTGACCGAAGAGACGAACAAAGCCCCGGCGGTGGTCCACAGCAAACGAACTAAGCGATTCCATGAAAACAGGTGTAAGGCCCGTGGTGGCCTTATTTCTCCCATGCGAGGGAAGAGGCAAAGCTTAAAACTCCCCAGACAATACCTCCAACTGATCTAAAGTATCGAAACAATGTCGAAGGGGTGCCCACCTGGGCATCATATGTGCATACAGGAATGACGTTTCTGCCCATCAGAGAGTATCGGCCCTTGCCCACACACTGGAGGGTAAACGAAAATGCCGACGGTTATCTTACAATGAAAGGACATTATGTGATTTGATACACGAGGAAAAAAGATGGCGGTCGATGATTAGAAAAGAATTCCGTCTTGACCTGCGGCCCATAAGATCAACATTTGTCTGGTTTATTTTGAAGATGATGTAAATCTTAATCCGAAAAAGCTGAGCGGGAAACTAAGTTTTTGAACATCATCTTTGTCTTTCATCTCTCTCTCTCTGTGTCTGTCTGTCTGTCTGTCTGTCTCTCTCTCTCTCTCTCTCTCTCTCTCTCTCTCTCCCTCTCTCCACCCCCCCCCCCCCGCCCCCGCCCCCGAGAGAGAGAGAGAGAGAGAGAGAGAGAGAGAGAGAGAGAGATGAAATCCACACCAGATCTGTCCCAAACGATTTTCTTAGCTGACCGTAAAACTCGTTTCAGCAAAACCGGAAAGCTCAGAGATGAGTCTTTAGCACCAACCCCCCCCCCCCCCCCCCCCCCCCCCCCCTCCCACACACACTATCTGTACCCATCTTCCATTCTCTCACTCCATCTTCCATGTGACTAACCCTCATCTGCACACCTCTTTCTCTCCCCTTTTCCTTTTCTTTTGCTCCAGTTGTTGGAATTACCGGCTGTTTAGATGCTCGTTCATTAGCGTTCCACCAAACCTCTCTCCTCTCTATTCCCTCTTTTAATTCTCTCTTCCGTCCTCCCTCTGAAGATCTCTCTCTCTCTCTCTCTCCCTCTCTCGCTCCGTCTCTCTCTCTCTCTCTCCTCTCATCAGTCAGTCTGTCTGTCTGTCTTCTGTCTTTCTCTCTGTCATCTGTCTGTCTGTCTGTTTCTATCTACTTCCTTTCTTCTTCTTTTCTTTTTTCCTTCTCTTCTTCCTCCCTCCAAACCCCTCCCTTCTTCTTCGCTCCTCATCTTCTTTGCCTTCTTTCTTCTCCTCTTCCCCATTCTTCTTCTCTCTTCTTTTTCTCTCATTCCCTCTTTTCTCTCTCTCCTTCTCTCTCCTCATTCTCCCTCTTTCTTCCTTCTTTCTTCTTTTCCCTTCTTCTTCTTCTTCTTCTTCTTCTCTTCTTCCTTCCTCTCGTCTCTTCTTCTGTCTCTCCTTCTTCTTCTCTCTCTTCTTTCTTTCTCTTGTCTCTTCTTCTCCTTCTTTCTCTCTCGGTCTCGTCTTTCTTCTTGTCGTCTGTCTCTTCTTCTCTCTTTCCTCTTCTTTCTGCACTGTCTCTGTCTTCTTCTCTCCTCTTTTCTTCTTTCTTTCTTCTATCTTTCTTTGGGTCAGGTCCCTCTTCTTCTCTTCTTTCTTTCTTCTTCTTCCTCTTCTTTTTTTGCTTGTCTCTCTTCATTCTTCCCTTCTTCTCTTCCTCTTTCTCTCTCTTCTTTCTCTCTTCATCTTTCCTTTTTCGTCTTTTTCTTCCCTTCTATCGGGTTCTTTCTCTCCATCTTGGTCCTCTCTTTCTTTCTCTTCCTTTCTTCTCTCTCTTCTTCTCTTCTTCTCTTCTTCTTTCTGTCTTCTTCTCTCTTCTCTTTTTTCTCTTCTCCTGTCTCTGAAGTCTCTCTCTCTTCTCTTTTTTCCTTCTTCTTTTCGCCTTCTCTCCATCTTCTTTCTTCTCTCTCTCCTTCTCTTCTCTATTCTCTCTTCTCCTTCTCCTGCTCTTTCTCTTCTGGTCTCTTCTTTCTCCTCTGGTCTTTCTTCTTCCTCCCCCCTTCTCTCTCTCCTCTTCTCCCCTTTTTCTCTTCCTCTCTTTTGCTCCCTTTTTCTCTTCTTCCTCTTCGCCTTCTTTTTCCTTTTCCCTCTTCCCCTATTCCTCCCCCTTTCTTGTCCCTTTCCCCCTCCTCCTTTTCCCTTTCTTCTTTTCTCCTTCTGTCCTTCTGTCTGTCTTCTTCTTCTCCTCTTTCCTTCTTGTCCTTCTTCTCTTCTTTTTCTTTTCTCACTTTTTCTTTTTCTTCTCCCCCCTTTTTCCTTTCCCTTGCTTCGTTTCTTTAATCTTTCTCTCCCCTTTTTCTCTTCTTTTTTCCTTTTTTTCTTCTTCTTTCTTTCCCCTTTCTGTCCCCCCTTTCTCCCTTTCCCTTCTCTGTCACCTCTTCCTTTCCTTCTTCCTCCTTCTCTCTATCGTTCTTCTATCTTCTTTTACCTCTTCTCCACGTCTTCTTTTCCTTTTTCTTCCTTTTCTTCTCTTCCTTGTCTCTTCTATCCTCGCATCTCTTTTTTTCTTGTTTTCTCTCTCTCCTCGCTGCTCTTTCCCTTTTTCTCTGGTCTCTTCTTCCTTCTTCTCCTCTTCTCCTTTCTTCCCCCCATTCTTCTGCTTGTCCTCTTCTTCTTCTTGTCTTCAGCGCTCTCTCTCTCTCTCTCTCTCTCTCTCTTCTCCTTCTTCTTCCTTTTCCTCCGCCTTCTCTTCTTCCCTTGTCTTTCTTTCGTCGTGCTCCAATGTTACTTCCTCTCTCCTCGCTCTCTCTCATCCTCTCTCGTCTCCCCCCCCCCCCCCATCTCCGTCTCCTCTCTCCCTCTTCTCTCCTCTCTCGGTACCCCAGCGTTTCCGATCGGCACCTCATACTCATGTTTCCGGACGGGCCTTCAGATGACGTCTATTCTCTGTAGAATATTAGTTGA
Source organism: Conus betulinus (assembly GCA_016801955.1). Classification (NCBI taxonomy): domain Eukaryota; kingdom Metazoa; phylum Mollusca; class Gastropoda; order Neogastropoda; family Conidae; genus Conus; species Conus betulinus. The sequence goes on along the minus strand of JADBJO010002133.1, from coordinate 149,932 downwards.
CTCTTTCCCCTCCCCTTTCCAAACCAACCCAATGTTTCGACCTCAGAGCGTTTTTTGCCTCTCCCTGTCCCTGTATTTCCATCCTGTAACGTTTCTTTCAATTGCGTCCTCAACCCAACATTACGGGCAATCCACTCGATCTTCCTTCTCTACTTTCCTTCCAGTGACTTCTCTTCTTGAAGTTCGGACATTCTCTTCTCTTTGACGACCGAATGGAGGATCTTCTTGATAGTCCCTAGAAGGTGATAGAATTTCGATTTTCTGAACTCGAGCTGGCGCACGGCGATGTCTGGCGCCTGTTGTGAGAGGTCTTGGTGATGATATCGACCCCAGAGCACAGAAGCCAAGCCTCTAGAGAGAGTGTTCTCTGGCACGGGTAAGCTAGTTTGCGGTTTTCTCTGCAGGCTATATCAAGCTTTTTTCGGTTGTCTCCTAATGAGAGCCACCTTTCACATATGACACTTTCACAGATGCCACGTTTTTCCAGTCCCGTTGGTCCGTGCTCAGTGCCCCCCCCGCATGGGACACAGCGTTCCGATCGGCACCCCAAATCTCATGTTTCGGACGGAGTGCCTCGATATGCGGGCTTTAGTACACTTTGAATTTTTTGGCATGGCGTCCCCCCACAGATGACGTCATATTCTAATTAGAATATTAGTTGACCTTTCCCCTTTCCAACCAACCAATAGTAACAGAAATTTTCACCTAGCGAGCGAGCCTCAGAGAGTTTTTGCATCTCACTGTCCATGTATTCCATACGTGTACGTGTCAACACAATGGCGTCTCAACCCAACAGTACAGGCAGCCAAGCTCGTAGTCAGTCTTCACGACGTTAGAAGCATTAGAATTACTTCAGACTGAAGGTTCGGACATTGAGGAAGCTTTGACGACAGTAATGAGGATTTTATTGATAGTAGAGGGTGAGAGAAATTCGGATTCTGAACTCGAGCTGGCGGCACTGATGTCTGAGGCGAGTGTTGGGGAGAGGTGTGGTGATGATAGCGATAATGCAGCACAGGCCAAGCAGAGAGGAGAGAGTGTGCTGGACACAAAACAGGGGAAGAGAGTTTGCGCGGTTTATGATGCAGGGCTGGCATCAAGATTAGACACTTTATTTTCTTTCGTAAGAACTTTGTGTTGTGGTGGGAACACATAAACACTGACATACGAGTACACAACATTGAATAATGTAAAATGTGCAAATGCACCCACACCTGCACATGCCCACAAATTTAAAAACGATATAAGTAAAGTAAGGCTTATTTTTCACATAAAACTAATCAAAAACTCTACCCAACATACACTCTATTTTATGTCCAGTCAATTTAATAAAAATCAGCTGTACGCTAAAATAAACCGTAAAAAAAGGGCACACACACACACACACACACACACACACACACACACACACACACACACACACACACACACACACAACACATTCTACACGGGGTGAAACTGAGATAGTTTTAAAATCATTATCACTTGATTATCAACCCCCCCCCCCCCCCACCCCACACACACACACACACACACACACATTCTACACAGGGTGAGAACTCAGATAATTTAAAAATCATTATCCCCCCCCCCCCTCCCCCAAAACATCTACACTCTCATTCTCTCCCCACCCCCCGCCCTCCCCCCTCCCCCACTCCTCTCTCTCTATCCCAGTCTCACCCTCACCCTCTCTCCTCTATCTTTTTAACGACAGCATTAAACATTTACTTAGGATGGTCAGGTCAGTGATTGTTCAATGAACGGATTAAAATAGGCAAAAAACTACCACCCACGTGGTCAAGTTCAGGCTTTCAGGCACCACGTGGTCAAATTCAGGCTTTCAGGCAAGGTGTGTATACTTTGTTATCATCCTATTATTGTCTACGTATTTGTGTTTTATTCACTCACACTCATTTATTATGTATGTACACACACACACACACACACACACACACACACACACACACACACACACACACACACACGCACGCACGCACGCACGCACGCACGCACGCACGCACGCACGCACGCATCACCCCCAACACACACACTTATGAAAGTAATGAGAACGATGATTGACGTATTTACAGATTTTCATGAAAAAGCAATGGTGAGTAAAATAAACAGAAAAACATCTTTTAGACAGATAATGATTTATTGTGCTGTTATGTCAGGTGCTGTTGCTGTTCTGCAGTGGATGGATAGGAAGCCAGTCCATGTCATCACCACCAAGGTCAACTCCTACAGCATGACAGATGTGACCACATGCTGTGAGCAGTGCAGGAAACCCCTGGCTGTCCCAGGACTACAGACAGAACATGGCTGGGGTGGACACAAAGTGACCAGTTGATCTACATTCCACTAGACCGCAAGACCATGATGTGGTGGGAAAAGCTTTTCTTCTACATCTTCACCCTGAGCCTCATCCTGTG
>JADBJO010002133.1:130000-135000 GCA_016801955.1 Conus betulinus | reverse complement strand
TGATTGCAAGTCGTTATGCCGGCCAGTCAATCACAAAAGATGAAGGGGGCGGGGGGGGGGGGGGGGGGGGGGGGGGGATAGAAGAAGCAGGAAGGGGAAGGGGTTTGCGTGTGGTCAGGAAGGTGGGATGAGGGTGTAGTGGTGATTTTAATTGTGGGACCTGCAGGCACAGGGCTGTTTGTCCTTGACTCGTCAGAGCCTGTCTGATTGCACAGACAGCTCAGCAGTTTGTTAAGATCGTGGTTGAGAGAGATCGAGGAGCGAGAGAGAGAGAGAGAGAGAGAGAGGAGAGAGAGAAGGAGAGGAGAGGAGAGAGAGCGAGAGAGAGAGAGAGAGATTTATGATGGAATTTTTTTATATCACACACACAACCATAGATGCAAAAGTGTTAAGTTAATTGCGAAAGCAAATTCAGTATTTAAAGAAAATCGCATTGCAAATATTAGTTAACGTCTGTGTTTTGATATATTCGTTTTTTTTTTTTTCACTGTCTCCCTGTTTTCCTCGCCTGCCTGTGTTTTTTCCTTACATTTTTGGTATTGGAACACATTTAAATCCCCTTACATTGCTATCAGTGTGTAATTTTTTGTCATTTGCTCATCAGTCATACGAAATTCTTACTAACCTGTTTAGCTTGTGTTTAAGATGAGTAAATGAATTGAAATACTCATAGATCGTGTACATTTCTCAATGTTTTTTTTGTTCTGTTCTCAGTTATATACTACATGTTGTTAAGGTGAATGTGGCAGCGTGGGTATTACGTGTTTTGAAAATTGTTATCTACACCTTGGCGTAACTTTACATTCCTTTTCTTTTAGGTTCCAGTTGATCTCCTCATAGCGAAGATCGTCTGGTAATCACTCTAACACTGCCCATCTCCCAACCAGGAGAGCCTGATATGCAAAAACTTTCAAATAAGTTTCAAAACGGAGTGACTGAGGGCGGAAAATGAAGCAAAATTTCAGAAAGAGAGGGGTTTAGTTAGTACCGCCAAGGACATAGATAAACAAAGTACAGGACAAGACACAAATCATTTCCCAATAAGAATCCCCCACCCCGTTCTCTCTCCCGTTCGCTTTCAGTCTAAAGGGGCTGGGCGCATCCAGGTCATGACTCCAAGATGCCCTCATGTCTCCGAGATTCGAACCCGCAACTTCAGGATGGGTGGGCGTCTCAAGGTGTTGCTTTTTTTTTTTTTTAAAGACGGATATCTTATCCACATTTCTATCAGAAATGTGTCCCCAGATTGGGATATTGAAGCCCTTTGAAGTTCGCTTTTGCTCCTCCTCTACCAGACCCAACTACAACTCTTTTCAGCCGCCTCTGCCAATGCCTTTAGGTTTATATAGTCCTCTTCTTAACATACATCCCAAACTATTTCATGAGATCATAGGCAGATGAGCTTACAACTCCCCTTGCTCCAACGTTGATGGTGAGGACATTGGCTTGAAAGTCAGATTCCCTGCTGCTGGTTTGATTGGCCTGCTTGTCAGTCCTGTAGATGTCAGTTTGTTCCACTGTGTTTGCATACGGCGCTGTAAATTCAACCAGAATCATTTTGTTTTGATGACCCTGAGTTGAGTACAACATCCGGTGTCATGCCACTCTTCCTGATGATCTTGAGATGGTTTTTCCCATTCTGAAAAGGTCTGATTGAAATTTAATCACAATCATTTGTTTTGATGACTCTGGGTTTGGAACAATACCCGGTCGCATGCCACTCTTCCTGATGACCTCGGGATGGTTTTCCCATTCTGGAAGGTCCGCTGTGCAGCATCAGTCATCCACTCCACCCAGCGAAGCGCAGTTCCATACTCTTGATGCAACAGCTGTTCCAGACCACGATTTATGGTCTCCTGCCGTAGTAGAAAACGTCGTTGCTGGAGCTTCTGGCGGCGTAGTGTTTTCCTCTGACAGTGCTAACTGCGAGTGTGATCTCTTTACACGCCTGGTGGTGCTCTGCGTGTACCTTCCCTCGGTTATTGTTACTCTACCTGAACTCAGCAACTGTTTCCGTTGCGTAACTGATACTAGGGAAAGATAATTTTTTACTTTATGAAAACACTTTTACTGTGTTTTGGATCACTCCACATGCGACAAACAAGCCAGTGAAATTTCAATTTGTATATACGAACACACACACACACACACACACACACACACACACCACACACACACACACACACACACACACACACACACAACACACACACACACACACACACCACACACACACACACACACACACACACACACCCACACACACACACACACACACACACCACATACCCCCCCCCACCCCCCCCGTGTGCCAACACATGCACACCCCACACACACACACCCACACACACACACACACACACACACACCACACACACACAACACAAACACACACACACACACACACACACACAACACACACACACACACAACACACACACACACACACACACACACCACACACACACACACACACCACACACACACACACACACACACACACATACACACACACACACACAGAGGCAGATCTTTGTCAAGCCTTCTCCCCTCCCTCCTTCTCCACCCTACCTTCTTCTCTGCTACCCCAAACCCCTTCCCCGTCCCCGCACTAAAGTCAAGTTGATCAAAAACCAGGAATTCCATGGCCTTCACAAGCCTTACTTAGCAACTCTGCGACAAACGAACAGCCATGCCTCTACTGTGGGAAAGTCATCGACCCTTTCCAGTTGAACACTGGGAGCTAGACAACGCTGCCTGCTATGATCAAAGATCTTCCGATGACTGGTGATTGGATCATGCACGAGACGGTGATGAGACTGAAGGAAACGGGACTGTAGTGATATTGATGCACTGCCTGGAGAATCTTGACTTGGCAGACGACTTGTGTTTCATGTCTCAGAGACTGCAACGCGCGTGTGGTCCAGGACAGGCCGGCTGACTGAAGAAGCTGCAAAGGTTGGGCTGAAAGATTTTTTCTTAAATTAAAAAACAAAAAAACCCATCTATTTCTTTACGTATTTGTTTACTTTTTTTTCATCTATTTTTCAAATTATTTATTCGTCATTTTAAATCTGTGTACTTATTTGTAAATTTATATGTCTGTTTATTTGTTAATGTTTATATTCACTTATTTATTATTTATTTATTATCAATTTATATTCATTTATACCTTTACTTGCTTGTTTGTTTTTGAAGGGGCTGAATTTTATGCTAACAAAACGGAGACCGTCAAGATGAACAACAAACAGGAAGAATTAATAACTTTCGAAAGCAGCGTCCTGAAATATATTTCACATACCTTCAGAGCTTGAAAGCATCGTTTTGTCAACAAGGGGAACAGACGAGGACACATAGGCCAGACTTGGAAAGGCAAGACCTGGAGTGAGACGTGGGATGTCAATGGGAACATCTCACAGAATCTACAGGCCTTCATCTGCAGATGTTTTAGAGTCATCCTGAAAATCAGATAGATGACCCGAAAGAATCTCTACTCAAGACCTCTGACAGAGAACTCATCAACAACCCATCGTCCTGCAGATGGCCGAAAAGAAGTAGGGATGGATTTGCCGCACACTGCAGACACCTGCTGGCAGCATCACATGCTAGGCCTTGGACTGGAATCCTCAGGACAAGCACGAGGCTGTCCACCCCAAGAAGACATGGTGGAAATCCTGTGAAGAGGAGATGAAGAACATCGGGACAACATAGGGAAACCAGAAGATCGCGCAGAATGGAATCAGAAGATCTGCTGTTAAACCCCTTTGCTCCGTCAGATTTAATCTGATGTAAGTCAAATCAAGTCATTAATACCAGAAGTCGGAGAAGAACGACTCTGGCACTAGCGTTGTCTGCCATAACTAGACAGAATGTTGTTTGGGGAAAAAAACCAGGGCTGTCAGCTTCTCAGTGAAAGAAAAACCCGGACAATTCACCGATGACTTCCATCTTTCTCTATGGAAGCGAGAACTGCAGACTGACAACAAATCTTGAAGGAACAAATCAGGCGTACGAACAGTAAATGCTTCAGACGGACTCTACGCATCTTTTTCAAAGAACACAATACAGCTACGTGAGACATTCAGTCAACTCCTACGCTTGCATACATTTTTTGTAAAATCCTGTTTATCAAAAGCCATAATTTTGTCTGGCAAAGGCTCGTATCTGACCATTAGTCTGTGTCCAAGACCATTGTTTAGGGTACAGTGGAAAAGGGATGTGCTAGGAGAAGACTGAAAAAGTCTTGGGTGGACCATGTATTACACTGAAGACCCGATCGGTCTGGTTACAACACTTCTACCCTGAAGGGCATGACGACGGACAGGGATGTGGTAATTATAACAGCTTAAGCATCCGTTCGCCAACTCCACAACTTTATATCTTGGAATAGCTAAAAACAAATCCTGGAAACAGACTCGGCGGTCATCAGAACACTTCCCATGGCATCCCTCAGCCATAAAAGTTTCTAGAGCTGTTTTTCTTTGTTAAAATTCTTTATCTACAATAACATATACTTGATAGATAAGTGAGGTTTCAGCAGTAAAAAAAAGCGGGACAAATAAGAGAAGAAGAAGAAGAAGAAGAAGAAAGAAGAAGAAGAAGAAGAAGAAAAGGACCCTCAAAAAGTAATTAGAAAAACCTGAAACACACACACACACACACACACACACACACACACACACACACACACACACACACACACACACACACACACACACACGCGCGCGCGCGCGCGCGCACACACGTATAAGAGATTTTCGGCACGTGCAGCGCATTAAAGGTGTTGCATAGAAATGAGGTTCCTACAGAACCAGTGAAACGAAAAAAAAAAAAAAAAAAAAAGGTGTTAGTTTGCTCAGAAGAGAAGAAGAAGAAGAAGAAGAAGAAGGAAGGAGGAGGAGGAGGAGGAGGAGGAGGAGAAGGAGGAGACGAAGAAAAAGGAAGAGGAGGAGGAGGAGGAGGAGGGAGGAGAGGAGGAGGAAAAGAAGATCAACAACAAT
>JADBJO010002133.1:115000-117500 GCA_016801955.1 Conus betulinus | reverse complement strand
AGGGTTGAGCACTTTAAGATTTTTATTAGGCGTTTTTAAAGTATTTTATATATATATATATATATATATAATATATATATATAGAGAGAGAGAGAGAGAGAGAGAGAGAGAGAGAGAATTATGCATAATCCTCAAATCCCGATGGAGAGGAAGTCATAGTGAAGCGTTAAAAGGCGCTGTTGACATCGCTGCCACTTCTGCTAAATCTCGCTTTTGGCCGTCTGTCAGCGAAACAATCGGTGTCTGGGTGCCCATGTGAAAGCACGGTCTTGTTGCCATCTTCCTAGCTGTCTCCATATTGCCACTGATGGAGATATATGGCATATCAGTGGACCAAATACTGTTTTTCTCTCTCTCAGATAATATCCTGCTAAATTTTAGTAGAGCTGTATTTTCCATGTGTCTCCCAAAGAAGAAAAGGAGATTCTGCAAGTTTCTTGTCATCTGTGGATACTCAACTCTCTCTCTCTCTCTTTCTCTCTCTCTCTTTCTTTCCGCCCCCCCCCTCTGTCTGTCTCTTCCCCCCCCCCCCCCCCCCCCCCCCCCCCCCCCCCCCCCCCCCCCCCCCCCCCCCCCCCCCCCCCACCCCTCCTCTTTCTCCTGTCAGTGTCAGTGTTTTTTTTTTTTTTTTTCCCCTCTGTTTGACTACCCACCATGTCATTATTATGTTTATGAATAGTCTGCTTGTCATAGTGGTTTTCTGAATTACATTACAGTTACCGGTGTTGCTATGTAGAATCGTCAGTATGAATGATATGCTTCGAAATAATGTATGACAATGTATGACAAGGACAGATTGTGTTTGGCCTAAAATCTTTCATCCCCCCTGCGTTTCAAAGATCTCTCTCTCTTCTCTCTCTCTCTCCTCTCTCTCCTCTCTCTCTCTCCTCTCTCCTCACCTCCGTCTCTCTCTCCCCCCCCCCCCCCCCCCCCCCCCCTAATTGTTCTTTGTTGTGTAATGATAAAGTAGTCTTGATACTTGTGAATTTTTGCGAGTTTTCTCTCATAATATCATTGATACTTTTTATTATTAATAATGTGCACCACAGATGTTTGGATGTATTCGTCATTCAGTATTTACCATTGAATTATATTGTCGATTCTTACATTGTCGATGCTAAAGCCAAAGTGAATGCTTACCTCACCTTACTTATCCCTTGACATCGTCTGTTGTCGTTGTGGGGCACCCCTGATGATCTGGCCACCACTCTCCTCCATCTGTCCCTGCCCTGCCTTCCCACCGCTCACTGAGATTTCCAACAGGCTCATTCCAGTCCACTGTTTGATATTGTTTTCCCCACCTTTTCCTTTGTCCTCCTCTGTTGCGGCTTCCTCTGACTGTTCCTTGCAGGACTGTCTTTGCAAGGCCTGCTGAACGAGACATATGTCCGTACCACTTCATTTCATTTTCCGCTTTTTGACGACTGTGAGTAGGTCTTTGTGTGGTCCAATTGCCTGTTGAAATATTCTGCGGACTTCTTCATTTGTCACGTGGTCTGTGTAATTGATGCCCAAGATCTTTCTGTAGCATCTCATTTCAGTTGCCAGAATTCTTCTTTGCAGCTCTGCTGTGAGTGTCAAAGTTTCACATGCATATAGTAAAAACTGAGAGGGCAAGGGAGCGCATTAGGTGGATCTTGGAGTGAAGACTGAGGTTTTTGTCTCTCCATAGTTTTTAGTCTTGCCACTACAGCAGCTGCTGTTTGTGCAATCCTTGCCATAATCTCAGGCTTTGAGCCTTCATCAGATATGATGGATCTTAGGTATTTGAAGGCCTTCACGGTTTCCAAGGTTGTTCCGCTGACTTTGATTTCTGCGTTAATGCCTTTTGCACTGTTGGTCATGAACTTGGTCTTTTCGGCGCTGATCTCCATGCCGTATGCGGAAGCTGCTTTGTCAAGACGTTCCACAAAGCTCATCAACCGTCTTCATTTCCTGCAAGACCATCAATATCACCTATACATCGCAAATTGGTGATTGTTCTTCTCCCGATGTTAACTGTTCCTTCATGATTTTTCCAAGGCATCCTTCATGATCCTCTGCAAGAAGACACTGAAGAGGGTTGGTAAGAGCAGACATCCCTGGCGCACACGCCAACAGTGGTACAGAACTAGTCACCTATACTGCCATTCAGGAAGACGGCGCTAGTAGCTTTGTTGTACAGCTCCTCAATCATGTTACGAGGTTGACATTGACGTTGTCCATAATGCTGCATGCCATACCCAGTCGAAGGCCTTCTTGAAGTCAATGAATACGTGGTAAGATCTTGTTGGTGTTGCAGATACTTTTCGCAGACTATTTCTCAAGTTGAACATCTGCTCAGTTGTGCTTCGACCAGCTCTGAAACCTGCTTGTTCCCTCTGCAGTGACTTATTTATTGTCATTATAGAGTCAGGTTGAGAGAGAGAGAGAGAGAGAGAGAGAGAGAAAGAAAAGAGAGAGAGAGAGAGAGAGAGAGAGAGAGAGAGAGAGAGAGAGAGAGAGAGAGAGAGAGAGAGCA
>JADBJO010002133.1:100000-110000 GCA_016801955.1 Conus betulinus | reverse complement strand
AATGCGAACAAAAATCAACTATCTTATCTTCCAGAGTCTTCAGAAGTTTTTCTGTGAATTTTGAATTGCTGTAATAAAAGCTCAATTTTGAAGAAGCCATGACGTTTACAGCATCAAGGGGGGGTGTGATGATATGATAATTGTTGTTGTTGTTGTTGTTGTTGTTGTTGTTGTTGTTGATGATGATGATGATGATGATGATGATGACGACGACAAAGACAAACTTTGCTTTCAGTGATGACCATTCAATGAGATATGTTTTTCTTCCACTGGGCCTTTTCCTGGAAAATGGCCAAGAGTAACGCGCCAAGTTAAAAATACAGAAACGAAGCTGTGATGTCAGCCTGATAGTCGGAGAAGACAGTAAGGAACTGTGGCTTTATTGCAGTTCTTTGTCACAGCAAGACATTGTGACAGACACACATTCAGAGAAACACAATAAAGAATTGCTGCTCGATTGCTGTGATTTGTCAACGTTAAATAATACAAAGCACAGTGAACTAGTAAAAAAAAGAAGATAGATTCTATTTTCACAAAATGAGGAATACTACACACACACACACACACACACACACACACACACACACACACACACACACACACACACACACACACACACACACAGCACGCACGCACGCACGCACGCACGCACGCACGCACGCACACACACACGCACACGCACACACACACACACACACTCAGAGAGAGAGAGAGAGAGAGAGAGAGAGAGAGAGAGAGAGAGAGAGAGAGAGAGAGAGAGAGAGAGAGAGAGAGAGCGAGGAGGGAGATATGAGGGGTTGAGAGCTGAAGGAGACGGTAGAGATGGAAAGAAGGAAGACAGGAAACAAGGAGAGAGTTGCAAAGAATGAAAAATACATTGTAAAAGGTTTAAAAAATACCAGTCAGGATGATCAGAATTCAAGGTGAAAGATGCCAGAGGAAAAAAAAAATACGCGTACGTGCACAAATGAAATGAAATTTATTCAGATAGGCCACAGCCCCTTCTGAAGGGGGATTACTTTCAATACCTTACATGGTGATTACAACAACAGCAACAAAATAATGCATAAAACATATATATGCGTAAAGTACAATTTGCTGTACAAGGGCACGAAGTACAATCTACTAACTCAGACACTAACTTCGACTTGGATGGCAAAATTCATATAACATCGACATATCAATACATTCATTAGCTGAGCACAACAGATCGCCTCTTAAAGGCTCTATGCAAATATATGCACAAATTCCTCACAATACTTTGATTTCTGTTCGTCATCAGTAGATTCGTAGGGAACTGACATGGGTTTGCACAGTAGTTCAATGGAATAAACTCCTGCCGTGGATCACTGAGAGCAGGCCAGAAGAACAAAATGCGTAGTTCATCATTGTTCACCTTTTTTACATAGTGGGCATATAAAACTGCCATCCTGAACTTCATTATACCTTTGACGATGCACTGCTATATCTGAAACACCAAATCTGAACTTTGTCATGTAATCTTAAGATGTCTGTCAGTATCAAGTGAAAGATACATTTCACAATTATTGGATGATCTAAATGTTCTGTGCCATGAAAACCTAACACTTTCCTGAATATGTTCATGTCAGTTTTGCCATCTGTTATCAGTGAGTCTTTGACGAAATACTGCAAACAAATTTCACATTTTCACACCCTGGTTCAGCCATACAAATCCAAAACCATTAAAAATAGTATCTTACGAACACCTGACGCCCACGTGGATTTACCACGCGAATCTAACGAGAATAACATTTTGTAAGCCTTCAAAGGTAACCTATTATCATTCTTCCGTGATATCTTCAGCCAGTATCTGATACACTGCTCACGTGAATTTATACACATAGGATAACGTCCAGTATCTCCATTAACTAAATCATTAGGTGTTTTTTACATGGACGACTGAAAGTTTTTTTAGAGCATACAAATGAACCATTTCAGTATAGACAGCGGCAGCATCCGGTCCCCACAATTCAGCACCATAGAGAGCAATGGTTTGCACCTGAGTATCAAATATTTTTAACAATGCTTTAAAGTGAATTATAATCAAGTACGTACAATCTTTGCGAAAGGTATAGCAGAGCGTTTCTTGCCCTGCTTGCAAGATCTGTACAAGCAGCCACAAAATTAAGTCGGGTTGAAAAATAAATACCAAAATATCTATAACAATTAAAACAACAGTCATTGGGTGCCATTAAAAGACCGTCTCTCTCTTGCTGCAAGGAAACCCCTGTTCTAAATACAACGATTTTGCTCTTTTTCATATTTACCTTAAGTTGAAGTCTTGATGCTGCGTTACACAAATTGTTCGACTGGGTCTGAAGGCCCACTGAGAGAGAGAGAGAGAGAGAGAGAGAGAGAGAGAGAGAGAGAGAGAGAGAGAGAGAGAGAGAGAGAGAGAGAGAGGGGGGGGGGGGGGGGGGGGGGGGAGAATATTCAAAACAAGAACGAAAGTAGAAAAAATCTTCACATCGCGGCAGTTTCTTGTTTCTTTTTGAGAAAGGCTTTTTCTTGTATTACGTTCAACTGATCTCTCTCTGTTTGACCACCTCCCTCCCCTCTCCTCCTCTCTCTTCCACAAATCTCTCTCTCTCTCTCTCTCTCTCTCTCTCTCTCTCTCTCTCTCTCGCTCATTTTTCATCAACATTGTTAACATCTTTGTGATAATTTTCCATCACTTTGGGCAATTGTTCATGGAAAATTGTGTCTTCTGTCTTCCTTGCTGCTGTTGTCGTCATTTGGCGACAGAAGGTACAATTTCCGGAAGTATTCTTTGGAAGGCTGGGGTTTTGGAATGGAAAGATGACAGGAAACGGACTGTGTGACGCAGAGGGGCCACTTAACTCATTGCCGGCGTGCCAGGGATCATCCTGGGGTCTTCGTTCAACAGTTAGTCATCGCCGTCATCCACACTGCTTCATCACGGTGGGAGGGTCTGCATTGTTAATGTTTACCCTTCCTCTGCCCACCACTCCCCATCTCCTCCTCGACGTTCTCACTCTCACTTCCCCGCCTTCTCTGTCTGTCTGTCTGTCTGTTTGTCTGTCTCTGTCTTCCCTCCCCTCTCTCTCTCTCTCTCTCCAGTTTGAAATACATTCGTTGGGGGAAAGCGCTCCCAATTTCTCTAATTCAAACGCAGTGCCAAATGAAAGCAACAAGGAAGAGGGGAAGAGAAAAGGCCGGGCTGTCTCTGGTCTTTTGTTGTCCTTTTGATTCTTGCCATGAGCAGGGGCTGCTGAAGATAAAAGCTGGGAACTGTCCTCTGTCATGATCTTCTGGGAGGGGTGGAGGAAGATGGATTGGGGGTGGGTGGAACTGGAAATGAGTGTTGTTGGATATGTGGACACATTGACCAGGTATCTGACAGACATTTCAGTCCTGGTGTTTAACACAATCATTGTCAACGAGACCATCTCATGGGAGTTCTTGTCTGTACAGGAGTGGCTTACTGCCAGAGAGTGGAATGAATCAACTGTTTGTTACTGAAGGCCGAGTATTTCCGTGAATCAGAGCTGCACTGACTGCTTAGAAAGGAGAATAATTACAGAATTAAAAAAAAGACACAGGGAAAGTGATAGAAGCAAACAGAGATAGATGGAAAAGTCATAGAAATAACAAAAATAATGAGAAAGTTATCGCACTGAAAAAAGGAAAAGGGGAATTCATAGCAAAAAAGAATGTATAGGAAAAGGGAAAAAAAAAGCAAAATGTTGGGATGATGAAAAACGGAAAAGTTAAAGTTGTAAAAAGCAAAACAAAAAGAAGAAAACCCACACGATATAATGCCAATGTCGTTTTTCTTAAACTCTGAGTCATACTATAGTTCACTTCAAACAAGCTGTGAAATACACGAGTCTTTAGAGGCAGACAGTGAATATATGGTTAATTCTACCAAGATTGATAAATACATGTTAAATGTGTATGCAAAAAAAAATGTAAAATATATCTCAGTGGCAGCTATCGTGATGTATTTGTGCAAGATAAATCTGTATTCTGACTGATTCTACAGCCGAAACCAGGACAAAAACTACCTCGTCTTCGACCGAGCTGTCAGTCATGGTTTAAGGACGCCGATTTGGAAAACGAGCAGAGCAAAATGTACTGTGACACAGTTTCCAACTCACCCTGCACCCCCACCCCACCTTCTCTTCACCCCCCCCCCCCCCCCCCCCCCCCCCCCCCCCGTCCCCTTCCTTCGCTGCTTGCAACTTTCGTTATCCCATGTGCTCTCTCCTCTGGTCTCTGTCTTCCGCCCCTCAGTTTAGTTCACGTCACCACCACCAGTTCCCCGTAGAGAGTGTTTTGATTGACAGACAGACGAGAGGCTGAAAGCAGGTTTCTGTTGAGTATTGACTGTTACTATTGACTTCAGAGGGGACAAGGGAGGGCAGGCAGAGGTGCGGGGGAGAGATGCAGAAGGGCGTGTGCGAGGGGATTTTTGGTGATAGAGGGCCAAGGTTGGAAGGATGCTCTCTCTCTCTCTCTCTCTCTCTCTCTCTCTCTCTCTATCTCTCTCACTCTCTCGTCTCAGACCTCTTACTCACCTCTCCATCTCGAAGTCATTTTGTCTCTGTCCATCGCTCCAAAATCAGAATCTGCTTTTCATCTAAATCTATTGTTATGTTAATGCAAAAACTGTGAAAAACCTCTGCCTGTCTTTTTTGCTTTCCTTACTTATCCCTGTCTTTTAATCTGTCTACCTGTAAATATTTCTATTTCTGGCTTACCCTCTCTTCCTTCTTCTCTGTCGTTTACCATCCCATTTTTCATCTTTCTCTCTCTCTTCTCACTCACTCACACTCACTCACTCACTGTGTGTGTGTGTGTGTGTGTGTGTGTGTGTGTGTGTGTGTGTGTGTGTGTGTGTGTGTGTGTCCTTTTTTTTTTACTTATCGCTATTGTTTTAATCCGTCTACATGTACATCTATATTTCTGGCTCGCCCTCTTCCTTCTTGTCGTTTACCATCCCCTTGTTCATAATCCTCCTCCTCCTCCTCCTCCCTCATCATCAGTCGCAGTCTGCCGTCAGTCGCTCGCTAAGCAACTCGTTTCAAAAAGAATGACGCAAGGAATGATGGATAAAGAGATGTGAAGGCAAGGGCAGTAGAAGAAGCTTGGTAGATGGGTGGATGGGTGGGGGGGGGGGGGAGGGTCTGTGTCATGAGTGGACTGTTGGACAGGTGATAAACTCCTTTGTGCCTCCTCGCCACGCTTTCTGGCTCTTTAGCCTGTCTTGTGCCTCCCCCTCCCCCTCTCCTCTCTTCCCCAACATCCCTGTCCGTTTCACTCCCTCTTTCCTCCCTTTCACCCCACCTCCCCCGCATCTAGTGCATCCATTTGGCTCTCCCACCATTTTCCGTCCCCCCCCCCCCCCACCCTTACCTCTTAGCCTTCCAATACTTTACCAATGTTTTCTACACACACACACACACACACACGCACAGAAACACGCACAGACACACTCACACACACACACACACACCACACACACACACACACACACACACACACACACACACACACACACACACACACACACACACACACACACACACACACACACACACACACACACACACACACACACACACACACACAATCACGGATCTGCTGTTGATTTTTGTGCGAAAAAATGTCGCAGCAGATTATACACTAATTGGTCTGTTGGCTTGTTAATTTTGTCGTGCGTCTTTGTTTTTTTTTCACTTTTCTTTCTTCCTTTGTTTATTTTTAAACACAGCGAGGTGAAGCAAAACAATCGTTGAAAAAAGTAATATGTGTGACTTCTCCTGCTTTGGTTCCAGCAGGCTGACATGATGAATACCCTCTCTGGACAATGGAGCCAACATTGGTACAGACAGCACCATTCCTACTGGGCTGACATACCGTCTAGAGCCTAAACCGTTATCACTCTGATACTCCAGAACCTGCGGAGAGTGCGAAACAGATGGTACAAATATGCTCCTACAAGGCAAATTCTGGTCCTTAGGATGCAAATTTACACATGCTTATGCAAATGCAGTCTGTAGAAAATCGACCCCATAAAATGACATAAGGAGGAGTAGTCGCATTCATGTAGAAAGGCATATGCACTATGTGAACCAATATTACATGTATATATGATTGACTGTCCACACAAGGATTTAAACAACTGTCTGGCGAAGGCAGATGTGCAGAGTCGGGTGCGTCCACAACGCGCCTGACAGTTTCCATCTCCACCATGTTGGTTTTATGTGGGTTTTCAGCTAGTATCCATGTAAAGAGTGAGCACACAGAGCAACAGGACTGCGTTTGAAGACTACCATAAGTTCAAATGGAAATGTTTGGTAAAAAAAAAAAAAAGAAAACCAAGGACTATTGCATATGTGAAATGCATCCCTGACATTATGCAACCAGCGGTACACAATGCGTGCAACATCTGATAGAACACATGGGCCATTCACTTCGTCTAGAATGGGAGCAGGTGCGTGTGCGTGAGCTCCAATTTCTTTTTAGAAGTCTGCATTAGCCAGAAAGGAAAAGGGAGGTGAGGGGAGCGGGGGACCTTTAGAGGATGAAGTGTAATCAGAGAAAAGCTGTTGTGCAGGGAGGGGGAGGGGAAGATGAGTGTGTGTGGTGAGGGAGGGAGAAGGGAGAGAGTGGATCTCGTTTTGCAAAATAAAGAAACACAAAAGTTGTTAAAGAGGGAGGCAGAACTGTTATTTCCATTTTCCAAAGGAACGTATCATATAGGCCAGACAAAGTTGTTGAAGAGAGAGAGAGAGAGAGAGAGAGAGGAGAGAGAGAGAGAGAGACAGACAGACAGACAGACAGACAGACAGACAGACATTTTACAATTTGTCGTGTGTGTGTGTGTGTGTGTGTGTGTGTGTGTGTGTGTGTGTGTGTGTGTGTGTGTATGCGTATGTGTGTGTGTGTGTGTGTGTGTGTGTGTGTGTGTGTGTGTGTGTGTGTGTGTGTGTGTGTGTGTGTGTGTGTGTGTGTGTGTGCGCGCGCGCGCGCGTGCATATTTTTTCACCAGTTCTATTCTCCAGAATCGGGGTTTGCCATATATCTGCCAAACTGCAGACAAAGTAGGGATTGTCATCAGTTTCCCTTTGAACAGCAATTTGCCATAAGGTGATAAAACCCGCTATTGACGACACGGCCAGTTCTGTCGTTCGTCAGTCTGTTTGATGCAATGTTCAGCATCTGAGCCCAGCATAACTGTTAGGTTTTGATGCCATCTTTGAGCTGTGTGTCTGCTGCCACTGACGGAAAATTACTGCATATAAATGGACTAAACCTTGTTTGTTTTCTTTCCCAGAATGATATCTCACAAAACTCTGTAAAGTCTGATAGAACCTTATTTTCCGTCAGATATTTGTAAACTCTCTCTCTCTCTCTCTCTCTCTCTCTCTCTCTCTCTCTCTCTCTCTCTCTCTCTCTCTCTCTCTCTCTCCATGGGCGTCTCTCTCTCTCTCTCTCTCTGTCCCTGTCTTTATCTTTATGTCTGTCTGTCTGTCTATCTGTCTGTCACACACACACACACACACACACACACACACACACACACACACACACACACACACACACACACACGTACACACACATTCACTCACTCACTTACTCAAAGCAGGAAGGAAAGGGATAAAGCAGGGTGGTGTGTGTGTGTGTGTGTGTGTGTGTGTGTGTGTGTGTGTGTGTGTGTGTGTGTGTGTGTGTGTGCGCGCTGGAATTCAGCAGTTAACTTAGAAATGCCATAGGATCATTTCAAGTGGCAAAATGTACAAAGTGTAAAGAATATATAGGCTTATAAAACTCTTATATCCAAACACTCTACAGCAATGCGTGGTTTGGTGTTTGAACGGCTGGTATAGGAATGAAAGAAAGTTATTCACAACACTTCCATTCCTCGCTGAGTAAAGTAATACCACTAAAAATTCTAATAATAGTCTGTGGTAATACTTAGGGTAGATATACGTAGATAGCTAGATAGTTAGATAGCTAGAATTCATCTTCTTTTGTTGTCCACACCAATGGAGAGAGGAGAGAGAGAGAGAGAGAGAGAGAGAGAGAGAGAGAGAGAGAGAGAGAGAGAGAGAGAGAGAGAGAGAGAGAGAGAGAGAGAGAGAGAGAGGAGAGAGTTTACAAACCACAAACATCTGACGGAAATTCACTTTCAAAAACATTTCGGAGTCTGATAGAGAACAACAGTATCAAAAACTTCAAACTTAAACTTTGTTAAAGCATGTCTAGCAAACCTGCTATGAGAGAGAGAGAGAGGCGAGAGAGAGAGAGAGAGAGAGAGAGAGAGAGAGAGGGAGAGATGAGAGAGAGAAAGAAATCTGAACCGGAAGACCAATTTTTTTTTTTTTTTTTTTTTTTTTTTTTTGTGTACAACTTGCATTTATTACATGGACAATAATGCTGGATGACTGTACAAATGGAGTTTACCACATGGACAATGTGTACATACAGTGCTAGACTACTACGGAAGACCAATTTTGAGTAGTCTTTACAAGTTACATAATTTGCTTGGCTGAAAATGGTAGTGCAAGTCTGGCTACTTACAAGTAATGATCTATTTGTTAACAAGCTGAGAGAGAGAGAGAGAGAGAGAGAGAGAGAGAGAGAGAGAGAGAGAGAGAGAGAGAGAGAGAGAGAGAGAGAGAGAGTCCATCCTTACAACCTTTTTTTTCCTAACCAACACCGAAAAAAAAAAAAAAAAAAAAGAAAGAAAACCATGTCACATAACCTTCCACATCTCCCCCTGTCCCTCTTTCAACATCAGTAGTAACACACTCAAAGAAGCCTGGTTTCCGACTCAATCTGTAAAACCAAGTCTGTCTGCCAAGGGAACTCACTCCCCATCGGGAATTGGCTGTGGTGACGTGAATTCCTGCACTGAAAGGCGGAAGACAAACACCAAGGGAGAGCATCGTGGTAATGAAAGTTGAAAACACGGAAGGATGGGGATTGGACAGTGAAGAGAAGGCGTTATGTCGGTGCAGGGTGAAATGGGAACCTGTCAAAGAACATTTGCTCTGCTCACCTTCAAAATCAGCATGCTTTAACCATGAGTGAGAGTCACCTCGAAGATGAGGTGGCTCTGTCCTGTCTTCAGCTGTAGAACTGCATTCAAACCTCTGGTGTGTACTGCACGAATACATGGCTGACATTAACAGATTTAGTACATTCTTCCGTGCACATTGAACATGAATTGATTAAACCTGGAAGAATTAGTTATGCATTATCTGGGAACGTCTAATTCACACTTCGTGTTTCTGCATCGTTGTCTGGTGTTTGGTCAAGTTTTGTTGGATGTTTATGTAAGAGACGTAGAAAAAATAAAAGAGAGACAAGACTAAGATTTTCTTTTACTTATAGCAAAAGCTAAACACATTTCATTTAACTGATGTCATTTTTCAAAGAAAAATGTTAAACTGTACTCAAACAGAACGCGTTAAAAAACGGAAGAGTTTTTAAGCAGTTGAAGAAGAACCGCCAACTGAATAATTGAGAAATAGGACTCAGAAAGACGTTAACTCGGTGATGTCTGAATGAAACTACTGCTTAAAACAATGCTGTCAAATGAATGTCAAAGGTTTTAACTATGTATCTAAATCATGTATGTCATAGTATGTGATTAACCTAAAGAGTAGTATCAGTCACATGAAAAAAAGACACGCGTAATTTCGTGTGGATTTTTCTCTTCCTTTTACTTTTTTGTTTTTCATTTTCCCACATTTTCTTCGTCTCCGACCTCTTGCTCCTCCTTTTTCCCTTTTTCCATTTTTTTTTGCTATGATCTCCCCTTTTCCTTTTTTTTTTTTTTTCAACTTCCATGACTTTCTCACCATTAGTTATTTATATGACTATTCCTTGCGTCGGTTTACTTCTATTACTCCCTTGTTTCTATGAATATTCTCCTTTCTCAGCAGTCAGTACCTATTGATTCATAGGACAGCTCTATCTTCAGTGACTGACTGTTGAGTCATTC
>JADBJO010002133.1:85000-95000 GCA_016801955.1 Conus betulinus | reverse complement strand
CTCCCTCCACCCCCTACCTCCCAAGCCAGTGTTCCAAGATTTTATCCTACCTGTGTTTCTACATGAAACACGCACTTGGATTTGCTGTTGTTTATTTTTGTGCGAAAAAATATTGCTGTGGATTATATACAACCGTTTTCACCCCCTTTACCCTCTCATCCTTCATCCCGGTTTATCTCGATCACCTTATTTCTCCCTCCCTTTTCTGTTCGCCCCTCGCCCCTCCCCCCCACCCCCCACCCCCACCCCCCCACCCCCCGATATATATCCAAGCCAGTCTCAAACGAGTTTATCCTTTCAGAGTTTCTACATAAAATGCACACGCGGATTTGTTGTTGTTCATTTTTATGTGAAAAAAAAAATGTTGCTCCAGATTACATACTTACTGATCGCTTGGCAACCTTGTTAATTGTCATACTTCTTCAGATGTTCTCATTCTCTGATTGTTTTTTATTCTTTGATTTTACATGACAAGGCAAATCCAATCAAAAACAGAAAAAAGTGTTTAACCTAAGTTCACTTGGCTGGGATCCACCACGTTGATGCAAGTTGTCTGGCCCGTAAAATACCATCAGCATAGACAACACCAATCCTAACAGGGACGGCATGAATTTCTAGAGCCAAAACCGTTATGACATCATAATCACATGCAAGAAGTAGCTGAGAGTGGAAAGCAAATCATACGAATACGCCTCACGTGGCAGAATTCTGGAATCTCAGTTACTATGCCATGAGTCTTTTGGAAGCAAATTTACACATGCTTATGCAAAGCAATCTAAAAAAAAAAATAGACAAAAGTAAAAAGATGTAAGGAATAGTTCCACTCAAGTAGAAATGTATATGCATTACATAGACCTATATCAAATGTGATGTGTTCCACTGTCCATACAAGGATTTACACCATTCTTTTGCATTTCCAGATGTTTGCAGACTGGTGTGTCCTAAGCGCTTGACAGTTTTCATCAGTACTGTCCCCCATCACGGTGGTATTGTGTTGATAGTTCAGACAGTCTCCGCAAAGAACATGAGCATGCAGAGTAATAACTGGACTGCGTTTAAGGTCTACGACGTGTTCAAATGATACTGTTCAGTAAAAAAAAAAAAACGAAGAGAACCAAGGACCGTTAGGTATTTGAAATATATCCCCGGCAGTATGCAACGAGTGGCACAAAATAAGGATGTGATGAAGGAAGAAAATCAAGGGCGTGCTTGACAGCCGACGGTCTTCAGAGAAGATCCCCCCCCCCCCCCCCCCCCCGCCCCCCCGGACATGTGTTTTGGTCCTGAACTCATATACTCTTAAGGGTGCCAGGCCGCATCAAAGTCATGACTCCCATATGCCCTTCTACTACTATTTTTTTTCTGGCACTGCCGGGGTTCGAACCTGCAACTTTGGATGGATGGGCATCTCAAGGAGTGCCTTTTTTTTTTTTTTAGATGGATTTTTTTGTTTTGCCTCCGCATCTAATTGACGCCTGTTCTAAGCTGGGAAATTTATGCCTCATGAGTTTCACTTTTGTTCCACCTCGATCAGATCCAGCCACAACTCTGCCATTGCTTTCAGAGTTCTGGTCCTCTTCTTACCTGAAATCCCGAGATCATAGGCTGACGAGCCTTCAGTTTTCTTCGCTCCAACCTCTTTGGTGAGAAGCTGGGCCCGCAGGCCGGATTCCCTCAAGTGGCTTGCCAGACTGGCATACTTCTCAGCCTGGCAAAGGTGCGACCGTTCCATCCAGGCTCTTTTCATCTGACACATTGTTCTATCAAAATATTTTGTTTTGAGTCGAGAAAACTATCCGGTCTCATGCACCTTTCCTGATCATCTCTGGATGCTTCTCCCATTCCGAAAGGTCTGCTGTGCATTCCCAGTCGCCTGCTCCATCCAGTAAACCCTACTACCATGCACTCGGTATCACAGCCGTTCCAGACCGTGTAGAACTTCGTTGCTGGAGTTTTTGGTGGCGTAGTGCTTCCTCCGGCAGTGTTACGGCATGTGTGATCTCCTTCAGCACCTGGTGTCGTATATCAGAAGAGGCCACATAAGCTTCGGGATCAGCATGAACTGCAAACACCAGACCTTGTACTTTCCATCATGCAAACAGTGGTACAGAAAGAAGGGGTGTGATTATAATAGAACATACGGGCCATTCACTTCGTCTAAGAGTGGGAGCAGGTGCGTTTGTAAGAGCTTCAGAGGGGGGGGGGGGATGACGGGGGGGGGGGGGGGGGGGGGGGGGGGGGCTTGGGGAAGGAGATTTAGAGAATGAAGTATACTCAGATAAAAGTTGCTGAGCAGGAGAGGAAGACAATGGCGGGCAGGCGAGGGAGAGGCGGGTTGGGTTCTCGTTTAGGAAATGAAAAAAAAAATCACAAAACTTGTGGAGGAGGGAAGCAGGATCGTTGTTCCAACTTATTACAAAAGAGTGTATTCAGAGAGAGAGAGAGAGAGAGAGAGAGAGAGAGAGAGAGAGAGAGAGAGAGAGAGAGAGAGAGAGAGAGAGAGAGAGATTCTCGTTTGTTAAATGAGAAACTCTTGCCACTCTACGAAATTTTGGTGACAATCTGTTTCCATGAGGTCCTTGTTATTAAACTTTCTCTCACAAGGTAAGATCTGACCTTTCAGATTAAAATCCCTAGTCTTGGGCCAGGGGTGGACAGGGGAAGGAAAGGAGGAATGGGGGAAGGTGAGGTGAGGGGTGAATGGATATCTCAAAACTCCCTGAAAACTCCCTCCTTTCTCTCCGCTCCCCCCTCCTTCCGCCCACTTCGCCCACCGAGATCCACACTATTAACAAGAACCTCGGCACACCATTATGTTTTGGTGTTCAATGGAGGTTTCTCCACTCTGGTCCCCTTTAGGCAATGGGGAGTAGCAGAAGCCTACAACAGCCTTCCTTCAGTTGAGGACGCGTTTAAAAAAGACGGCTGGAGGAATCGTCTAAATGACTTAAACCTGGAATTGAGAAATCCTCATCGGGTTGATGCTGTCTCTGACGAAGTACTCAAGAGGTATTAATGAAAACACTGATCTTGCATCAATCTGAGACAGACATGCTGACTAAAACCAAGCAGGAGGAAAAAGGAATTCAGTTTAATGTTCTGTTACACATACGTGATCGTCGCAGAAACTAAAATAGAACAATTTCATTATTTGCTTGTTATAAGTAGCATAAAAATGTGATGATAGCAAGTGAGAATAGTTGGGGAGGAGAGTGCAGACAAACAGATGAGCTGGATGACTTGATGTGAAGGATGTTTAGAAGACTGATAAGATAGCTTTGATTGAGAAACAAGACTGGTAATTCATCAAATTTGCAAGAAATAAATGGAATACAGAAGTCGTAGGTGTCTTCACTTTGCGGTTTTGTGAACGAAAACTTCCTGAGAAAAAAGGGTCGACAACAAAATAGGTAGAATGGAGATATAACTAAACAGAAAAAAAAAGGAGAGGAACAAGAATGCGAAGTTTTTTTTTTTTTTTTTTTTTTTGTTGTTTTTTTTTTTTTTTAACCTATAGACAAGGCGAGGGCCGATCTGAGATGTGTCAAGTGGTAGAAACGTAACCAGCATTCTAGCATTATTCTGGATATGGGCAGCAAGCCAAAACCGAAAGTGGGGCATGCCACATTGATATCTTTACGATGGGGCATTGGAATGACAGGCATTAGAAGTGAGACTGTTTTGTGGACCATTCATCTTACATAAAAAGGAAGACATGATTTTGTAGAGTCAAATGTGTCAGGAGTCCATTGGGTATGCATACATACATACATACATAGACAAACATACATGCATACAAGCAGACAAACAAACACAGACATACAAACAGATACACTTACGCACATGCTTGCTAACTTATTCATCTATTCATTATGTACTTATTGACTCTTTCGCTTAGTTCATCCAACTGTTACTGATATCCTACAAAACCTTTGGACACTGCCTTTTGACAAAGCAGAAATGGATGGTATCCTGCTTTCGGCACGAGCGAATGACAGGTTTTGAATTTTAGTTGGGCTGAGTGGCATTCCAGATTTGTCTCTTAGGGTGAGTGTTCTGGTCAACCATTAGGCCAGTTCAGTGACTGCGCATGCGTATTTCATAGCCTTGCTGTGGGGCCAATACACACGCATCGCTCTGTTGCTCACGAAGGTAGATCATTTCCTGCAATGACTGATCTCTTCCGTCTTCTGTTTCCTCCGATGCTCTGTCGTCGATCCATCTTTCTGTTTCCGTGATCATTTCCATTCGTTTCGATCTGGGCGGTGCCTTGGAACTGACATTAGAAACATGTTAAGGTAGCAACCGAAGTTTTGCTGCTTGGAAATGAACGTTCTGTGCATGTTTGCTCTTTCTAACGTTTTCAGAAATAAGTTCTTGTGGGTTTTTCCCTCTTGGGGATGGACGTTTGTGGCAATGCAGCAAAGGGGAGAAGCAGTGGTGTTCTGGCAGAAGTTATTGATGGAGGTTATGGATGGAAAGGGAAAGGAAAACTATGAATGTTGTTTTGCTGTCTGATGCTTTCATGTTGAATTGCTTTAAAAGTGTACCCAGTTTAACGGAAGTAACAACACACAAACTATTCAGACATGCACTCGCATTGTCAGATCAAACATCCTTCTACTTAATTAAACTTAGTTATGTCGGTTTTCAACAAAAGCAAATTGCTTCTTCATTTTGTATTTAAATAAGTATGAGCTGAATCTTCTCGAGCAAAGAGACATACTTGACGGTTTGTTTTTTGTTGCGTGTTGCTGAGAGAGAGAGAGAGAGAGAGGAGAGAGGAGAGAGAGAGAGAGGAGAAGAGAGAGAGAGGAGAGAGAGAGAGGAGAGAGTAGAGAGAGAGAGAGGAGAGACAGAGAGAGAGAGAGAGAGAGAGAGAGAGAGAGAGAGAGAGAGAGAGAGAGAGAGAGAGAGAGAGAGAGATTAAATTTTCATGAGCGGAGACAGAGAGAGAGAGGGAGAGAGTCACCTGTGATGACAACGAAGACCTGTTGCCAACGCCAGAGAGAGAGAGAGAGGAGGGGAGATTGAGAGGAGAGAGGGAGAGAGGAGAGAGAGGCGGAAAATTTCATGAGAAGGAGAGAGGGGAGAGAGAGAGAGAGGAGAGTGAGAGAGAGAGATGAGAGACAGATCACATGAGCGGAACAAAAGAGCATGAGTCACCTGTGATGACAACGAAGACCTGTGCCCACGCCAACCGAAACAAAATATAAAGGGCTGTGAACATGAGACGAGATCAGCCGAGCTCTCCAAAGCCATCCCCCTAGAAACAGCACAGAGAAAGGAGAGGCTGGACAGAGAGAGAGAGAGAGAGAGAGAGAGAGAGAGAGAGAGAGAGAGAGAGAGAGAGAGAGAGAGAGAGAGAGAGACTGAGAGTGGATCGGAAACAGCTTCGCCATAATCCAGGCACTTGTCTACAACCGTCAGAGGGGAGACAACTAGTGCAGCATACCCCGTGACAGCGCCCCTCTGAGCCCAGGGG
The DNA here is from genome assembly GCA_016801955.1 of Conus betulinus. Lineage (NCBI taxonomy): Eukaryota > Metazoa > Mollusca > Gastropoda > Neogastropoda > Conidae > Conus > Conus betulinus. The sequence goes on along the minus strand of JADBJO010002133.1, from coordinate 89,515 downwards.
GGGACCCGGGACCAGTGACAGTGACAGTGAGCAGAACACCATGGATCTTCGTTTCTGCCGTCGTCGAGTAGTATGGAGAAGAGCTTGAGGGTAACGGATAAACCTTGTTTGCATCTCTGTCTCCCTTCCCAGCTGGGAGATGAAAAACTATTTTTACAGAATGTAAGTTAAACACTCCAGCATAGCTGTAGCACGGATAAGACTGTTCCATTGTAGTCATACAATGGAGTTTACTATTTCATAATAACAGCATGGAGGTTACCACTCCACTATGGTTATAGGATGAAGGTCGTCAACCCGCTATATTTATAAAAAAAAATGGAGGTGACGATAGTTACAAAATGGAAGTCATCACTCAACTGTAGCTATGGAAGGGACCACCACTTCGCTGTATCTCAAGAATGGAGACTATTCCACTACTGTTATGGAATGGAGGTCGGCATTTCACTATGGTTGTGGAGCGAGATCACCACCCCATTATAGATATAGAATGGAGTTAACACTCTGCTATAGTTTATAGAATGGAGGTCACCATCCCATTATAGATATAGAATGGAGTTAACACTCTGCTATAGTTATAGAATGGAGGTCGCCACCCCATTATAGATATAGAAAGGAATTAACACTCTGCTATAGTTATAGAATGGAGATCACACCCCCGTTATAGATCTAGAATGGATTCACCACTCTACTATTGTTGTAGAATGGAGGTCGCCATCCCATCATACATATAGAATGGAGTCAACACTCTACTACAGTTATAGAATGGAGGTCGCCACCCCGTTATAGATATAGAATGGAGTCAACACTCTACTATAGTTATAGAATGAAGGTCACCACCCCATCATAGATAGAGAATGGCGTCAACACTCTTCTATAGTTATAGAATGGAGGTCACCACCCCATCATAGATATAGAACGGAGTCAACACTCAACTTTAGCTATAGAATGGAGGTCGCCACCCCATTATAGATATAGAATGGAGTGACAACTCTACCATAGTTATAGAATGGAGGTCACAACTCCACACCAGTTACGTAAGTCTACCACTCCACTACAATTCTGGAATGAGATCTGCAATCCACTTCAGTTACATATTTTAATTCACTGCCTCACTAGAGTTTGGTAATGGAATTCACCACTCCACTGTGGTCATAGAATAGAAGTCACCACTGTACTACAGTTAAAGAATGCCATTTCTTTTCAGTTAGAGAACGGTGGTCACCACTCCACTCCAGCTATAGAATGAAAGTTACCACTCAATCACATATAGAATAAAGATGCCATCCACCACGGTTATAGAGTACAGAATCACATCTCTACTACAGCCGTAGATAGGAAGATCACCACTCCACTGAATTCATAGAATGGAGATTAGCATTCTGGAGCAACTCTAGAATGAAAGTTCTATACAGTCACAGAATGGAGGTCACCACTCCAATCCACTTATAGAATGAAGATCACAACTCCATTGAACTTGGAGAATGGAGGTCACCACTCCACAACACGTATAGAATGGAGGTCACAACTCCATTGAACTTGGAGAATGGAGATCACCACTCCACTACACGTATAGAATGGAGGTCACAACTCCATTGAACTTAGAGAATGGAGGTCACCACTCCACTGCACCTATAGAATGGAGGTCACAACTCCATTGAACTTAGAGAATGGAGGTCACCACTCCAATAAACTTAGAGAATGGAGGCCACCACTTCACTACAGTTATAATGTAGAGGTCACCACTTCACTACAGTTATAGAATGGACGCCATCACTTCACTACAGTTATAGAATGGAGGCCACCACTTCACTACAGTTATAGAATAGACGCCATCACTTCACTACAGTTATAGAATGGAGGCCACCACTTCACTACAGTTATAGAATGGACGCCATCACTTCACTACAGTTATAGAGTAGAGGTCACCACTTCACTACGGTTATAGAATGGAGGTCACCACTTCACTACGGTTATAGAATGGAGGTCACCACTTCACTACAGTTATAGAGTAGAGGTCACCACTTCACTACAGTTATAGATGACACCACTTCACTACAGTTATAGAGTAGAGGTCACCACTTCACTACGGTTATAGAATGGAGGTCACCACTTCACTACAGTTATAGAGTAGAGGTCACCACTTCACTACAGTTATAGAATGGAGGTCACCACTTCACTACAGTTATAGAGTAGAGGTTACCACTTCACTACAGTTATAGAGTAGAGGTCACCACTTCATTACAGTTATAGAATGGAGGTCACCACTTCACTACAGTTATAGAATGGAGGTCACCACTTCACTACATTTATAGAGTAGATGTCACCACTTCACTACAGTTATAGAATGGAGGTCACCACTTCACTACATTTATAGAGTAGAGGTCACCACTTCACTACAGTTATAGAATGGAGGTCACCACTCCACTACAGTGATAGAGTAAAGGCTACCTTTACTTCTGTTACACAAGGTAGAGATTACCATTCTACTACAACAATAAAATGAGCCACCAGATATAAAATGGAGGCTGCTCTTCAACAACAGTTAGTATTCGAGATCAATATTACACTGTATTTATAGAATGGAGTCCACCACTCTGCCATATTCATTTATGCAGTGGGGTCCCTGCTTCACTACACTTACATAATGGAGATCACCACTCCACTATAGTCATAGAAATGAGGTTACCAACCCGTTCCTGTTGTGGAAAGAAACCACTCCACTACAGCTATAGAACAGAGGTCACCACTCCAATGTGATTATGTAAAGCAGACTACCACTCCACTGTGGTTATGCACCGAAGACACCCCTCCTCCCTCCCCCCCTCCCGCCACAAATATAGTTACAGATAGACACAATGGCTGTATACCTGGGCAAAATTTGGACGCTCAGTCGGTAACGGTATATTTCACACAAGGACATCCCAACCACAGATTGCATGTATTCCTAAGTTCAGTCCCCAGCCGAATACCACAGTGTGTGGTCTGTTGTTGGTGGGTGGGAAGGAATGGGGGATGGATGTGGGGGGAGGGGGTAGGACAGGGTCGTGAGGTGCTTTTCTGAAACCGTAGTGGATATATCAAAGGAATGCTGATTGTATTACTTATACACCTCTACCCTGCCGCCCCTCATCTTCCCTCCATCCCCTTTCTACACATCACTGTACTTGGCTATTCTCTCGTCGTCAGTTCCACTCACTTTGAGCCGGGGCCCATGTCTTCTGACTGGAAAGTGAAGGAGGGGGAATAGCAGGCTGGACGAAATTCGATTCGAAATGAAAGGGGTTTCGTCTAGACAGAAGTCGTTTTCAAAATTGGATGAGCTCGTTCTGTGAAGAAAACTGAATTTAGAGTTTGCCCTCCCTGTCCGGCTCCACTGCCTGTTGTTCTGGTCTATGGGTAGCCATTAATTCTTCTGATGAGATTCAGCTTTCTTGAGAGAGAGAGAGAGAGAGAGAGAGAGAGAGAGAGAGAGAGAGAGAGAGAGAGAGAGAGAGAGAAATCGATCATATATCCTGCTAAAATGACGAATCAGTATCAAAGTATTGTGCAAGGGCACAAAAGATATTACCATATATATCTGTTTAGGAGCTGGAAACAACAACAGTAACAATTTTTTGGGGGGTGTAAAACTTATCCACCACACATACTCTTTGAATAATCCTTTGACCGTAAAGTCTTTATTTGTGAGCTCAATATTGATAGTACCCAAGGAGCTGTCAATTAAATGTACATCGGCCTTTTTGTTGTCATTGCATCAAATGATATAATTGGTGTGTATTGCATGCAAGGTAGAAGTGCAATTTGTTTCGAGGCCCATGATTATGATAACGTCAATTTCTTGTTCTGTAGCTACTTCAATAAATGCTAGATTTATACACGAACATAAGTGTGTGTGTGTGTGTGTGTGTGTGTGTGTGTGTGTGTGTGTGTGTGTGTGTGTGCGTGCGTGCGTGCGTGCGTGCGTGCGTGCGTGTGTGTGTGTGTGTGTGTGTGTGTGTGTGTGTGTTCACTATAGTTATAGAAAGGAAGTCACCCTTCCATTCCAGTTGTAGAAAGTCACACCTCCACTGCAGTTATAGAACCATGGTCACCTCTCCAATTCCATTTTAGAAAGAAGACTATCATTCCATCGTAACTGTGCAGTGAAGAACACCACACCATCATGGTTAGAGTGAAGCGATGGACTGCATATTTTAGCAGAAGATACTGAGAAGTATGCCAGTCTAGCGAGCAGCTTGAGGGAATCCAGCTTCCAGGCCTGTGTTCTCGCGCCATAGAAGCTGGAGAGTAAGGGGAGTTGTAGGCTCATCACCTGCACCCTATGACCTCATTAAACAGCTCGGGATTTCAGGTAAACAGCGGACCAGAACCCTGAAGGCAATGGCAGAGGGAGCCGAAAAGAGTTCCGGCTGGATCTGGTCGAGGAAAAATAGAAGTGAACTTCATAAAGCTTACATTTCCCGAGAGGTGTCCCATCAGCAGTGGGGTAAGACATCTGTCTAAAAAAAAAAA
>JADBJO010002133.1:77500-80000 GCA_016801955.1 Conus betulinus | reverse complement strand
GAGTGCAAATGCACTTTCTTCTGTGTTTGATACTTAAATCTAGACCACAGGAAACGGTGCACACTCACCGAGTTTCTACTCACCGAGTTTCTGCTCACGGAGAGGAAACAGGAACCAGTTCTTAATTTTAGGAGAGTATAATGATAAAAACCACTGCTAGAGTGTGTGTTTACAAATTTGACATCATCTTAATGTGTAAAAGAGACATTTCACATGGAAAAGAATATTATCCTTCTTGTGGTCGTTTTCATTCATCATCATATAAAAGGGGTCTGACATTTTTTGGCCCTTCATGCTCTATTTTCGTGGTGACCTCAGAGTTATGTCCCTCTTCAAGCCAATTCCCTTTGATCGTCGAAGTCTCTAGTACCGGCAAGTTCATGGGACCTGTTGTTGGACTGACGTGGTGAACCCTCTGGAAAGGAACGCTCACTCATGTTCGTTCCACGACGAAAAAATTATTGAAAAGAAATCGTAAATGAGGCGGGGAACAGTAAACAGTAAATAAGAAACAAGTATGTAACTCTTGCTCCCATGATGAATGGAATTTACGCTCATAACTCCAAGCGAATGCTGCGTACGGCACCCGATCACCTCGCGTATATGACAGTACAGAGCACACAGAACAAACAAGATAGATCCTTTAAAAAGGATGCTCCAAATATGCCTACAAACCCTGCGCTGGACAGATCTACACATCAACAACTGGAGGAATGAACAATACAAATTAACATTAAATTTTTATTCAAGACTGGCACAGCCTTTTCGATCTGGAATGTAGTCAGACAAGTACACGGATGCACAGAGTAACAATTACAGATAACCTCGATTTGATTGAAATGAAAAAAAATTATTGTTTGTCAGAGGAGGAAGCGGGGAAGGGGGTGGATGTGTGTGTGGTGTGTGTGTGTGTGTGTGTGTGTGGTGTGTGTGTGTATGGGGGGGGTGGGGGGTACAAGTTGGCGACCTGTGTATGTTAGGTCAGAACAGGCACCCATGAACATCATGGAAGTGAGATGGCAGCAGTGCAGTGTCTCATCTGGCGGGTTGCCCCATGACGACTTGACACTGATTGCTTCCTGAGGACTGTCGGTGCTGTGGCTGTGAAGGGACAGACTGGGTGAGGCTGCGTATAGGCGAGCCGGAATAAGCGGTGTGGGACTAACGTACTTAAGATGAGACAGAAAAAAGATGTCTCAAACAAATTTTATCACGATCAGCTATCTCAGTCAAGTAAAAAATATTATTGGCTTAAGTGGGTAAAAAAAAAACGGAAAGAAAAGAAGGAGAAACATATATGTTGGAACGTCTCTCTGGAATTTTTTTTCCACGACGGGCGCGCTGTTAAATACTTGTGCCAAATGTTGTCGAACTCCCACCATCCAATAACAAGATGATTCATTCTGACTGGCTCATCACACGGCACGGAACATGCAACCTTTTCAACCTTTAAAATCTTTGAATGTTTAGGGAAAGTTTTGGGTTCCAGAAACAGATGGACGGAACTGTTTTCTCTTTGGAGAGACTTGAATTTATTTATTTTCGATTCCTGCGCTGCATTCCTGCTGCGGGAGATTCTTAATTTTTTGTACTTTCGGTTTGAAAACTGGGAAAGACATGTAACATAACTAGAAGAACACTCGGGAGTGCGCCGAACTCTGCCAAGGTCGAAGGAATTTTGAATTCGCCCTTTGACTCAGTGCATGTGAAAACAACATTATGCTCAGCCAGGAGAATTTTGTTAATGGAACACGTGAACATACATCATTAATAGTGGGGTCATTAGAAAGTTTGGTAATTCCATGAAAATATATTTCTTCATTCACAGTTATCAGTTCACGACAATAACTTCATAAGGTTCGAGCTCGATGTTTGTAGTAATGTGATCAAGGCATACCATAAGAATCGCCGTTTGATCCGTGGAGAGGTTGTTGTTGGCTGAAGGAGTTACTCCCCTTCCTACTTGTAACCTTGCTGAACAGACCTGGATTCGCCGTATCATTCGTGGGGAGGTAATTGATGGTATGGACCGAAGGAGTTACTCCCCATGCACTTACAATCTTGCTTAACGGTCCTGGATCTGCTGTTTGCTTCGTGGGGAGGTAATTGACGTTATGGACTGAAGGAGTTACTCCCCCTGTACTTGTGATCTTGCTGAACGGTCTTGGATCCACTGATTCTTCCTGATCCGAGCCACAGATCCACACCAAACTGTGAAGGGCTGGGCCCTGGGCCATATTCCATCTCTTGAGGAGGTTCACTTATAAATAGGTTCTGCGTAATACTGCTAAGGAGCAAAGAAAATAAGAAACCAAGAGATGAGGATGATGATATTACCTCCTTATGGGAGTTGGGGGGGGTGGATGGGTAGTGGTAATACTGATAAAGATGATGATGATGATTATGACAAAGCCAGTATCCTCCTCCTCCTCCTCCTACCTACTACTACTGATAAAATACAACAATATAAGAACGTGACAAAAAGAAAAAAGGTAAGAAG
>JADBJO010002133.1:67500-72500 GCA_016801955.1 Conus betulinus | reverse complement strand
TGAACTGAATCGGTCAATATGCAAACAAAATGTCGCAGAAATGTTCTCGTTAGAACATTTTGAATGATAAACTTGTCTTCTGATTTTTCATCGCTAGCAATTAAAATCAGAGTCGCCGAGTAGAGTACATGAATAATATGATGTGTCCATTCCACATGTAAACTCTCTCTCTCTCTCTCTCTCTCTCTCTCTCTCTCTCTCTCTCTCTCTCTCTCTCTCTCTCTCTCTCTCTCTCTCACACACACACACACACACACACACACACACACACACACACACACACATACACACACTTCAAGATCTTATATGTCCCAGCACATTGTTATGTTAACACTGTATGAGACATATTTCATAGAGTGCTTTCATTTTTGGATGCAAAAATAAAGCCAACCTAAAGCGGCTGGGATAGTTACAGAATTTCAAATGTATGCACCGTTTTTGTAATTTCTTCAATATGGGACAGTAAACAATTTTTTTTGGTAATTCGACGCAATGGGCATATTGAGTCAACTTTTGTATGACATTTTAAAGACGCATGCATGCACGCATGCACGCAAGCACGCAAGCACGCACACACACACACACACACACACACACACACTCTCTCTCTCTCTCTCTCTCTCTCTCTCTCTCTCTCTCTCTCTCACACACACACACACACACACACACACACACACACACACACACACACACACACACACACACACACAAGTTTTCAGCTTATCAAGACAAAATTTAATTGCCTGTCTAAATTTCACTACAAGTAAGTTTCATCTGTGTATATAGTGCAGCTGATGCAGCTGCTCCGTCGGTGTTAAGGAAGCCTTTGACAGTGTTTTTTCGCATGAAGTTCTTCTCAACAGTGTACAGGAAGAGAAACAAGAGACAACTGTTTTTAAAGTACTAAGATAAATGTACAATAACAAAAAAAAAAAATATGTAAAGACAACAGATGGGCTATTGCCGTTACCTAAAGGAGGTTTCCATGGAAACACTAAGCCCAGCACATTCATGTGTTTTATCAGTGACCTTCCAAATTATACGCGCAAAGCAATAATCTACATCTCTTGAACACAAACAGCAGCATCAAACTCCCATGTCTGTCATATGCATATGACCCTCGTGATCCTCTCCACCTCCAGTGCAGGGCTACAGAACAATCTGAATAAACTGTATGACTACTGTAACGATTGGAGACTTAATATCAATCAAGGAAAAACAAAAACTGTAAATTCCACAACAACTGATAAAAAGAATGCCCCTTGTTTTCAAATATGGGCTCAGTATCATACCGATCACAAGCCAGTACAAATATCCCAGGGTTAGTTTCCATAAGAATGGTAAATTCATAAGAGTATCTGGCAAAACAAGAGAACAAAGCACCGCACATCTAAGATGGACTCGTTAAGATACTGAGTTGTAACCAAATGTCATTGACTCACCTCTGATGATACTCTGATTGCACCAATATCAGCATATAGCGCTTAAGTAAGGCATCCTTATGCACATCCTTGGAACAGCCCTTATATTTCCACTCTTTTCGAAGGAAGCATACCCCAGGCTTTCCCTCATGAAAAAAATAATACAAAATTGGCGAGAACCTGCTGGGCCTGAGCAAAAAGGCAATGCATTTCCGCCATCAGTGAAATTTAGTTGTCTCCATATCAGTGTAATACAATAATTGTGGACAGCCAGAGTGCAAGTAACTTGCAGTAATCAAGTGTGGAAAGAACAAAACAACAGATCAGTGTTTTGGCTGAGTCATCAGTAAGAAGATGACGAACAAAATTAATTGAAGTTTCAAACGACAATTTAGCAGAGGTTAGAGACTGAAGGGAAAAAATCTTTTGAAGACTGACGCCTAGATGGCATAGAAAAGTCGATAGAGTAACATCGCAAGCAATAATAAATACACAGGCAGGAACAGGGCCGGCATTTAAAACGTCTTTAGCATAAAAGCCATCATTTCAGTTTTTTCCTCGATGAGCTGCAGCTTATTCATTGTCATCAACGTTTAGAGTCTTTAGGCAGGACATACCGGCACTACATATACCTAAAACAGTATCACTTCTAGCCTATCCTACAGTCATGAAACACAAAAATAAATAAATAAAAAAAAAAAAAAAGCCAGAGATGGAACTAAGTACTTTTAAGTAGCCAACAACAGACTGACAACAGCCTACAGCTGGACATTAACGGCCATACTTAAAGTTTCGAACAGTGAAAAAGTTTCTTAACCATCCCAATGTGATGACAGAACAACCCAGCATTACTACACAATCTATAGTATACTTGGATTTTGGCAATTAAACTCCTGAAGCATGAAATGAAACTGATGATTCCAATTTGAGTAATCTTCCATTTTTCCCCTAACCGATCAAAACAAACGTGTCAGTGGCTACTTTGCATCAGCCTTGACCCTTGACCCGATCTGAACTTCCAAATGACACAACACTTCAATCTAGAATCTACAATGCACTTGATATACAAAAAAAGCTTAGTTGGAAATAAACAAGCAAATTTAAACCTTCTAAATGATTTTAAATAACCAAAAATACTTCATAAATTTAAAAATAAATGTTCAAAACGGGCATCTGAAAACTATGGCTATCCCTTACTACATGTCAAAAAAAAAAAAAAAAAAGGTTCAGTTTTAAGACAGACAATACTTTAACCAGGGTCACTTTATGACTAGGCGTAGGTCTAATCTTGCACAAGCATTTACTTCTTTGTCCATGTGCACGTTCAGCAGAATGTTTGAACTCTGCTGAGGATTGAACTCTGACGATTTTACCATTTTGCGTTTTCATAATGACTGAGCCCGTTTCTGGTCCAAGCTTGTGCACACACACACTGGTATCACTTTTCACAGTGCATAGTAGTGTGTACGCTCTGGGAGTGAGATCTTCTACAAATACTGTCTTAGTACCTTTAAGACCTTTCCGCGCATAGAGCACAGTATCTCGAACACGTCGCGACACGAATCGTACCACAATCCCTCTCGGTTTGTTGGTATCTTTGGTGGAGTCGGTAGATCCAGCAGGTCGATGTGGTCCGACTCGGTGCACAGCCTCAATCTGCTCGCTCGTGACTTTCAGCTTCAGTTTGGTGTTAAGCAGAGACAGCACCTTTGCTTCACACTCTTCCTGGGTCTCAGTTTTCGCCTCTTTCACCCCATATATCCGCATATTATTTCTACGTACGTAGGCAGACACTTCTTCAGATCTGCGATCTGCAATTTCTGCCAGATGTCGGGCTTCCACAAGCTGTTGCCGTAGGTCCTCTTCTCTCTTCTTTGCCTCTGAGACCTCTCTTTTCAGCTTATCATCCTCCAACTGAACAGTAAAAATGCTTGCTCGGAGTTCGTTCACAGTGTCACAGAGTTTGCACAGTTTGTTCATGATATCCGAGTTGCTAACTTCACGATCACAGCCCTCTTCAATTGGAAAAACTTCCTCTGCAACAGTTGCTTCAGTCATGTCCGAGTTCCCTTCCCTCTCCCTATCAGCCATTTCCCCTCCAGAAACTGAATCAAATTTAGTCAACACTTTTTCACTTGAAGAAACAGGAGAGCTAGTTAGTGTCTCAATCTTTTTCTTTATCTTTTCTTTTGACTTAAAGGTTATTGAATCATCTGACGCACTAGACACTGACTGAGACGAATCTGAACCACGTTGATGTTTACGTTTGACAGGTGTGCTGACGCCATGTTTTCCTTCCATGTCTGAGTTCACAGTTAAACACACATATCACACAAATTTCACAGCACTTCAATCCTGTTGACTGGCCCAAATACTTGGCGTTGGTGTTGATGGCATCCGCGGTGTCACTCCCGGACCATCTTGACGTCTAATCCGGTCGGTAATCAAGTTTTGTAGTTGAGGTACATATCCAGAAAAGCGCAACTAACTGTTGTCTGTAAATCTGTGATGGAGACAACGGTCTTTATAGAGATAATGCTAGCGAGAAGCTGGGTGTAGAAAGTGACAAAATAGGGCCTAGAACAGAATCTTGAAGAACACCACATTCAGTGAGGCCGGATTGGAAGCAAGACTACCAAGAGAGACTGTCTAGTCAGATTCAGGAGTATGAGTCAAACTAGGGCGAAGCAGTGTCAGTAATTTCAAAATTGAGTTTCAGACGATGCAAAAGTATTGAGTGGTCAATTATGTCAAAGGCTGCTGATAAGTCGAACAAAGAACACACACACACACACACACACACACACACACACACACACACACACAGAGAGAGAGAGAGAGAGAGAGGAGAGAGAGAGAGAGAGAGAGAGAGAACACAGTGACTGCACGCGTAGGGGAGAAAGAGATACAGGCTTAGCCAAGTATGCTAACAATCTCGCACCTTTTCTCGAGAAGATCATTAGGCGGGCGATGAAGGGCTGTGGGCAGTGTGTTCTGTTATCTACACTTGTCTCACAGCAGGATTAATTACACCATGGAATTCGCCAGAGGGGAAAAACGGGTAGTTTAATCGGATCGGTGGAATTCCCTGCAAATGGAAACTACTGTCACTACAAGAGGATTTTTACACTGATGAATCGGTTTGCAGCAGAGAGTATCGGCTGATTATAAGAGGTACTTGTATACTGAAGAGAGAGAGAGAGAGAGAGAGAGAGAGAGAGAGAGAGAGAGAGAGAGAGAGAGAGAGAGAGAGAGAGAGAGATGTGTGGGCGTGTACGAGTACATTGTGTTTTGAACTGCCAAATGTGAACGTCTCTCTCTCTCTCCTCTCTCTCTCTCTCTCTCTCTCTCTCACAAACACAGTAAACACGCACACACACACACAACACACACACACACACACACACACACACACACACACACACACACACACACACACAAACACAAGCGCGAGTGTGCTCGCGTTCCTTCTCTCCCTTTCTCTCTCTCGCGGTGACTTTGCGGTGACAGAATACGATACGAACATTCTCCCTCAGCTCAGAGAGAGAGAGAGAGAGAGAGAGAGAGAGAGAGAGATGC
>JADBJO010002133.1:60000-62500 GCA_016801955.1 Conus betulinus | reverse complement strand
ACCTACTTTTTTCATGGGTGTGGTCGAACTGGTCCTCACACATAAGAACAGAATCATCGGCCGCGGATAGGAAAAAATTACAAACGGTTGGCGTGTAAGACTATGGGCAAACATAGAAACAAAGGAACACACACACACACACACACACACACACACACACACACACACAAAGCAATTGCATGAAAAAGGGTGGGGGAAAATGGAGACAAAAGAAAGGACCCCCACTCTTCCTCTCTCCTCACAAGACAGACCGACAGGCAAAGATTGATTAATGTGAAACAAAACGACCAGAAACAAAAGGCAAGACAAGGAAGAGAGAGAACCACCGCAAAACTTCAAAGAAAAGGAAAGGAATGGAGAAACAAAGCAAAGCGAAAAAAAAAAGACAGAAAGAAAAAAGAAAGGCCTAAATTGAAAAAAAAAATGAATGAGATGAAGCTGTGAAAACAAAAAAGAAGTAAAGACAGGCATGGAAGAAAAAAAAAAAAGAAGAAAGCCGGAACATGAACAATAAAGGAAAAAGAAGAAACTCCTCTCTCTCTCTCTCTCTCTCTCTGTCTCTCTCTCTCTCTCTCTCTCTCTCTCTCTCTCTCTCTCTCTCTCTCTCTCTCTCTCTCTCTCTCTCTCTCTCCTCTCTCTCTCCTCTCTGTCTCTGTCTCTCTCTCTCTCTCTCTCTCCTCTCTCTCTCTCTCTCTCCTCTCTCTCTCTCTCTCCCCCTCTCAGGAAAAAGGGATAATCAAGACCCCCCCCCCCCCCCCCCCCCCCCCCATAATAATAGCGATGACAGACATTATCGAACTCACACAATCTTCTCCAGTCTGTGTCAGTGTGTACTTGAACCTTTTGTTTTGGACCCAATGAGCTGAGATCTTGTAAACAGTTTCTAGGTCAAACAAGTACATAGGAATTCATTACAAAAATAAACGTTTTTTTTTAAAGAACTGTTCCTTTTTCTTTACTATTCTCAGTGTTTGTCTCAGCTTGTTGTTGTTGTTGTTGTTGTTGTTGTTGTTGTTGTTGTTGTTGTTGTCGCTTTCCATCTCGATTATATTAGGTAGACTTCTGTTCACTTTGTTCTCATCTATTCTCTCCCACTTTGCCACAGCTGTTAGCCTTTTACCGTATTGGAGAAAACAATGGCAGACACAGATGAGACCAAATTCCATAAAACAAATAAAGAAACAGAAAGCGAAAAAGCCATACCTTTTTTATGGTCTTTCTGATATTTTTTTCACTCCTTTGTTTTTTCCTTTTCTTGCTGTGAACCATTATTGCCTTCCTGTAATGCAGTCATGACCACAGCTGGCAACCTGAACGGGAAGGATTGGCAAATTTGGTGACACATGAGTTGTACTCAGATAATAAAAAGAAAAACGTGTTATTTTCTATTATTACTATCATCATCATCATCATCATCGTCGTCGTCATCATCATCATTTTCATCATCATCATCATCAGCAGCAGCAGCAGCAGCAGCAGCAGCAGCAGCAGCAGCAGCAGCAGCAGCAACAGCAGCATTATTAGCGGCAGCATTATTATTATTATTATTATTATTATTATTATTATTAAGATCATGATTATTATTATTTATTATCATCATCATCATTATTATTATTATTATTATTATTATCATTGTCGTCGTCTTTATCATCATCATCATCATCATCATCATCATCATCATCATCATCATCAATACGTGACTTGTCATGCGAATCCCCCCACCCTTTAACCCAGTCTTTAGAGCTCGTACTTTATTGAATAAGATAGACAGATAAAAAAAAAACACAAGAGGAAAAATAAAACGAACCAAAACAAGTGCTAAATCCAAGCAGCCTCTTTTTGGTTTGCCCTTTCGGACATCTTGTATTGTAGCGTTGCACAGAATATAAAAAAAAATTGTAGGTCAGAATCTTTACAAACAGAAACAGACCAAAAACACTGTGCATTCTCTGTTACAAAGCTGCATGTATTATCTTTCAGAGAATGAGCATTAAAAAAGACCTCGTCCAATCGTTGAGGTGTATAATGCCTGACTGTGAAGGAACTGCCTTTTTCGTAAACTTTGATGTGCTGTCACAGTCTACATAACACCCACAGTCGTCTTGCTTCTATCGACAGCTTCACGTTTGACCCCGTTCCCCTACTATTTATGTTTGTAATCGGTGGTGTAGGAACAGTAGAAAGAAACTCGTGGAGAGCGTGGCAGCAGAGTCCTCAGAAGAGAAACCCCTTCAAGCAAGTGTTTCGGCCCTTATCTCCTGACACACTAGGGGGGTGGGCCACACCCGGTTCATGACTCCGGATGTCCCTCTGCTGCTGCTCCTTTTTTTTCCCGTCTTGGGACGAACCATGGCTGGGATTCGAACCCGTGCCCCTCTGGACATGCTCATTTCCACTTAATGACCCGCGCACTAACCACTGAGCCACTGGGGGCAGCTGATATTTGTAGGAAAGTTAAGCCTTATGAAGTTCACTTTTGTTCCTCCTTGACCAGATCCAG
>JADBJO010002133.1:40000-47500 GCA_016801955.1 Conus betulinus | reverse complement strand
AGTGGACTTCTTCCTTCTTTTTCCCTGTTTCTTCACTTTTCTTTTTCTCCTTTTCTTCTCTCTTTCTTTCTTCTTTCTTTTCCTTCTTTCTTCCTTCTCTTTTCCTGCTCTTCATTTTCTTTTCTTCGTCTTTTTTCTTCTGCTTCCTTTCTCGTCTTCTTCTTCTTTCTCTTTTCTTACCGTCTTCTCTCTTCTCTTCTCTTCTTCTTTCCTTTTCTAGTCTTCTTCTCTTTCTGTCTCTCTTCTTCTTTCCTTCTCTTTCTTCCTTCTTTTCATTTCTTCTTCTTCTTTTCTTTCTTCTTCTTTCTTCGTTCTCTTCTTCTTTCTTCTCGCTTCCTTCTGTCTTCTTTCTTCTTCTTCTTTTCGCTTCTTCTCTTCTGTTCTCTACTTCTTTCTCTTTCTTCTTCTTCTTCTTCTATTCTTTCTTTCTTCCTTCTTCTTACTCTTCTTCTCTTCTTCTTCTTTCTTCCTTCTTCTTCTTCTTCTTTCCTTCTTCTTCTTTTTCTTCTTCCTCTTTCTTCTACTCTTTCCTTACTTCTTCTTTCCTTTCCTTCTTCTTTCTTCTCTTCTTTCTTCTTTTTGCTCTTTCTTCTCTTTCTTTCTTCTCTTCTTTCTTCTTTTTCTTTCTTCTTTTCTTCTTCTCTTTCTTTCTCTCTTCTTCTTCTTCTTCTTTTCTTTCTCTTTTCTTTAAATTTCTCTTCCTTTCTTGCCTTCTTTCTTCTTCTTCTAATACTTACTTTTCTTTCTTTCTTTCTCTCTTCTTTCTTTTCTTCTCTTTCTTTTCTTCTTTCTTCTTCTCCTTCTGATCTTCTTCTTCCTTTTTCTTTTCTCCTTTCTTCTCTTTCTTCTCTTTTCTTCTCTTCTCTTCTTTCTTCGCTTTCTTTTCTTTCCTTCTTCTCTCTTCTTCTCTTCTTTTCTTCTCTTTCTTCTCTCTTCTTTTTTTTCTTTCTTTTTTTCCCTTCTTCTTCTTCTTTCCTCTTCTCTTTCTTCTCTCTTCTTTTCTCTTTCTTCTCTTCTTCTCTTCTTCTTTTCCTTCTTTCTTTTCTTCTCTTCCTCTTCCTTCCTTTTCTCTTTTTTCTTCTTCTTCTTTCACACTGTTTCTTTTCTCTTCTTTCTTCTTCTTTCTTTCTTCTTTCTTTTTCTTTTCTTCTTCTTTCTTCTCTTTCTTCTCTTCTCTCTTCTTTTCTTCTTCTTCTCCAGCTTTCTCTTCTCTTCTTTCTTCTTTCTTCTCTCTTTCTTTCCTTTTCTTCTTCTTCTTCTCTTCTTCTCTTCTTTCCTCTTCTTTCTCTTTCTTTTCTTCTTCTTCTTCTTTCTCTTCTTCTTTCTTTCTTCTTTTCTTTCTTTCTCTTCTTCTTCCTCTCTTCTTTCTTTTCTTTCTTCTTCTTCGCTTCTCTTCTTCTTTCTTCTTCTTCTTCTTCTTTCTCCTTCTTCTTCTTTTTCTCTTCTCCTTCCTTTCTCTTCCTGTTTTCTTTTCTTCTTCTCTTCTTTCTTCTCTTTTCTTTCTTTCTTCTTTCTCTCTTTTTCTCTTCTTCTTTTTCTTCTCTTCTTCTTTCTCCTCTTCTTCGTCTTTCTTCTTCTTCTTCTCTTCTTTTTCTTTCCTTCTTCTTCTTTTCTTTCTTCTTCTTCTTTCTCTTCTCTTCTCGGTCTTCTTTCTTCCCTTTCTTTTTCTCCTTTCTTTTCTTCTTTCTCTTTTTTCTGCTTCTCTCTTCTTCTTCTCTTCTTTTCTTCTTTCTTTTCTTTCTTCTTCTTTCTTTTTTCTTTTTCTTTCTTTTTCTTTCTTCTTTCTTCTTCTTTTCTTTTTCTTTCTTCTTCGGTCTTTCTTTCTTTTCTTTTCTTTTCCTTTCTTTCTTTCTTTTTTCTCTCCTCTTTTCTTTCTTCTTCTTCTTCTTTTTTTTTCTCTTTCTTTTCTTTCTTTTCTCTTTTCCTTTCTCCTGTCTCTTCTTCTTTCTTTTTCTTTCTTCTCTTCTTTTCTTCTTCTTTCTTTTTCTTTCTTTTCTTTTCTTTCTTTCTTTTCTTTTTCTTCTTTCTTTCTTTCTTCTTTTTTTTTTCTTTTTCGCTTTTTCTTCTTTTTTATTCTTCTTCTCTTTCTTTCTTTTTTTCTTTTCTCTTCTTTCTTTCTTCTTCTTTTCTTCTTCTTCTTCTCTTCTTCTTCTCTTTTTCGATCATCAATCTTCTTTTCTATTTCATCATCAATCAATCATCGTCTTCATCTTTCTTCAATTCTCTCTTCTGCTTCTGTTTCTTCTTCTCTATCTTATTCTCTTCTCACTTCTATCTTCTTCTCTTCTTCTCTGCCTTTCTACTTCCTTTCCGTCTCTTTCTTCTTCCTCTTCTCCTAGCTATCCTACGTCTTCACTTCCTTCTTTCTTTCCTTCTTCTCCTCCTCCTTCTTCTTCTTTTCTTTCTCCTGTTCTCGCTTTTCTTCTTCTTCTTTTCTTTCTCTTCTTCTTCTTCTTTCATTCTTCTTCTTTCTTTCTTCTCTTCTTTTTCTTCGTTCTTTCTTTCTTTCTTCTGCTTTCTTTCTTTCTCTCTTCTCTTCTCTTCTTCTTCTTTCTTTCTTTTCTTCTTTCTTTTTTTCTTCTTCTTCTTCTCATTTTCTTCTTCTCTTTTCTTTCTTTTCTCTTCTTTTCTGTGTTCTTCTTTTCTTCTTTCTTCTTCTCTTCTTTCTTCTTCTTTCTTTCTTCTTCTCTTTTTTTCTTCTTCTCTTCTTTTCTTCCTTTCTTTCTTCCTTCCTTCTTCTTCCTTTCGGGTTCTTCTCTCTTCTTTTCTTTCTTCTTCTTCTTCTTCTTCTTTCCTCTCTTCTTCAACATCCTCCTCTCTTCTTCTTCTTCTTCCTCCTCCTCCTCCTCCTCCTCTTTCTCCCCTTCCTCCTACCTTCCATCTCCTCCCCTCCTCCCCTCCTCCTCCCCCTTCTCCTCCTCCTCCTCCCTTTATTGTCTTCATCCTTCTGTTCATTTATGCTTCGGCTGAAATGTCGATGCTTACATTTGGTTAAATATTTAGAACAGTATCGTTGTTGTAAACTCACTGCGTAGGTAACCACTGTCTGCGTTCGGGAACGCTCCATAGTAAATTTGCACGTGCCTTTGTCGTAGAATTTTTTTTTTTTTTTTTTAATTCAGAATAGCATTGTCTTTCCTTTTGTATTTTGATAGTAACTGACTCTTTTTTTTCTTTCTTTCTCTCTCATTCCCAATTTCCATTTTCTTCTATAGTCCATTCCATTTCTCTCTCTCTCTCTCTCTCTTCTCTCTCTCACTCTCTCTCTCTTCTCTCTCTCTCTCGTCTCTCTCTCTCTTCTCTGTCTGTCTGTGCCGGTCTCATCTGTCCTGTCTGTCCGTCCATCTTTTGCCTCTCTGTCTGCCTCTTTCTGTCTGTCAGTCCTCTGTTTGTCTGTTTTGTCTGTCTGCCTGTCTATCTATCTGTCTGTCTGTCTGTCTCTCCTTCTGGCTGCCGGTCTCTCTCTCTCTCTCTCTCTCTCTCTCTCTCTCTCTCTCTCTCGGTCTCGCTCTCATGCATCTGAATGACATATGACACTGTACAGAGATGACCCTCCCCCCCACCACCACCACCCCCTCAAAGATTTTTTCATGATTTTACACAATCTTTCACCTTCAACATGAGAGGTCGACATGAAAACGAACCCCCCCCCCACCCCCCCCCCCCCCCCCCCCACACACACACACACACACACACACACTCATATTTTGTCATAATTTTTCACCTTAGAGATGAGGTCGACATGAAAATGAAGGACGAAGTAGTATTGCGCGTGCGCGCGCGCGCGCGCGTTTGTGTGTGTGTGCGTGTGTGCCGCGCGCGCTCTCTCGCGCGTGTGTCTATGCGTGCGTGTGCGCTTGCTCCTGTAGATAATGAAATGGTAGGAGATGGTGAAGAGGGTGGAGTCAAGAGGGAGATTGAGGGTGTGAGGGTGAAAGTACGGGTGAAGGTATGGGTGGGGTAAAGGAAACTGCCTGAATACTACACAGAAAAAGTGATGAAGTACCCTTTTCATCTCTGAAGTTTGCGACGAACGAGGTATGACTGGACAAACTTAGCTTCCTCTCTCATCTCTCTCTTCTCTCTCTCTCTTCCTCTCTCTCTCTCTCTCTCTCTGAACAGACTTTGCGCCCTCTCTCTCTTTCTCGCTCTTTCTCTGGACAAACCAACTTGATATCTCTCTCTCTCTCTTTCTCTCTCTCTCTCTCTCTCTCTCTCTCTCTCTCTATCTCTCTCTTCGCTCTCTCTCCTCTCTCTCTCTCTCTCGTCTCGCTTTCTCTGTCTCTCTGTTTGTGGTGCGTGTGTGTGTTGTGTGTGTGTGTGTGTGTGTGTGTGTGTGGTGTGTGTGTGTGTGTTTGTGTGTTTAAGTGTGCGTGCGTGCGGTGCGCCGCGCGCGGCGCGCGCGCAGTGTGTGTGTGTGTGTGTGTTGTGTGTGTGTGTGTGTGTGTGGGTGTGAGCCTGTATGTATGTCTGTCTGTCTCTCCCTTTGTGGACAATTTTTGATCTCTCTCTCTCTAGTCCTCCCCCCCCCTGTCTCTCCCTCCCTCCCTCCCTCTCTCTCTCTCTCTCTTCTCTCCTCTCTCTCTCTCTCTTCTGTTCTGTGTGTGAGCCTGTCTGTCTGTCTTGACACGCTTGATGCTCTCTCGCGCTCTTTCTCTCATTTCTCCCCCGCCCCTCCCCCTCCCCTCTCTCTCGCTCTCTCTCTCTCTCTCTCTCGATTACTGGGATAAGTCACTGAGAACGAAATAACACAGAACCGCACATAAAGCTTGTAAGTATATATGGCTCAGATGTCACGGACAAGGAAAAGTGGGTGTCAACCATTCATGCCTTTCTTTGTTTCAATACAGTTCTGGTACTGTCTGGATGAAACAAGATGCTTGAAGTATTATTGAGTTTTATATTTAAAAAAAAATCGTCAAAGGCTGGAAGATTGTAGATGGCTAAAGGAGAATTAGCACATTCTAACAATAGAGGATTTGACACGCTCAGAGTTGAATATGTTTTGTTTAAAAGCATTATTTAGATTTAGATGTGGACCACAATTTGAAACGTACTAGAACTAGATTTATGTAAGGAATTTCAAATTTGACGGAGCATCGTTTAAATAGGAATATCTAATTATGATTGTTAGATATGACCATCAGAAGCAGAAGCGCTGGCGTGGTTTATTTCGTATAGTGTAGAGATTAATGATAACCATCTTTGTTTCGATTCAGTTTATCAGAGTCTTCATATATGACTGAAGTTCTGCGAAGATTAGTATTTGTACTTTCACAGAACGGAACAGTAATTTCATACAATAATGTGCTTTGGGGAAAGTTGATATTTTCGTTTTGTTTATCAATGCTAGCAGTATTCTGACGCATACAGCGTGATGTTCAAACACTCTTCATTCGGGGCTGGGCTTACAAATAAATAGATTCTCACTCTCTCCCGCTTTCTCTGTCTGTCTGTCTGACTGACTGTCTGTCTGTTTGTCGGTCGGTCTTTCACTCTCTATCTCTGTCCATCCATCCATCTATCTGGCTTTATGTCTGTCTGTCTGTCTGTCTGTCTGTCTATCTGTCTATGCCTCTCTCTCTCTCTCCTACTTGTTCACTCATTTTCTGAGCATACATCTGTCTGTCTGTCTGTCTCTCCCCCCCCCCCCCTCTCTCTCTCTCTCTCTCGCCGCTACTTGTTCGCTCACGTTATTAGCATACGTCTGTCAATCTGTCTGTCTGTCTCTCTCTGTCTCTGTGTGTCTGTCCGCTTGTCTGTCTGTGTCTGTCTGTCTCTCTCTCTGTCTCTCTCTGTCTCTCTTCTCTGTCTCTCTCTCTCTCTCTCTCTCTCTCTCTCTCTCTCTCTCTCTCTCTCTCTCTCTCTCTCTCTCTCTCTCTCTCTCTCTCTCTCTCTCCTACTTGCTCACTCATGTTCTGAGCATCCGTCAGGCTCTAGTTCGTCAGTCTGCCCAAATGTCAGGAAAACGAGGTAGCAGAAAAGAGGTTTTGTATGGTTTGACTCCAACATCTCTCATCAGTCTCAAAAGAAGAGGCGCAGATGAGAGGGAGAGAGAGCAAGAATGCTGTGGAGAAGGAGGGGGAGGAGGGGATGGGCAGAGAGGGGTGATGGCGAGGAGGGGGATAGGGGGCGGGAGGAAACAAGGAAGGGCCGAAGGATGGTGTGGGAGGGGGGGGGGGGAAGATTTGGGGGGGACGGAGGGAGATAAAGGGAGGAGAGGGTGAGGGGGGGGGGTTACAGAAAACCTTGGGTGAAATATAAACGACAGCCAAATCGATGAAGATCTCCTTTTGGCTAAGAGTTACAGCCGAAGGAGAGGCGACTGGACAAACATGGTGATTTTTTTTTCTTTCTGCCTCTCCCCGTTACCCCCCCCCCCCCCCCCCCCTCCCACCCCCCCTTTTTTTTTTTTTTTTTTTTTTTTTTTTTTTCACTCAGGGTGAGTCGCCTTTGCTTTGTGGAAAATGGAACGGTGCTGAGAGATGGTCAAATGGTGCCGTTGCCATTCTGCCACTGGTTCGCCGACATGTTTCGTTCTTCTCCCTTCATTCAGTCCACGGCATCATCGTTTTTGAGTATGATATTGTTACCATTATGAACGATGATTTAGTAGTAGTAATAATAGTAGTAGTAGTCGTAGTAGTAGTAGTGAATGTTGTAGCAGCAGCAGCAGCAGCTGTGGTAGTAAAAGTAGTAGCAGAAGCAGCAGTGGCGGTTGTGATAGTGGTGGTAGTAGTTGTAGTAGTGGTAGCAGCAGAAGTAGTAGCAGCAGCAGTGAGTGGTAGCGTGGTGGTGGTGGTGTTGGGGGTGGTAGTAGTAGTAGTACTATATGCTATTATTATTACTATCATTATTAATTATCATTATTATCATCACCATCGTCATCATCATCATTATCATCATCATCATCATCAGTAGTATAGTAGTAGTATATTATTATATTATTATTATTATTATTATTATCATTATTATCTATCATCATTATAATTATTATTACTATCTTATTATCATTACTATCATTGTTATTGATCATTACTATTACTATGTTATTATTTTCATTATTACTTTTAAAATTCAGACGATGGTGTTCTAGCTTATTCTTATTATTACCATTATGATTAAAGCGGTGGTGCTCTAGGCTGTTTTCTTATTGTTGCGGCTACTAGCTGTAGATGTTCCTGTTGTTATTGTCATCGCATGCAATCATTGAGTCCTCGCCATCATAAACTATTACCATCATAATCATCATCATCACTTTATCAGTATAATTGCCATGATCAAGTTCATCATCTACAGTGATACTGACGTTGCCAGCGCCTGAGGAGATATCCAACGCACTAATTTTTGTTGTTTGTTTGTTTGTTTTAGAGCAGATCAGAATCTCCTTTCGAGAAGAAAATGAAAGTGACATGGTAATGTAGGTCAATAGCATTTGTTGTTTCATTTTGTTTGTTTGTTTGTTTGTTTTTAGAGAGACAAGCTGGAAAGTTTTCAGCC
>JADBJO010002133.1:17500-35000 GCA_016801955.1 Conus betulinus | reverse complement strand
GAAGCCCATTGCCTTTCTCACATCAACTATGCGTCCACTGTCTGGAGTGGTGCCGGTGAACATCACATAAAAAAGATCAACTCTATGTATAGACGGGGGATTAAGCTGATTCTTCCCGACAAGTCTCTCTCGACCACGAGCAAATTCGCAAAACTAATGATGTTACCACTGCAGAGCCAACTGACCTAATAAAGCAGTACTAATGTTTAAAGTCCATGCAAACATGGCGCCAACATATCTTGCTGAGTTTATCCAAATGGCAACAATGCGATATGATTCAAATAATTACATTTTACCACGTGTCCGCATTGATTTGTTCAAATCTAGTTTTGCATTTTTTTGGTCCATCTGTGTGGAACTCTCTTCCTCCGTCTGCCAAAACATGTCAATCACTGCCGTCCTTCAAATCAGCAATACTTAAACATTTACTTGAACAATAAATCTAACCTTTTGACCATAGTCTCAACGCCTACTTTTATGCTTGCCTCTGTATTAGCTAATGAAAATGTGAGTGCGTGCGTGCGTGTACGTGTAGGTGGTGTGTGGGTGTGGGTGTGGGAGTGTGCGTGTGTGCGTGCGTGTATGTGTGGGCGTGTGCGTGCATGTGAACGCGCACGCGTACGTGTCTGATTATGTTTGTGTAATTTTTTTTTTTTTTTTTTTTATTTTTTTTTTTATTCTTATTATTATTATTATATTACTATTGTTATGTAATTATTATAATGTTGTCATATTTTTCATTGTTTCTGCCATTATTTATATGTGCAGTTTGTCTAGTTGAATGTTGTTGAATAACATGGGACAATTAGTGCCCCTGTCTCCCGACTCTTCCGTGCTATGTCGGCTCATTTTCTGATTGGATACGCTGACGCTCATGCGCCGGGGTGGAATGACCGGAAAGAGTTTACTGGATGGGTTTCTATCCCCACAATTCATTTAACATTTTGTTTGATTCCTTCTCTCTCTCTGTTATTCAAAACCTTTTCTTATTTTAACAAAATTTAATATTTGCCCGACAAATTTACGCGCCCATAGGACGAATCCAATAAAACTTGGATCGGATACAGAACGCGGATTGCGTTCGAAAGATGGATCCAGGATTCGTTCAAATTTTGCGAAGGTCTGCGATTTCCCGAATGCCTGTCTGGTTTTATAGTTGAATTTCTCTGCCTGCCTCTCGGTCTGTTTGTCTTTTTGTCTGTTTGTCAGTAAGCCAGTCTTTCTGTCTGTCTTTTTTCAATCTATCTGTCTCTGTGTGTCGGACCGTTTGTCTATCTGTCCGTCTGTCTGGCTCTCTCTCTCTCTCTCTCTCTCTCTCTCTCTCTCTCTCTTTGTGTTTCTGCCCGTCTCTCTGTCTGTCTGTCTCTCGCTCGGTCACTCGATCGTTCGCTCTCTGTTCCGATCAATCTGTCTCCTTTTCTTTCTGTGCTGTGTGTGTGTGTGTGTGTGTGTGTGTGTGTGTGTGTGTGTGTGTGTGTTTTCTGTCTGTCTCAGGCTCTGTCTCTGTTGTGTCTGTCTGTTTGTCTGTCTCTCTCTCTCTCTCTCTCTCTCTCTCTCTCTCTCTCTCTCTCTCTCTCTCTCTCTCTCTCTCTCTCTCTCCTCTCGTCTCCCCCTCTCCCCCCTCTCTCTATTTTTTTTCTCTCTCTCTCTGAGATGAGAAAATGAGGAACAGGGAAGGACACTCAAAGCAAAGCAGAAGAAACTGAAGATTCTGTATTGAGCGTGTGTGAACATAACCATATTAAAATCTCTAAGCTAGGTTTGAACAGTGAGAGTATAATTGAAAGTCACAGAGCTTTTGTAGAGAGGCAGGAGCACACATGCAAAAAAATAGTATACACATCACAAGACAAACTTCACACAGGGAGTTCACCAAAGAGATTTTGTTAGTTCGGCAGCCATCATTAGTCTCGGAGACACGTTTGACAGCGCTGTCCCAACAAATCGATATTCACGGGATTCGGTCAAAGAAATGAATGCCAGCAACAGGAATGATTTTGTTTTCTCTTCTCTGAAATGCGAAGGTCACTCACTAATTAGCCACACCGCGGGCAAATGTGTCACCCGGTGTCCCACCCCGGACCGCCCACTGCCCAAATCTTCCCCCCGGACCGACTGAGCATGCCTGTGGGAATGCCGCCTGAGGGGTTTATACCGTACTGTCTATGGTGGGGATAGTTCGTCCAGGTTATGATGTTTGTCCTCTCCCTTCCGCCAGTACGTGATCATCTTGCTGCCAATCTGCCGCCCTTCGTCCCTCTTCATCCCCCTCCTTTCTTTCTCTCTCCCCCCCCCCCCCCCCCCCCCCTCTCTCTCTCTCTCTCTCTCTCTCTCTCTCTCTCTCTCTCTCTCTCTCTCTAAATGTCCATTTTCTTTGACGCATGTTTTACTGAGTCAGTTTGTGCTGTTTGGGATTGTTATTATTAATCTTCATAATTCCTCACAAGACTTACGGAGAGTCCGCCGTCACACACATGTGATGGAAATGACTAGGGCTGTTTGGGAGACGATCCAGGGTGAAAAATGATGAGGGAAGGAAGCGAGGAGGGGGGGGGGGGGGGGGGGGAGAGAAGAGGGGTGAGATCACGCATGCCCCAAAGCCTAAACTGTCTGGCGAGGGTGCAGGCAAAAGGAAGTGGGGGGAGTGGGGAGAGGGAAGGGGAGGGGAGTAGCTGAAGGCACATCTTGGAAGGATTTGGGAGGAGAGGAGTGGAGGAGCAGGGAAGAAAGAGGTGGGGGTAGGTGGGGTGTGTTTTAAGCTGCGACACCGACGTGCCGGGTCTTCGTTATTTGTCAGTAAATTTCGCCACTCCTGCGAGGCCTTGCCCCCGCTCCTTGTCAATATGAAATTTGTCATGCCCCAAACTTGGTGTTGAGGGATGGCAAAAGAAAGGGTGCTGACATTTGAGTCAGTAGGGATTAGAGACGATTGTGGAGATGCTGTGGGTTGGGGGGAAAAGGGAGGTGAAAGATAATGAGGGCAGCAGACAGGGTGTGGTGCATGTGTGTGTGTGTGTGTGTGTGTGCGTGTGTGTGTGTGTGTGTGTGTGTGTGTGTGTGTGTGTGTGTGTGTGTGTGTGTGAGTGAGTGAGCGCCTGCGTGCGTGCGTGCGTGCATGCGTGCGCGCGCACACACGTGTGTGTGTGTGTGTGTGTGTGTGAGAGAGAGAGAGAGAGAGAGAGAGAGAGAGAGAGAGAGAGAGAGAGAGAGAGAGAGAGAGAGAGAGAGGTGCTCTTTTTCGATGCTTCTAGACAAACATGCCATGTCTTCTTGCCTGACTAGAACATTTTGGTTTGTGGACTGTCTGTCTCACTGCCTGTGTGCTGATAGGGGATGGGAGAATTGAATATATGGGGGGATGGGCACATGTGCACCTGCACGCTTAAGGATGTGTGTGTGTGTGTGTGTGTGTGTGTGTGTGTGTGTGTGTGTGTGTGTGTGTGTGTGTGTGCGTGCGTGTGTGTTTCTTGCGTACATGCGCATGTGCGTGCGTGCGTGTGTGTGTATGTGTGTGTGTGTGTGTGTGTGTGTGTGTGTGTGTGTGTGTGTGTGTGTGTGTGTGTGTGTGTGTGTGTTTTGTTTGTACATTCGTGTGTGTGTGTGTGTGTGTGTGTGTGTGTGTGTGTGTGTGTGTGTGTGTGTGTGTTCGTACAAGTGTATGTGCATGTGTGCGTGCGTGCGTACGTGTGTGTGTGTGTGTGTGTGTGTGGTGTGTGTGTGTGTGTGTGTGTGTGTGTGTGTGTTCACTGAATGCAACTGAATGTTCCAAGATTCACAACAATTGATCTACATCAGTGTTCTCTGTCAAGAGCAACAGTGATATCTGTCCATCTCAAACTCGGACAATCCTTTGAAGGATAGACTTCAGTTCACATGGTCAAATCTAGGTGGGAACTTTCTTGGTTTTTGTTCTTTCTTCTCAGAATGCTGCCTTTCCTTTTGGCACATTCTGTTTGGGGGCAGCTTAATTGGGATCGTGAGTATTCTTCAGGATTCTTGACAATATATTCAGATAGTCCGCTATTGTGTACATGATGAAAATGACAATGGCTGCTTGAGAGACAATCCGGGGAAAAATGGGAAATGGGGGAACGGAAGGGGGGGGGGGGGGGAAGGGGGGGAGATCAGGCATGCCGCCACAGCCTAGACTGTCTGGCGAGGGTGCCGGCGAATGGAAGGGGGCGGGGGTGGGGTGCGGGGGGGGGGGGGGGGGGGGGGGGGGGGGGGGGGTGGGAGTGGGGGTGGGGGTGGGGATGGGGTTAGCTGATGGGATGGGATGAGGGTGGGGAGGAAGAGCAAGAAGGGGAAGGGGGTGGGGGGGGCACTGGTGCAGTGCGTTTTGAGCCGCGACACAAGCGTGCTCTGTCTTCGTCCAATTTCGCCTCTCGTTGGAAGCCTTGCCACTCTGTCAATACCAAATGTCTCTTGCCTACAAACCTGGCGTTAAAGATTAGCAAAAGAAAGCGTGCTGCCATTTTGAGCCAGTAGAGGTTGGAGATGATGATTGTGGTGAGGTTGTATGTTTTGGGGAAAATGGAGGTGAAAGATAAATTAGGGCAGCAGAAATGACGAGGTGGGCGCGCGCTTGTGTGTGTGTGTGTGTGTGTGTGTGTGTGTGTGTGTGTGTGTGTGTGTGTGTGTGTGTCTGTGTGTGTGTGAAAGAGAGAAAGAGAGAGAGAGAGAGAGGGAAGGAGAGAGAGATGCTGTTTTGAAGGTAAACGCCAAACATGATGTGCCATGTTGTCTGACTTGAACATTTGTGTGTTGTGGACTGTCTCACTGCTTGTGTGCTGATAGGGAATGAGGGAGGGGATTAAAGAGATGGTGGATGGGTGCAGATATGTAGACACATGCAGCTGCATGCTGAGGGTGTGAGTGTGAGTGTGTGTGTGTGTGTGTGTGTGTGTGTGTGTGTGTGTGTGTGTGTGTGTACGCGCGCGCGCGCATGTTTACGCTGATGTCATGGTGCCATGTGTTAGTGTTTGTGTGTATGAAACGTTGCGTGTGTGTGTGTGTGTGTGTGTGTGTGTGTGTGTGTGTGTGTGTGTGTGTGTGTGTGTGTGTGTGTGTGTGTGCGCACGTGCGCGCACGCAAGCACACGCATGCATATGTGCATGGGCAAAGAGAGAGAGAGAGAGAGAGAGAGAGAGAGAGAGAGAGAGAGAGAGAGAGAGAGAGAGAGAGAGAGAGGTTACGCACATACAAACAGACAAACACGACAGACAGATGGAGAGCGAGACAGACAGAGACGGAAACAAAAACAGAGACAGACAGAATCTCTCTCTCTGTCTGTCTGTCTGTCTGTCTCTCTGTCTCTCTCTCTCTCTCTCTCTCTCTCTCTCTCTCTCTCTCTCTCTCTCTCTCCCTCTCTCTCTCCTGAAGTGATATTGGCCCGTATGCATTCATTCGCCCTCGATGACATGCATAAGCCACACCTAGCAGGATCGTAGTATCTGTGGTAGGCAGGACAGTGAGAACAATTAGAACAGCAATAGGAGGAGAGCTGGATAGAAGGTCTGCAGATGGCCTCTGCACAGCAAGCAGGCCAGATCTTCACTTTGAACGTTCTAAAGGGACATGGGCCACATGCTGGTCATGACTCCTGGAAGTCCCCGTGCTTTATCCCTTTTTTCTTTGCCACTGCCTGGATTTGAACTTGCTCCTCCAGGTTGATCGGGTGCCCCATGGCCAAGTCACTTTGTGACCGATGTCTTAATCACTTTCCTGTTTGACCGCTTCTGTTAGCTGGTAAACGTGAGCCGTATGGAATTTAGGTTTACTCCCCCTCAACAGCTTTAGCTGGAACGCTTTAATTTCAGCTTCATCTGCCATGGCGTTTAGTGCCCTGGTCCTTTTTCTTCCTAGGATTCAGGAGCTGATCTAAGAGGTCTAAAGCAGATGCGCAACCTGCCCCTTCCTCCATCCCCAACCCCCATCACCCCCTCTCCGCTCAGCTCCAAAGTCAGTGGAGAGATTCATACCGATTGATTGGTGTCAGTGTGCTCTGTCAGCAGCAACAATTCAATGCACTAAAAGAAACAGTCTTTGAAGGAATGATGTAAATGTCACTCGATCAAATCAAGGTTGGAGCGTAGGTGGTTTTTTTTTTTTGAAAAATGTTGATTATATTTTGCACATACCCTCCAAGGAAAGTTGGAACTGTTTGGGAGTGTACTTTTTCTACATTATTTTTAACCAGATTTGCTGATAGCTGCTTTACCCTTGGCAGTTTGAGAGACAATTTAGGTTGGGAGATGGGGGGGGGGGGGGGGGGGGGGGGGGGGGGGGATGGGAGAGGAGAAAGGGGAAGGGTAGGAAGAAATCAGGCATATCCCACAGCCCAAACTGTCTGGCGAGTGTGCGGGGAGGGGAGGGGGAGGAGGGGGATGGGGAATGACACATTAGTATGGGCTTACTGAAGACACATCTTGAAAGGGACGGGAGAGGAATGGCAGCGAGGAGAAGAGACTGGGGGGGGGGGTGTTTTGAAGCCTTGACACCGGCGTGTCGGGTCCTCGTTCATTTTCGGTAAATTTCGCCACTCCTCGGAAGACTTCCCACGCTGCGTGTCAATACCAAATTTCTTTTGCGCAAACCTAGCCTTGAAGGACGGCAAAAGAAAGGGTGCTGCCAGTTTGAGTCACTAGGGATTGGAGACGATTGTGGGGAGGTTGTGTGTTCGGGGAAAGTTAAGGTGAAAGATAATGGGGGCAGCACAAATGATGGGGCGTGTGTGTGTGTGTGTGTGTGTGTGTGTGTGTGTGTGTGTGTGTGTGTGTGTGTGTGTGAAAGAGAGAGAGGGGGGTAGGGGGGAGGGGGCAGAAATGTTCTTTTGAAGCCACAGGACAAACATGCCGTGCCTTCTTGTCTGGAGTTGTGGACTGTCTGTCTCGTGGCTTGTCTGCTGATAGGAATTGAGGAAGGGGATCAAAGAGGTGGGGGATGGGTGAAGCTATGTAGACACATGCACCTGCTTGCTTAAGTGTGTATGTGTGTTGCGCGTGTGTGTGTGTGTATGCGTGCGTGTATGCATGGGTTGTGCATGTGTATATGTGTGTTGTGTATGTGTGTGTGTGTGTGTGTGTGTGTGTGTGTGTGTGTGTGTGTGTGTGTGTGTGTGTGTGTATGAGTGTCTGTGTGCATTATGTGCATGTGCATGCATGGGCACAGAGAGAGAGAGAGAAAGAGAAAAGAGAGAGAGAGAGAGAGAGAGAGAGAGGACACAGACAGACAGACAGACAGACAGACCAAACCAAAGATAGCATGCCCTACGCCCGTAGGGCGTACCATCTGTGGACAGACGGACAAGAGACAGACGAAGACTGAGACAAAAAGGGTGACAATCAGACACAATATGCATCTCTGTACATACATCCATCCTTAAGTGACATTGGCCCCTATGCATTCATGCTTGCTCGAGTACATGCTTAACTATATTAAGCGTGAGCGTAGTAAGACTGGTAGCGAGGGATGTGAGAATAATAGGAACAGTAATAACATCGACCTCTGAGCAGAGCTGGGTAGAAGGTCTATAGATGAGCACCTTCCTGTATGGCAGCGAGTCTTGGACTTTGCGTTCCCGACAAGAGCGAAAGCACAATGCTTTCCATATGCGTAGCCTCCGACGCATTCTGAACATCACCTGGCAGGACAAGGTCCCAAACAACACTCTCCTGGAAAGAGCTGGATGCACCAGCATATACACGTTGCTGAAACAGAGACGTATACGCTGGCTCGGCCATGTCGCATGGATGACGGACGGATCCCTAAAGACCTCCTCTATGGAGAACTTGTGGAGGAAAAACGTCCCACAGGCAGACCACAGCTGCGATTCAAAGACGTGTGCAAGAGGGACCTAAAAGCCTTGAACATTGACCAGAACAACTGGGAAGCAACAGCCCTCGAACGGTCAGCCTGGAGACAGACTGTGCAGAAAGGTCTCTCCAAGTTCGAAGAGACACTCGCTCAGCAGCACGGGGGGGAAAGAGAATGAGAAGAAAGGCTGCAGCCCAGGCAGACAGACCAGCGTCAGACTTCACCTGTGCCCTCTGCCACAGGGACTGTCATTCCCGCGTCGGACTGGCCAGCCACACCCGTCGCTGTACCAGAATAGACACCTAGAGCGCAACTCCATAGTCTTCCGAGACAGGGAACGTAGGCCGCATGCAGTTCATGACCTCTGGAAGCTCTTCTACTTTGTCCCTTTTTTGCCCCAGCCCGGATTTGAACCTGTTTTCTCAAGGATGATCGGGTGCCCCATGGCCGAGTCACTTTGTGACGGAAGTCTTAACCTCTTCTCTGTTTGACACCGTCTGTGAGTTTGGAAACGTAAGCCTCATGAAGTTTATGTTTGCTCCTCCTCAACAGCTTTAGCTGGAACTCTTTTCCCTGCTTCTGCCATCGCCTTTAGCGCTCTGGTCCATTTCTTCCAAGGAGTCAATAGCTGATTTAAGAGATTATATGCAGATGTGCAACCCGCCCCTTTCGCCAGTCCCCGCCTCCTGCACCTCCCTCTCCCCTCATCTCCAGATTCAATGGTGATATTCACAATGATTGATTGGTGTCAGTGTTCTCTCTGGCAACAGCAACAGTTAAAGCTGTCAAGTTCAAACGTCTGCACTGACATTAAACAATCTTTGAAGGGTTAGATTTAAATGTCACTTGATCAACTCTAAGCTGGGGGGGTCTGGTGTGTGTTTTTTTTTTTTTTTTTTTTTGAAATGTCAAGTATATTTTGCATGTACCTTCTGTGGCAGTGTGTACTCTTTGGGATTGTTCTTACACTTTATCAATTTCAGCAATACTTGCCGATAATCTGATGTTACCCGGGGCAGTTTGAGAGACAACTCAGGATGGCAGTTGGGGGTTGGGAGAGGAGGAGAGAGAAAAAGGGGGGGGAGACAGGGATCCACAGCCCAAACTGTCTGGCGAGGGTGAGGGGGGGTAGTGGGGGTAGCACTCTAGTATGGGCCTGCAGATGGCACGTCTCGGAAGGGAGGGGGGAGGAGGGCAGGGCAGGGAAGGGAAGAGATGGGGGGGGGGGGGGGGGGGGGGGGGGGGGGGGGGTTGTATATTATGAGCCTTGATCCGGTGTGTCCTGTCTTCGTTATTTTTCAGTAAATTTGGCCACCCCATGGAAGCCTTGCCACGCTGCCTGTCAGTATGAAATTTCTCTTGCCCCAACCTGGCGTTGAAGGATGGCAAAAGAAAGGGTGCAGCCATTTTGAGTCAATAGCGATGGGAGGCAACTGTGGGGGGGTTGTGTGTTTGGGGAAAGTGGAGGTGAAAGATAATAAGATAATAAGGGCAGCAGCAACGATGGTGTATGTGTGTGTGTGTGTGTGTGTGTGTGTGTGTGTGTGTGGTGTGAGAGAGAGAGAGAGAGAGAGAGAGAGAGAGAGAGAGAGAGAGAGAGAGAGAGAGAGAGAGAGAGAGAGAGAGAGAGAGGCTCTTTTGATGCAAAAGGGCAAGCATGCCATGTCTCTTGTCCGACTTCAACTATTTTGTTTGTGGACTGTCTGTCTGGCTGCCTGTGTGCTGATAGGGGATAGAGGACAATTAACACGACTGGGAATGGGTGTGTGCGCGTTGACACATGCACGTCTATGACCGTGTGTGTGTGTGTGTGTGTGTGTGTGTGTGTGTGTGTGTGTGTGTGTGTGTGTGTGAATGCTTTCTCTCTCTCTCTCTCTCTCTCTCTCGTCATTATCTTTTTCTCTCTCACTCTCTCTCTCAAATGTAGGATCGGGACAGATTTTTGCGTCTGCATGTGCGTTCACGTGTGTGTGTGTGTGTGTGTGTGTGTGTGTGTGTGTGTGTGTGTGTGTGTGTGTGTGTGTGTGTGTGTGTGTGTGTGCGTGAGAGCGAGAGAGAGAGAGAGAGAGAGAGAGAGAGAGAGAGAGAGAGAGAGAGAGAGAGAGAGAGAGAGAAAACACGATGCAATGAATGATAAAAACAATAGTCCTACTTTCACTATTGACCAAGCTATGCACCTTTAATGCAGTGCAGATTGGTCACAACTGGAAATGTGATTTAACCCTTTTTTTTCGATGATGATGGTGATGATGATGGTGATGACGACGATGACGACGGCGACAACGACAACGACGACGATGAAGACGAAGAAGAAGATGATGATGATGATGATAATGATGACATGACGATGACGATGACGATGATGATGATGATGATCTTTTCCTACGTCCAAGCAAACCGTTGTATGCTTTCATGTCCAAATTGCTGAATTCTATACCTCAGATGTGTAAAGATACTTAGGGAATTTTGCAAGTCAACCGTGGGGCGATCTAGTCTTGTGGAGGGACGGTTCAGATTCGGAGAGGGGTAAGGACTGCATGGGCTAGCATGAAATGGTCCACTTTGGCCAGTGTGGGATGGGCGTATTCTTCCCCCACCCCACCCTCCACTCCCCAACAGTACGGGTAAGACTGGGGCAGGGAACTGTCATGGCTTGGAAAGCGGGTAACAAATTTGCCCGTGATTGTGCTACGTATGTGGATGACCTGATTTGGAAAAGCGAAAACAACAACAACAACAAAAACAACAACAAAAAAACTTTTTGTGGCAACACTCATCCATTGGCTTGTTCAAGCCTGTGAATATTGATTTGTGGGCACAATGCTATAAAAATATCTCGAAGACCAGAAATAGCTATCAGACTGTTATTATGCCTTTTGAAGAACTCTCTATATTAAGTTAAAACTGATAGTGCATAATATTGTGCATTTACACTTATGTCTGTTTGACAAAACGTCTGCGATTTCCCATCATAGTCGCACCATTTCAAAATTCGCGATGACAATTAATACAGTATGTTCACGCACACAGAACATAGGGTCTACACTTTCGTCTGGTGTGTTTTAGAACATTCTTGCTTTTCTGCCCCTCCTGAGAGAGAGAGAGAGAGAGAGAGAGAGAGAGAGAGAGAGAGAGAGAGAGAGAGAGAGAGAGAGAGAGAGAGAGAGAGAGAGAGAGATTAAAGACTATCAAAACTATCAAGAAGAAAAAAAGTCGGGAGAGCGCCGACCTCTGTCAAGTTTGAATGGGTCCCAGATCGTGTTATGATCAGAATCTGCACAAAAATGGACCGCATCAAAAATTGAATTAATTTGGGGCCCATATTCCATCTTTCCATCTAGATTCGTTAAAAATGGGAGAAGGTAGTAGGTCATAACAACAAAAAAGGATGGAAAAAAACAATAAAACAAATAATTTAACATCAAAGGAGAACAGAACTCTAATTGTATAGCATTCCGTAAGTCTACCCCCAGCGCATGCTGATCAATGTATCCAATCAAAAAAATGAGCCGACATAGCGGGAAGAGGTGAAGAATAGAGGACTAATTGTTCCATGTTATTCAGCACTGGTTTTTATCTACATTTCTGCCTCCTGGTGAAAATAGTTTTGTGAGCTCTTATGCAGACATTTTGGTATGAAGAGGCTGTAACAGTACTTCGATAGGCACACACACACACACACACACTCACGCACACACACACACACACACACACACACACACACACACACACACACACACACACACACACACACACACACACACACACACACACACACACACACACACACGCACGCACGCACGCACGCACGCACGCACGCACACACGCACGCACACACACACACGCGCGCGGGCGCACGCACGCACGCACACACACTTATCATATCATTTCACACAACAAGACCAGCGTGCCAGATGAATGGCAGTTACACAAGTAGTTACTGAGTTTGGATATGCAGTTAACAGTAAACAGAAGAGAAGAGAATAGATTCGGGTAATTGGTAAGTTGTACTAACATCTATTTACGTACTGTAACTCCAAATGAATAATTATTACAGTCGTTTGTGCCATAGTATGGTGGTTTGATACTACTCTTTCATTTTGACCCTATCAGTTAGCTCTTTATCAATGAACCTCCTCCTTTCACTCTCTCATTCTCTCTGTCTCTCTGCCCCTTTCTCTCTCTCTGTCTCTCTCTGTCTCTCTGTCTCTCTCTTTCTCTCGCTCGCTCGCTCGCTCGCTATCTCTCTCGTTAAGTCTCATCTGAAGAATTAATGACTATCCACAGATCTGAACAACAGGCACAAGAGGCGGGCAGGGGTGCCAACTCCAAATCCAGTTTCTTCCACAAAAACGAGCTTATGCAATTTTGCAGACAACCCCTGTCTAGACAAACCTTCTTTTTTCTCATCAGAGTTTCTACTGGCCTACTGTCGCTCCCTCTCCTTCGCTTTCCAGTTAACAGAAATGGATCTGAGCTCAAACTGAGTGGAACTGAAGACAGAGGATGACGAAGTAGAGGGATGGTAAAGAAGGGGATGGGGCTGAATGATGGCTGGGTGGGTGGGTGGGTGTGGGGTGTCTGTAATAAAATCAGCACGTCTAAGACGGCGTAAACTCTCTCACCTACCTCTCCCTCCTAACCCTCTACTCCTCGAAAAAAAAAAATCAACGTTAGCCACATGTCGTCTTGCTGGATACTGAATCGTAAACTTTCGAACAGGCATTAGTCGAAGTTTTACCGTAAAAGAGACAAATGCCGTTACTAAGTGACATGTTCTGATGATTTCACAAAGGGCTTGCTTTCACTCGCATCTGTCGTTTGGTTTGTTCGTCTGACAGCAAGATCAGGTAGAAAATGTTGAACCCATTGTGATAAAAGTTTGTGAAAAAATGAAATGTGGCCTCTAGACGAAGCCAGTATATATCTGGGGCGGATTCGCAAAGAGGATTCATATGAAAGGGCAGATTTTGTTCAGCAAAGTCATCAGTGATTTCCCCATTGAACCTAAATCGTGTGTAGCTGCTATCTATGAATTGTCTTTTGCTGTATATGAAATTACACATTTTGTTTTGCATATGATCACTTTTCAGCGAAATAAACGCTGGCGCAACGTATTTTTGTATAACCTACATTAAGAGAAATATGTAGGAAATAACTCATGCATTATGCATTACTGCGTCTCCTAATAAAAACAATCAATCATGAACTGACTTCCTGACAGAGGTTTAAAGAGAAAAAAATGAAAGCTTACTTACTGACCATATTGGCTCTTTGTAATCCCACGTAGCCGTAAACACACCAGATTTTTTTTCTTTTCATTTCAGAGTGTCCGTAATCAAATGTCAGAGCGTTTGCCTGCGGAGCTAACGATGGGGAGTTCGAACCACACGTAGGGTCGGGTTTTTTTTTTTATTTTCGGCTTAAAAACACACTCTGTCCAACCATCAGTAAATAGGTACATGATTCAGTTCTGGTAAGGTTAAAGGGGGCGGAAGGAGATGAAGGGACACCGCCTTCCCTAGTGTCTAGCGCAGGATACAGTGAACCTCTGACAGGTTACCGACCTTGCGGCTGGTAGGCTTTGGGAACTTTAGAACTTTAGCCTTTTTTTTTTCTTTAACCCTTTAATCTTTTGGTGCTCCTCTGGATCAAAGGACGGTCTTGGATCTGTTCGACCTTGGCAGAGGTATGCGCTGTCCTCGGTGATCTTCTGGTGTTTGTGAAGATATAACTGTGGTGAGGTTGTGGCCTCCATGCTATAACTATAGTACAGTAGTCCACACACTGCACAAATCTTCTGGTGTTTGTATAACTGTGGTGAGGTTGTGGCCTCCATGCTATAACTATAGTGCAATAGTCCACACAACATACAAGGACGCAACGAAATTGAATACAACGCCACAGAACGTAACACTTTATAATAGAATACAAGGCAACACATACAGTATCATACAACACAATACAAAATGCAGAGAATGTGCGTAGGAACGCAAGCAACCGCGTATATCAGTTGCAGCGATAGATAAGAAAAAGGTAACAATTAAGATTTCTTATAGTGGGGACAATCTTTATAAGAAAGCCTTTTGCATACAACCAGACGATAGCAAAAACACAAGTACCACATTCTTCCCTGTCGCCGTCATAGGTTCTGGAACCCATCAAGGTCGAGGGGTCCCCGCAATGATGAACTCAGCATCAGCTGTCTGCACCTCCGACGGTGGTAGGTAAGTGTCTGGGTCACGGCAGTGCTCTTCACGGTCCACTTAGCAAAGTTGTCTGTCCACCTCTTTCTCTGTCTGACCCGTCTTTCCCTCACCTCCCCACAGCTTTAGGGAGCATGGTCTTGGAGAACTGCACGATCTCCACACATTAGCATGCTTCGTCATGCTTCTGCGGCCTGCGGGTCTTCAAAGACCTCAAGGTGATTCATGCTCTTTTGTCCTGTTACTTGTCATTCATGCTCTTTCGTTATGCTCATGGTATTTAAAACTCCCTGCCTCTGTTTCTCTCTCTCTCTCTCTCTCTCTCTCTCTCTCTCTCTCTCTCTCTCTCTCTCTCTCTCTCTCTCTCTCTTTTCTCCCTTTTTTCCCGTCTGCCTCTGTGTCTGTGCCTGTATGTCTGTCTCTCCCCCCTCTCTCCCTCTCTGTCTGTCTGTCTGTCTGTGTCTCTTTCTCTTTATGTCTAGCTGTCTGCCTCTGTCTGTCTGTCTGTCTGTGTCTGTGTCTGTTTTTGTCTGTCTGTTTATCTGTCAGTCTGTTTGTCTGTTGTCTCTTCTCTCTCTCTTTCTCTCTCTCTCTCTCTCTCTCTCTCTCTCTCTCTCTCTCTCTCTCTCTCTCTCTCTCTCTCTCTCTCTCTCTCTCTCTCCTCTCCTCTCCTCTCTCTCTCTGTCTCTAGTCCTTTTCTTTCTCTGTCTGCCTGTCTTTGTCTATCTGTGTCTGTTATGTCTCTCTCTCTCTCTCTCTCTCTCTCTCTCTCTATATATATATATATATATATATATATATATATATATATATATATATATATATATCTTGCAATTATGCTTTACATACCGTAACTTTAAAATTGATCAGATACATTTCTTTGTTTAAGAAGTCGCATTTCTCCATGTTGGTTTTCAAATCAGAGAATCGATTTTGTTGAAAACAAACGCGACGTAGTAACAGTTCAGTAAGAAGGAGAACATTGACTTGTGATGTAAATCTATGTCAGGGTAGCTTACTCTCTTACGTCTATTTACTTGGTTGAACTATTAAAGCAAGTTAAGATGCAAATATTCCACAGCAAAGTAACATTCATATTTTCCTTTTGCGCGCCGTCCGTAACCTCTGTCACCAACTTCTGCCAGAACATCACTACTTCTCTCCATTGCTCCACTGGCACCAACAGGCATTACCAACAGGGAAAAACCGGCAATGACGCATTTCTAAAAACGTTAGGAAGAGCCAACACTCACATGACTTTCACTTCCAAACAGGAG
This sequence comes from Conus betulinus, assembly GCA_016801955.1. Taxonomy (NCBI): domain Eukaryota; kingdom Metazoa; phylum Mollusca; class Gastropoda; order Neogastropoda; family Conidae; genus Conus; species Conus betulinus. The sequence continues at coordinate 19,702 of JADBJO010002133.1, read as the reverse complement.
GAAAAAAACAACAATGCCATTCCTAAGAAAGAAAAACATTAGGAAGAGCCATAACTTTCACTTCCAAACAGGAGGAAAACATCAGTTGCAGCCTTCATGTGTTTTTACCGACAGTTCCGAGGTAAAGGCCAGACCGAAACGAATGGAAATTATCTGGAACCAGAAGATGGATCGACAGAACATAGGCGGAAACAGAAGGCGGAAGAGATGAGTCATTTCAGGAAATGATCCAACTTCGTGAGCAACAGAGCGATGTGCATGCACTGGGCGTACAGCAAACCAATGAAACATGCATGTGCAGTCACTGAACTGGTCCTTTGGTCGACCAGAAGGCTGACCTCAGGGGTCAATTCTGGGATGCGACTCATCCCCATTAAATTATGACTCTGTCGCTCCCCTTGTACCAAAACCAGGATCCCAATTGTTTTTTCTTTTTTCATTTTTTTTTCTTTTTTTTTTTTTGCTTTGTTAAAGGGCCAGTTTCTAAAAGTTCTGTGGGACGTTTGCAACAGACGGGAATGAATAAAAATAAGTAAGTTGGCAAGCAAATGTTTATATATGTAAGTAGACATGTATGTTTGTCTGTATGTAAGAACGTACGTGTCAGTAAGTAAGCAAGCAGCCAAAAGGGCTCTTGACATCTTTGATTTCATGCATTGTATGTAGATGACTGATCCGCAAAAAGAAAAAAAAAAAAGAAAGAAAAAGAAAAACAAATCATAGATTCTGTGTGTCATTGCCATGTCCAACTATGAAGAGTATAAATGTTGAATCCATCGGTACAGAGACAGTCGTAACTTATGAACCACTCGGCCAATCGATATTGTGACAGTTGGGAACAAGACAGGAATAATGACTTCATTTTCGAAACATGACATATCTGAGACACCTTTTGCTTTATTGGTTATTCCATTTAAACATATTCTTTAATTAGTCCTGTAAACTTCATTTATCTCCAAGTCACACACTATCAATTTTGTTTTCTGTCTGTCTGTTTGTCTGTCTGTCTGTCTAATCACCCTCTGTCTGTTTCCTGTTTTTCCCTCCCTCTCTCTTTCTTACTCAGTTCCCCACCCCATCTTCTCTGCATTATCAATCACCTTCTACCCCATCATTTTTGTCAAAATCACTGATGACAACACATAAAACGGCAAAATGAATTTATTGCAATGCCCATGACAACCTAGGCGTGACAGAAGCATTGATTGATGTCACTGAGTTCATTGTCAGTGACGGCATTAGCTTTTGTGATGATTTTTCTATTCCTGATACTGTTCCTTGTAATGGTGCTTCCTGTCACGTTTTGTTTAAACACATCTCCAAGTGCTGAAAAGCTTTCATGTTGATTTCCGTTGTCCGTCATTCCATGAAATGAACCAAAGCAGAAAAGCCTCATCTGAATACCTACGACAATGGTGGTTGTGGTTTATGTTAAGAGTGCGAATCGGAGGAATGGGGTTGGGTGGCGGGGTTTGGTGAGGGATGGGTGGGAGGGGAAGGGACGGTGGCAACAAAGAGAGTAGTGCAAGGGTGGAGAGGACAGAGGTAGATGGAATGTCCAGGTAGTTCTGGACATTACCCTCTTCCTCCCCTCCTCCCCCCCCCCCCCCCCCCCCCCCCTTACCCCTCTCTTACCCATCTCCGGACCCAGCCAGTGCTGAGAATTTGAATCTGTAAGCGTCTTAACAAACTTTTCTTGTGGAGAAAGTTAAACAACAACCTCATGGAAACAGATCGTCCCCAAATATTGTAGGAAATGATGGGAGTGTCTGATTTTGGTAAACGGGAGTATCTCTGTCCCTCCTCTCAACAACGTGTTTGGCCAGCATTCTCTTCGTAGCGTGAACAGAAATGCCGATTCCGCCCTTCTCTTCAACTTTCTGTGCGAGTGTGTGTGTGTGGATCCCTCCCCTATCTTTCCCCCATCTCCAATTCCAGCTTTCATCTTTCTCTCCCGCTACACAACTTTGGGTGAATGCACTTTTTTTAACACGCTGTCCATCAGCCCTTACTTTTTTTGTTTACTGTACACTTCTCAAGACAAACTGGAGCCCCCATACCTCAACAGCCTCACGCCCTACACTTAGGAGAAATAATTTGCTCATGTGATCTAGTTTAATTTGTATAACTGGTAAAAAAAAATAATGTTGAAAATGCATTTCAGACGCCTGACAGTCGTTGGTTCTCTTCATGTTACCCACT
>JADBJO010002133.1:0-12500 GCA_016801955.1 Conus betulinus | reverse complement strand
ACAACATACTTCGATGTTCGATGTGATTACATTGTGAAATATGTGAGTCTTTGAAGTTATAATGTGAAGACTTTAGACATTTAATGAATAGTTTTTGAGTTGGTGCCATTTCAGCATTAACATCCTAATGAGTTTTTACGTTCAAGACAATTATATTTACTCTGTTAATTTTGGTTGCAAAGTGAGGCGACTGCTAAACAACTTTTAAATATTAATGTAAGCGCACCAAAAAAAAAAAAAAAAAAAAAAAAAAAAAAAGCCGTGGACAAACGAATCACAAGACAAAACATTTTTATAAAAGAAAAATGAAATGCCTCCTCGTCATCTTGGCTTTCAATCATGCTTAATTTTGGTTTTCAAATGTTCTAAACATTTTCCGTTTCAATGGAGTCAAAACCTGAGTTCAAATCTGCCCCCCCCCCCCCCCCCCCCCCCCCCCCCCCCCCCCCCCTTTCTGTTTTTTTTTTTTTTTTTTTTTCCATTACTTCTGTCTCATCTCTCGTGCATTACCTCAATGCCAGTCATTCCTGCGGCCTGTCTGCATCCACACTCTGGCTCGTCCTGCCACAGCCCTGGCACCAGCAATCCACGGGGAGCACTCAGTGTCAAAACGTCATGAGACAACTCACCAGAGATGAAACAGCACTGCCATAGAGTCACTTCGGCGGTGCTCTGTGGTGCCTGGTCTGATCTAATGTATGCAGGGGATCTACTAAGCCCCATGCAAAATACAACAGTCGTGGAGTCAGCACGAGTGAGCGTTGGCCACCTGAATCAGTACCCGTGAAGTTGCAGATAGGGGCGGCCGCCACACGAACTCACAGAGAGTACCGACGTAGAGAGGAAATCGGATCTGAGGTCACCATGACAACAGAGCGTGAAGGGCCACAGAATCATAGATTTGTTTTTTTCCCCAGGTGGTTCGGTGGCCTTGGAGGTAAAGCGCCCGCCAAGCAAGCGAGAAGTCAGTGGTTCGAACCCCGCACGGGGCACAGAACTTTTCACCGAATCAACAGACCATTTTAGTGTGGTCTAGGTGCTAGTCTTTCGGATGAGGAGATAAACCGAGGTCCCGTATGCAACATGGTTTCTGCGCAAGTAAAAGAACCCACGTCAGCAAAAACGTTGTCCTTGGTTAAACACACACACACACACACACACACACACACACACACACACTTTCGTAGGCAAAATCATATACACTTAGGCACTTTCCACGAAGATGGAGTATGGCTGCCTTAATGGCGGGATAAACAACGGTCAAACACACAAAAAAACTCCACTCCCTTTGTTGGGTACATGGGATTAATCCTTGCCTGTCTACACAGGGAGTGTCCGCAGGAGTATCAGCCTGCGTACGCAGAAAAAGAAAGAAGGATAGACTTTTTTTCATCTGCTAACTGATGATGCACGAGAGATACAGACATCTGCAATCTTGGTCAGGAAATTTGAGCAACACTCTCTCCATTGAGTCGATGAAACATGACTGTGTGCATCCAGTTTTCCCAGCTGAGCCTATGGTAAAGTCAACTCTGGGGAGGAGCTGGTCAGATCTGAAAATTTCTCTGAAAAAAATGAACGAAGATCAACAAAAACGGTGTGTGTGTGTGTGTGTGTGTGCGTGCGTGCGTGCGTGCGTGCGTGCGTGCGTGCGTGCGTGTGTGTGTGTGTGAACGCTAAATGGAGCTGACCAAAGGGCAACTATAATGCATAACCACAAAATATACTGGAAGTTTCCAGATAATACATAAATAATTCTGCCAACTTGGATCAACACACCTAATGTGTGTATGTTAAACACACACGCACGCACGCACGCACGCACGCACGCATGCACGCACACACACACACACACACACACACACACACACACACACACACACACACACACACACACACACACACACACACACACACACACACACACACACACACACAACACTTTCTCTGTATCTGTGTAGTTAATTGATATTTTGCAGAGGGTAACCCGATTTTAGCCCGAGATTCGACATTTATAAAAGAGAATGATAATGACCTCTCTTCATCTTGGCTTTCATTCATGGTTAAAAGCTGTCCAAATGAAAAAAAAAAAAACATTCTGAGACAGTTTCCTGTCCACCCTGCACCTCCATCCCCACCCCCTTCCTCTGCCCTTGCATTCACCCCCTCCGTTTTCTTCCTCCCTCCACCCCCCCCCCCCCCCGATTCAACTTTCACCCGCCGATGTTGCATTCCCCTGGTCTCTGTCTTCCCGCCTTTTAATTCCGGAAGTCACGTCACCACGTCCAGTTTCCAGTGGCGAGTGACTTCATTTGACAGACAGACTTGGTTTACAAGATTGGGGCTGAAGGCAGCTTTCTGTTTAGTTGGGTTAGTATTGACGTTTAGAAGAGGGGCGCCCAGGAAGGGAGAGTGAGGGAGACACGATTAGGGGGAGAAGGAGGGGGACAGGCAGAATTATATGAGAGTTTTGTGGTTGGGGAAAAAAAAAGGAACATGGAACATGGCATCTCTCTCTCTCTCTCTCTCTCTCTCTCTCTCACACACACACACACACACACACACACACACACACACACACACACACACACACACACACACACACACACACACACACACACACACATTAGTAGAGGCTCTGATAACTCTTCATTAAAGGAAAGGAAATCATTATAGTAAAAAGCCATCAGACGTAGAACATGCGTAACTCGGTACTTTCATTTGGATGCAGAATAAGGACGAAAGCGGCTTCACAATTTTTAGAGAGAAAAAAAAAGAGAGAAAATCATTACATCATAGATTTATTTACATAGCGAGTATGGTGATTTACTGTACCGTCTGTATGGTGATTTACTTCAAAATTTGTCCATTTCCTTTTGAAATATTCTGTGCTTTGTAGGCATTTCTTGTGTGATGAAAGTGTGTTCTGAAAATAATATACTATCAGAGAAACGAAGATACATTTATTCATTTGATAGAGCACCATGAGAGACATTTACTTGTGGCATTTTTCATCTGTAGCCAGCTTCTACCAAACGCTAAATGTGGTACAGACTAAGATAGGACAGGAATCTAACACTCGAGTTTTGTCTACTCAATGGATGCATCTTGGAGTGTTGCCAAAATGTCCTTACCAGCATGGCATTGTGATTGTGAGTGAGAGAGAGAGAGAGAGAGAGAGAGAGAGAGAGAGAGAGAGAGAGAGAGAGAGAGAGAGAGAGAGAGAGAGAGAGACAGAGAGACGGGCAGAGAGAACAGACAAACACAGACAGACAGACCAAAAGACACACAGACAACAGAGAGAGAGAGAGAGAGAGAGAGAGAGAGAGAGAGAGAGAGAGAGAGAGAGAGAGAGAGACAGACAGACAGACAGACAGACAGACAGACAGACAGACACAGAAAGATCAACTTTATTGATGTCAGCCTCATTCACTGGACTCGCAGGAAAGGCAACCTCCGATCAGCCCAGAGGAAAAGAAAGTGTCTGAGCGATGGATGCACCGTAACTGTCCGTCTGCATCCACCAGTAGACAAGTGAAATCTGACAACAACAGTTACTTGCACAACTTACTCAGATATATAACGGATAAAGGTCAAACAAACAAAGGACAACGAGACTTCGAAAACAGTAAAAGTAGGTCGTTGGCACGTTTCATCGTGATGAGCGCAAATTATTGATCAGGGGAAAACGAAGACCATCAGCACTTTGTCAGGAATATGACCGATATGACGGGTCTCTTACTTGGTTTGGTGGTATCTGTATCTGGTTAGCTGAGCTTTCAATTATGTACTCTCTATCTCTCTCTCTCTGTCTCTGTCTCTCTGTCTCTCTCTCTATCTCTCTGTCGCTCTGTCTGTCTGTCTGTCTGTCTCTCTGTCTGTCTGTTTCTCTCTCTTTCTGTGTCTGTGTCTGCCGTCTGTATTGTATGAGGGCTGAATGAAAAAAGCCACTGACTTGTGCTTATTCTTTTCCCTCATTAAACAACATTTCGTTCGTTCGTTCTCTCTGTCTGTCTGTCCGTATGTGTCTGTCTGTCCGTCTGTATCTGTCAGTCAGTCTGTCTGTATGTCTGTCTCTCTCTGTCTCTCTCTCTGTCTCTCTCTCTGTCTCTCTCTCTCTCTCTCTCTCGCTATGCATGAGAAACATGGTCTGCACACGTTGTAGAACTCTACGTTGCTAGTCTGATATTGAAAGTTCAGCTGTTCTGAGTAGTATGAGGTTTGTGTTACACAGGTCCAGTTTGTATTTTTGGGATAGGTATCCATAAGGCTGACATGATGATCGACGTTTGACATGAACATAACTACAATTAGTGTATTATATTACATTCTGTTGCATTGTATTGTAACCAAGTGTATGAAATTGATTGTATTGGGGGTGCATTGTGTCAGAGTGTGCATTTGGGTGAATTGTATTGTATTGTATTTATTGCGTGCATGTGTAGAGCATTTTTGTATCATATTGAACTTACAGTATTGTGTCGTTTTGTGCTACATTTCATTGTATATCATTATGTCTCTTATTGTGTCGTATTGTGTTGTGTTGTGTTACACATCATATGCATTGCATTCCATTGTATTGTGTTATACATTTGATTGTATCATATTATAACTTCTTGTATCGTATTGTGTTGTATTGAATTATATTATATTATATTATATTATATTATATTATGTTATATTATATTGTATTGTATTGTATTGTATTATACTGTGTCGTATCAGATATCTATACGAGAAATTCGAGCTGCTCTCTCTCTGGAAAGAGCGTATTGTATTAAGACATCACCATTTGCAAAGTAGCCGTGTGTTTTGCATCTGTTGACGCAGGCTTCACACAAGAACTCCGCTAATCGTTTCTGCTTCTGAGACTTATTCTCAAACTGTTCGGTTTCACTCTATCATGCACGGCCACTCTGCAGAGGCATTTCTCCCAAAGCTGAAGTCAGTATTGTGTCAGAGTGACGCCACTCTCCAAAGGAGGGAAACCGGCGACAGGGCAGTTTGATGGAGTTGAATCTTATTTCTGATAACTCAACGTACACTTGACACAATCTCAACACCTCCTCGACCCCCCCCCCCCCCCCCCCTTTCCCTTTCCTTTTCTATCCCCTTTCCCTTTAAACGGTATCAAGTGCTTGGACATGGAGCCAGAGCTATAGAGCATCTTCACTTGAATTAGTATTGCCCTGTCTGTTCAGTGTTTGAGGGAAGCCAAATGGCAGCTATCGGAGCAGCCTTACCACGTGAACCGCTCCTCTCCCAACATGCAAACAACTGTACGTCACGGCAATCCACGTATACAGACTTTAGTCTGCGAACAGTTTGCCTTCAAAAGCCTCAGGCTAATAGGAACTAATGGCAGTATCTGCCTTCAGTATGAGACTGCTCAGAGATCACGAGCCATGAAATACTTGGAGGTGAACCAACTGCAGGCATAGATATGGAGGGAAATTCGACATGCAAACAGAACGAGCATGACGGTCCACACATTGGGTATGGGAAGAGGGTAGGGTTAGGGGGCGGAGGAGGGGATGAATGATAATTTATGAGTGTGGTGATGGTGACTATGATGGTACGATGTCCCATTTGTTTCAGACCAGTATTTTGCTGCTAAGATTCCATTTTGGGTTTCAGTTTCAGGTTAAATACTTTGCGTTGTTTTGAAACATTAAAAAAAAAGGCCCAGAGAAGACACAGAAACCTACAGAAATTTAAACGAGGAGGGGTGGTGGTGGTGGTAGCAGTAGAAGGAGGAATGGAAGGATGGGAGGAGGTGTACTAAGGAGAAAATGGTGGTAGGACAGTCACCAAATTTAAACAACGGTCTCAAAGAGTCATCTGCGAAAAGTACGTAATACAACTGTTCGATTCTCTGTCGACGCTTGTGACTTCACTGGGCCCCAGTTTTCCAGTTTAAACCCTTGACACTCTCAACTCTTTGTGGTAGGGCTGGGGTAGAAACGTTGGATGGGATTTAGATGGGGTTTAATTCCATGACTTCACAGTTGTCACCCTGTAATATTGACCACTGTGGCACAGTGACTGATAGTGTTGTTGATTTACTTGGCCAGTTAACGAGTTAGTTAACTGGCTGGTAAGTTAGTTATTTAGTTAGGTAGGTAGGTAGGTAGTAGTTTGCTAATTAGTTAGCCATGCTGATTTGATTGGCCAGTTAACTAGTTTTTTTAACTGGTTGGTAAGTTAATCAATTGGGTAGCTAGTTGATTACTTAGGTAGTCAGCTAGGTAATCATTTAGTTTTCTTTTTTAGTTTGTATATTTACAATTCCAGATGGCCTGTTTGTCGCTTGTGTGTCTAGTTTCATGTTTACTTTCACACTTTGTCGCTCATCCATCTCTGTCTGTCTGTCTGTCTGTCTGTCTCTCTCTCTCTCTCTCTCTCTCTCTCTCTCTCTCTCTCTCTCTCTCTCTCTCTCTTCCTCGTCCGGACTCTCAGGCACCTTCTCACTTGTAACTGAGAATGGTAACCGAGATTGTCAGGAACATGAATGAGTGAGTGACTCGGTGGGGGGAAGTAGGGGAGGGGGCTCCCTAGAGAAAGTGTGATGTAGCGCTTAAAGAATGTAACACTGGCTCTCATTACTGTTTTCAGTGTAAAATGCCCTTCACTCCCCCTGAGGATGCCTTGCTGTGTATGCATGGCGTGCTCGTGATCAAACAGAGATAACCTTTCGTTTCTGTGTTTGTCTGAAAGCATGGGAATGGCGAAAAGAAAAACTGAGCGAAGGTTAGTGGGAGGAGGTAGAGGGAGGTGGGAGGGTAGGATGAATAGTAATGATGAGCTGGGAAGAGGATAGGGAAATGCATGCGCAAGCCTGCCTGTATGTGTGTGTGTGTGTGTGTGTGTGTGTGTGTGTGCGTGCGTGCGTGCGTGTGTGTGTGTGTGTGTGTGTGTGTGTGTGTGTGTGTGCGTGCGTGCGTGCGTGCGTGCGTGCGTGCGTGCGTGCGTGCGTGCGTGCGTGCGTGCGTGTGTGTGTGTGTGTGTGTGTGTGTGTGTGTGTGTGTGTGTGTGTGCGTGCGTGTGCGTGTGTGTGTGTGTGTGTGTGTGTGGTGTGTGTGTGTGTGTGTGTGTGTGTGTGTGTGTGTGTGTGCTCACTTGCTTGCTTGCTTGCTTGTGTGTGTGTATATGAGTGTGGATGTTGAGTGAACCCATCCATCCTTATTGCAGTGTAGATTATCCACAACTGGAAATCCTATTTAAGATGTTTATTTTATTGCTGCTGCTGATAATCGTCTTTTCATACGTTTAAGCAAAAGTCTGTATAGTTTCTTCTGCTGATAACTAAATCCCCAACACTCAGAAAGGCACAGATACTTATGGAATACTGCCAAGTCAGCTATGGATTCAGCTGGGGTGGGCTGGTCCTTTAGAGGGACGGTTAAGACTTTGAGAGACATTAGCAAAAATAAAGCAGGAAGCAAGCAAGAAATAAATAGTTTAACATCAGTCGGGAACAGAAGCTTCCATTGAACAGCATTTCCGTTACCCCATCCCAGAGCAGACGCATCAGTGAATGCAGTTAAACAAAATGAACCAGCACGGAGAAGAGGGTGGACAACAGGGGACTAACTCTTCCATGTTATTCAGCACTGATTTCATTTACATTTCTGCCTCCTGGTAACCTAGTTTTGAGAGCTCTTGTGCGCGCGCACACACAAACACACACTCTCACACACACAAAACCCAGGCGCGCGCGCTCGCACGTGCTCGTGCATACGCAAACACAGTCATTATTTTACACAATAAGTCTGGTGTGCCATAAGAATGGCAGTCATGAAATTATTGAAAAAGTTCCTGAATACAGAGTGAACGGTCAACAGAATCGAATGGAATGAAATAGAATACAATAGACCTCGTGTAATTGGTAACTTGTGCTAAGTATGTGCGGATACTACAACTCTAACCGGATGAATGTCAGTGTCGTTTGTGTCACAGTTTTGTATATTGCTGATGCTAATCTCTCATGCTAACATGTAATAGGCTATGCCACGAATGAGCCTTCTCTCTCTCTCTCTCTCTCTCTCTCTCTCTCTCTCTCTCTCTCTCTCTCTCTCTCTCTCTCTCTCTCTCTCTCTCTCTCTCTCTCTCTCTCTCTCTGTCTCTCTCTCTCTCTCTCTCTCTCTGTCTCTCTCTGTCTGTCTGTCTGCCTCTCTCTCTCTCTCTCTCTCTCCTGAATCTCATCAGAGGAATTAATGCTTATCCACAGGCCGAAACAACTGACAGAAGAGGCGGTCAGGGGGCACCTCCAAATCCAGTTTCCTTCACAGAACGAGCTTATCCAATTTTGCAAACAACTTCTGTCTAGACGAAACTTCTTTTTTTTTTTCTTCGCGTGAGAGTTTGTCCTGGCCTACTGCTGCTTCCCCCTCCCCTCCTCTCCCATTCATTTTTTTTTTTTGGTCAACAGACATGCATCTGAGCTCAAATTAAGATGATTACTACGTAAAGGAATGGCTAAAGAGGGGGTGGAGATGAGGGGTGGCTGGCTGGGTGGGGGTGTAGAACTAAATAAAATCAGCCAGCACCTCTGTGATGTCGTAAAGTCTGTTATATACCTCTTCCTCCCATCACCCTACTCCTCCAAAAAATACACCGTGAACCACATCCCGTGTCGATGGATACTGAATCATAGAAATAGGAATTGGTGTTAGTTGAAGTTGCACCGTATAAAAGTGACAAATGTGGTCACTGACATGTTCGTATTATTTCTGCCCAAGAGGTTGTTCCCACCCGCGTCTGTTGTTTGGTTTGTCTCTCAGTTCATAAGATTACGAAAAAAAAAAGCCTGTTCAACCGATTTTAAAGAAACTTTGTAGAAAATTTCTTTTTATTGTAGTCTACAGATGAAGTCATTGTATCTTAGCCCGAATCGGCAGGCAAGAGGAGAAGTGTTCCTATTAAGATTCTGCAGAAATATTCACTTTCATGGATAAACCGAAAAATGAATACCTGCAAAGGTGGAGAGACAATTGTGGCCAACCCAGGCAACGCGGTTTTTCAAAGGAGACAGTAAGAACTTTGTATAAAGATTTCTGCAGTGACAAGACTGGTATTCAATGCGAGATAAGATAAGATAATGTTGCTTATAGCCCAGCCGACCGCAAAGGGCCACATCAGGGCGCAAGGCAATATAATGCAATACAATATAATACAATACAGTACAATATGCTATGATATGATACAATACAAGCAATACAATGCGATGCAATGCAATACAATACAATACAATGCAATGCAATGCAATATGATACAATACAATACAACACAATATAATGCTATACAATACAATGAAATGCAATATGATATGATGCAATACGACACAATATAATGGAATACAATACAGTGCAATGCAATATGATACAATACGATGCAATATAATGCAATGCAATAAAATGAAATGCATTATGATTCGATACAAGACAATATGACATAATACAAGACAATGCAATACAATACAACATAGTGCGATATGACAGAATAAAGTATGATCCAATGTAATATAATGCAAGGCTTTGCTGTGCAGTGCAGCACTGCAGTACAACACAACACAAAACGCAGAGCAATGCAATCCACAGCAATGCAATCCACAGCAATGCAATCCACAGCAACACAATCCTATAATACATTTTTTTTTTCAGTCCAAGGTGATTCATTCCTACACAATGCTATGCAATGTAATTCAAATCAGTCCAATGCAGTTGAATAAATGCAATAAAATACAGTGCAGTTCAAGACTGTTCAGTACCCTATGACACAATGCAAAATGATACAATGTCATCAGTACAAAAAGGAAAAGAACGCCTTTCAATACAGTCTGACTTAATTTACTAAAGGACAAGGCACTACAACACAAACAAAATTTAATACGATGCCACACAACATAATAGTCCATAATAGAATATAAGACAACAACAAATGCAATCTATACAATACATAAAAAATGCAGTGAATGTGCGTATTAGGTCATACAACTGCGAGTATCAGTTGCTCAGGGGATAAAGAGAGAGAGAGAGAGAGAGAGAGACGAGAGAGAGAGAGAGAGAGAGAGAGAGAGAGAGAGAGAGAGAGAGAGAGAGAGAGAGGAGAGAGGGGGGCTGTTATGGCGTGGACTGTATTCAAAAGATTAAAGCCATCTGCACACTACTCGATGACAGCAGAAACAAAAATCCACATTCTGCTCACTGTCCCTGTCACCGTCATGGTTCCAGAGCCCATCAAAACCATGGGGACTCTGCAATGCTGAATATTGGTACCAGTTGTCTCCAGCTCTGACCGTGGCGGGCAGAGACCTGAGTTGCAGAAAAACTCTTCATGGTCCACTCTGCGCTGTTGTCTGCCCACTTCTCTCTCTCTCTCTCTCTCTCTCTCTCTCTCTCTCTCTCTCTCTCTCTCTCTCTCTCTCTCTCTCTCTCTGTCCTGGCTCCACTTCCCCTGCACTTTCTCGTGGGGGCATGGTCTTCGACTGCTGCTTGATCTCATATGTTAATGCGTCTTCAATTTTTTTCCCACTATATTCCACGCAACGTAAAATTCGTATTTTTCTTCCCACCCCATCCATATTCTCCATCAATAATTCCTGCCAGACCACCACTGCTTTTCCCCCATTATCTCATTGAACCAACATGCATCCCAAAGAGGAAAAAAAAAATCGACAATGACACATTTCTGAAAACCTTAGAAGGAGCGAAGACTAACAGACCTGATGTAACTTCTGCCTCCATATAGAGGGAAACTTTGGTTCCAACCCTGGCACGTTTCTGCCGAGACACCGCCCAGACAGAAACGAATGGAATGATCATGGAAACGGAAGATGGATTGAAAGAACATCGGCGGAAACAGAAGACGGAAGAGATTAGTCATTGCAGGAAATGATACAAGCTCCTGAGCAACAGAGCGATGCGCGTGCATCGGTCACACAGCAAGCCTATGAATCACGCACGCGCAGTCATGGAATTGGCCCAATGATTGACCAGAAAGCTGACCTTAGGTGTCAAAACTGGGGTGCCACTCATTCCAATTAAAAGCAGATTCTGTCGCTGTCTTGTGCTGAACCAGGATTCGGATTTTCTTTTCTTTTTTTTTTTTTTTATAAGCTTAAGGGCCAGTTTCTGAAGTTGTTGGTATGTTTTATAACAGACGGGGTGAAAAAAAAGTGATGAAGGAAACAAGCAAGTTAGTAAATAAGTGAGTAAAAAAAAGTCAAATTAAAAAGAAAGGAAGGAAGAAGGATGGAAGGAAGAAGGGAGGGAGGGAAGGAAGTAACATGTACGAAATTTGGCGAGCAAGTGTGTATATATGTGTATATGCAAATAAGCGAATGAATAAAAAAAAAAGGAAGGAAGGAACGAAGGAAGGAAGTAAGTAAGGAAGGAAGTGGTCAACAGGCTCCTGACACTTTTGATTTCACAAAATTCTTTCTTCACATTTTATGTAATATGACGTCTTCCAAAACAATTTTCACTTCTAATGTCTGTCATCCCCCATGTCCAATGGTAAATGTGGCACTGTCAGTCTTCAGATAGGAGTGACATATGCCTCACTTCGGTTAGGATTGCAGCCCAATGTGTTGTGAGAGTCGGTCAAAATTTAAGAACAATGACTGCTTTTCTCAAAATGACATATATGAGAAAGCCTCCTTTTTGTCTGTAAGTCTGGGGTAGTTTTTTTTTTTTTAACATGATACTTTCAGTTGTGTTTTATTCGAACACACCTCTGAGTGATCGTAAGCTTTTATGTCGTTGATTTTCGCTGTCTCTCATTCTATGAAGTGAAGCAGAGCAGAGAAGCCTCATTTCAACACTTCAGATAATGGTGGTCGTGTTCTTTTGTTAAGTAAAAGTGCGAATCGAAAGACGGGTGGGGACAAGAAGGGATGCAAGGGAGGAGAGGGCAGAGGAGTTGATTACTCTGTCCTCCCTTCCCTTCTCTTACACATGTCTAAACCAATGCAGAGAACGTCAGTCTGAAAGCATCTTAACGATCATATCATGTGGAGAAAGTGAAACAACAACCTCATGGAAACGGACGTTACCAAATATTGTTAAACAAAATGGCAAGAGTTTCTCGTTTGGTAAATGAGAATGTCCCTTCCCTTCTTCTTAACGACGCTTATAGCCAGCATACCCCTTCGTAGAGTAAACGGGAATACCGATTATTTCTCCCTCTTCAACTTTTGTGTGTGAGTGTGTGAATCCCTCATCTCCTTTTTCCCCATCTCCCACCCCCACCCCCTCATCTTTCTGTCACACTCAACAATTTGAAGGTGAATGTTCATTTTCTATACGCCTTACTCAATCGCCTTCTTTTTTTTGTAGACTTCTAAAAACAAACTGGAGCCCCCTACTTTCGCAGCCCCATAATCTACTCTTTCGCCCATTTTGTCTAACTGCAGAAATGCTGTTGAAAATGAATTTCAAACGCTTGAAAGTCGTGGTACTCTTTTTCTTTTCAAATATTTCTATTGAACAAGACGTAGT
>JADBJO010002132.1:332500-339385 GCA_016801955.1 Conus betulinus | reverse complement strand
GGTAAAAAAGAGTACCTGAGAGGGGATGACCGACGTGTCGTAGACACTTCAACAGGGAATGACAGCAGTGGGAAAATGTTGATGGTGATTGAGTTGGGTCACTGAGCGCAGTTCATCATGGTTTGAAGGGGTGGAAAAGGGCAGAGGTGGGAGTGGTGGGCAATACTGAATGTAGGGGTGATCATGGTTCACAATAGAAGTGTTTAGCGCCTTGTGAGTTGTGTGGAAGTGGATGTCTGTTGTGTAATGGAGTATTGGCTGTATTCATGCATGCATGTGTAAATATGTGTGCGTGAATCAGCAGCCTGACAAGTGGTGACCCCAATCTTGAACTACCCTCCCCTTGGTTGAATGAGTTCCTCACCCCATTCTGGAAAAAAAAGATGTTTTGAAATGATTATCATGTAAAGTCCCATATTTCATTACTGTATTGGATAAATTTTGTACTTTTCTTATTCTTTTGTCTTTTGTATTTATATCTTGTAAAGATTTTGTTATAAACCCCTTCTTCTTGATCCCCTTCCATGTCTTTATTATTCAATTGTTCTAATATTGAGGGGTTGTATTATATCCTTTTATTTCTCTTTTTCTGTACTTACCACTTATTATGCAATAGTAACATTTATTTTGGATTTGTTTACTATTGGTACTTTTAGGTGACCAGCCCTCATTATATACTTACTCTTATTTGGATCACAGTATTTAAACTTATAAACCCCCACTTTAAAATTTGAATATTTTGGGTATAATTTTGTTTTAAAACCCTTTCTTTACTTTTACTGATGATTTAATTTTGTTTTGGTTTCTTCCCCACTTATTCTGTGAACAGTTTCATACCCCCCCCCCCACCACCCCCCCCCCCCCCCCACCCCCCACCCCACCCCACCCCCACCCCACCCCCACCCCCACCCCCCGCCTCTCAAAAGTTCCTCTAGGTAATTTGTAGTGGATTTTTGTTTCTTTTTTTTTTTATTGTAGTTGAGTGTGTATCCCCATCGCCAGTTTTACGGGTGGGCATAACCATAGGGTTGTCCAGAGGGTTTTCTATTTCCTGTCTTACTTTCTCTTACTATTCTGGTTTTTCCACTCTGTCTACTTTTGCTGTTTTCTAACTTCATTCTCCCTAGTTAGTCTTTACCATAAGCACCTCTCTAGTTTGTACTTTACTCATCCTCATATCTTAAGTAGGGTCTTTGATTAGTGAGTGTATTCTTTCCCCCTTTAGATGTTTGTTGTGTGTTTTCATTGTTTAATTGATCATGTTTTAAGTTGTTTTTTTTGGTGTGTGAAAGTTTTTGTGGGTAAGTGATCTTCTTTGACTTTATTTCTGACTCTGGTAGGGAATTTTGTTTTCGTTTTTTGTCCCCTATCCCATAGGCTGCCTAGCTCCAACCTCTTTTCGCTTGTCTGTAGCTAAGGGACATGGCGTTGGAGAAGGATACAAGTGCCTTCCGTAGATTTTGAGTTTTCTTTCACTTTCTATCGTTTGAGTTCAGTTTTTCCCCTCGCTCCAATACCACGTGATTAGATGCCAGTGGATGGTTTATCTTTTCAGTTGTGGTTGTCCGATTAAAGATTGCAAGTATTGAATGAATGCGGGCGGTGCTTGATTATTGATATATTTATCTAGATTGTTATCTGCTGTTTATTATTGATTTATTTTAATGTATTACTTGATGCTGACTGATTGATTGTTGTTTGTGTTTATTGATTACTACCACATGGGTCATTTTTCAATTTGACGGTATTTTCTGCGTTGTGTACTTCATTAGTCCATAGTATTTATTATAAATATTGTTTTGAGTAAATGTGGTGAGTGTGAGGAATTTAATCGGAGAGCTTTAATATCATCGTTGTTTGTTTGTTTGTTTGTTTGTTTTGAAAAATATTTCATCAAAATGTCTGAATTCGACGTTTACCTGTCTCAGGGTAAGACGCTAGGTCTTGATGGTGCTGACTTAGTGGACTATGTTAAGCAGTGTATGATCGCGCAGAGCGTGCGAGAGAAAGAGAGAGGGAGAAGGAAAGGGACACTGAAAGAGAAAAAGAGAGACAGGAAAAAGAGAAAGAGAGACAGGAAAAAAAAGAAAGAGAGACAGGAAAAAGACAAAGAGAGACAGAGAGAAAGAGAGAGAGAGAGAGCGGAAAAGGAGAAAGGAAAAACAGAGAGAGAGAGAGAAGCGGAAAAAGAGAAAGAGAGACAACATGAAAAGGATATGAAAGCTATGGATTTAGAATTCAAAGGAAAAAATTGAACTAGAGTTAGCGAAAGTGTCAGCGTCTGGTGTGAGTGATGGTACTAACCAGCAGGGTTCTAGTGATTCCAAACCGTTTTCTGGACGGACACCATATATACCAAAAACTTCCGGTCTTTGATGAGTCAAAAGATGAGATAGACGCATTCCTCTACCGATTTGAAAACCATGCGACTACGTGGGAATGGCCCAAGGACAAATGGGTATTATATGTCGCGCCTTTATTTAAAGGTAGTGCGCTCACGTTGTACCACTCTTTGGCCGCTAAGGACACTTTGTCTTGGGACGATCTCAAGTGTGAACTACTGAAACGGTACCAGTGCACCACAGACGGTTTTTCGGGAAAAAGTTTCGTGCGGTCAGACCGGAAAAGGGAGAATCATTTTTCCGCCTACCTGATTAGGGTTGCGCACTTTTTTTTTTGGATCGCTGGATAGAGCTTTCGAAGATTCAGAAAGACTCTGAACCACTTCGCGATCTGCTGCTACGAGAACAGATTTTGCACAGCGTTTCGAAAGATTTGGCTGTCTTTCTGAAAGAGCGTTCGGTAGCCAGTGCCGAAGAAATGTGCGCACTTGCTGAACAATACAAAAACAGCGCATCTGGATAAAACTTTTAGTCGAAAGGCTTCTGACTCGGTCTTTGAGACAAATGTGTCAACCCATTTTCCTTTCGTACCAAAATACGAATGCAGGTCGAGGATCTTCGAACGCACGTCTTTATCGTGGTCGTGGCACTTACCGAGGTGCTCAAGGTTCACAAATTTTTCAGTACCGTGCTGACCAGACTGCTTCCTTTACAGGACAGCAGGCTGCTCAGACGGGCGACGGTGCTAACCGTGGTAGAGGCGGTCATCGTCAGTACCGTTCACAGTTGCCGCGCGGACGCGGTCGTGGTCGTGGTCAAGGTAACAACACTAACCTCTCAGAGATTGGGTGTTACCAGTGTCATTGCATGTTTCATTTGGTCCGTGATTGTCCGTACCCAGATGAATCTGCAGGAGTTAGTGTCAATACTAATAACCCTACACCCAAACAGAGAGTAAACCTACACATACTATGGTGTCTCATACAAATACTGAGGGTCTGTTAGTTGAGTCAGGGACAGTCAATGGTTTGCATGCTTCTATTCTCAGGGACACAGGTTGTACTACAGCGGGTGTACGCCGCTCATTTGTGTTGCCAGACCAGTTCACTGGTGAGCAGCAGCAGTGTCGATCGTTCGGTGGTAAAATTGAGGTTTTTCCACTAGCGGTTGTTCAGGTCAGTACTCCTTATTTTGAAGGACAGGTCAAGGCTTGTGTGATTGATAATCCTGTCACAGACTTGATCCTGGGTAACTTGCCTGGAGTTGCTTCAGTCAGATCAGGGACTGGTGGTTCTTTTATTCCTTGTGGTGTTAGTACTAGGCAACAAGTACTTAAGGACAAACAACCACTAGTACCATTACCTGTACCGGACTTGACCATTTTTGATGTCACTCCGACAGAACTGGCTACTATGCAAAGTAAGGACAGTACTTTGACACACCTGTACTCTTCAGTTGTCACTGATTTACCTTCCCCCACTGACTAATCCTACCTACAAGTTGGTTAATGGTGTTCTGTGTCGTTTTCTTCTGAAAAAGGTGAGGTTGTACGTCAGGTTGTGGTTCCGAAGGATTTGCGTACAGTTGTTCTTCATACTGCACATGATGCGATTTTCGCTGGTCACTGTGGTGTCAAGCGCACGCTTCAGCGTGTTCTTGTTTCGTTCTTTTGGCCTGGAGTTTCTCGTTCTGTTATAGACTACTGTCGGTCTTGTGATGTTTGTCAGAGAACCGTTTCCCGTAACAGAGTACCATGTGCGCCTTTGCATAAGATGCCATTAGTCTCTGTTGAGAAAGTGGCTATGGATCTTGTTGGCCCTTTCGAGGTTTCGTCTTCAGAACACAGGTATGTATTGACTCTTGTGGACACAGCTACTCGGTTTCCGGAGGCTGTTCCACTGAAGCACATAGATACTGTGAGTGTGGCTGAGGCTTTGTTGACAATATTTTCGAGGTTTGGTTTACCATCTGAGATACTCACTGATTGTGGGACTCAGTTTTTGTGTCTGATCTGATGAAGGAGATTTACCATCTTTTATCCATTTCCTCTGTCACTACTACTCCCTATCATCCACGGTCTAACGGGATGGTGGAGCGGTTTAACGGAACTTTAAAGACGATGTTGAGGAAAGTCTGTCGTGACCATCCAAAGGATTGGGATAGGTACATTCCTGCAGTACTCTTTGCTTATCGGGAGTTGCCGAATGCCACTTTGGGATTTTCCCCATTTGAACTCCTTTTTGGACATTCCCCTCGTGGTCTACTTTCTATTTTAGTGGATAGATGGTCAGGTTTTCCTGTTTCTTCTGAAGACAGAAATGTATATCAGTATGTACATGACCTTCACAACAGGATACTTGACGGTTGTGCGCAAGCGCAACAGACAGCGGACACTCAGACACATACTTACAAGGCTTACGCTGACAGGAAAAGTTCTTTTCGTACTCTGAAGGTTGGTGACAAAGTTCTTGTTCTACTGAGTGATGAACGGAATAAGCTTAAAGTTGCCTGGAAAGGTCCTTTTATGGTTCAAGAGAAATGTTCTCCAGTCAACTACCACATTGATATGCATGGCAAGAGCAAGGTTTTCCACATTAACATGCTCAAGTTGTATGTGGACAGGACAAATGTTGCGATCAATGTCAGTGTGGATCATTCTGTTTCATCAGGTATTGTGTCAGGATCTTGTGTTTCTGATTTTCTACATGTAGACTGTGTTGTGCCTAGTCAGGTACAGGTAGGGTACGTACAGGGAAAGGTGTTATTCCTGTGACACTCCAGTCGAGTGTGTCTTCTGTTCAGTCCTGCTGCATTGGTGTTGTGCAGGATATACGGAAGGTGATGGTGTTACCTTACCTACTTTGTCCGTCAGAGGTGAGACTTTTCATGATGTCAAGGTGAATCCTGATTTGTCTGATACTAAGCGGACACAGTTGTTAACTGTACTGGAGGAGTTCAGTGATGTACTTACAGATACTCATGGTAAGGCTGATCAGGATGAACCTCATTCAATACATTTGACTACGGATGTACCTAAGAAATCAAACCTTACCCATTACCTTTTGCTAAAAGGGAAATTGTTCAGAGGGAGATTGATGTCATGCTACGCTTAGGTGTTATTGAAGCATCTTCTTCCCCATACAGTTCTCCAGTTGTCCTCGTAGGAAAACCGGATGGTTCTGTTCGTTTTTGTATAGATTATCGGGCTCTGAACAAGGTTACGGTTTTTGATTCTAAACCGATTCCAGATGTTGAGGATTTGCTTTGTCAACTTTCTCATGGTCGGTACTTTGTGAAAGTGGATCTAGCAAAAGGTTACTGGCAGATTCCAATGTTGCCAGAGGATAAGCCTAAGACTGCTTTTCAGACTCCTTTTGGGTCTATATCAATGGACTCGCATGCCTTTTGGTTTACAGAATGCTTCGGCGACTTTTGCTCGGACGACGCGTACGCTGAAGCTGCATGAGTTTTCCGCAGTCAGTTTTTTTATGACATTCTTTTGGTGGCTAAGTTTCTGGCAGCAACTTCTCAGTTCCTTGAGGTTATTGTTAAGTCGTCTGAGATTGTTTGGCTTGACAGCTAGACCTTGAAAGGTGCAGGCAGGATATCAAGAGCTTGAGTTTTTTGGTCATATGATTTCTGTTGGTCATATTCGGCCTGAGGCAAAGAAAGGCAAAGAACGTTGAGAAGATTCTTGCTATTGATCGTCCTAAAACAAAAAAGCAGGTTCGTTCTTTGCTGGGACTCTTGTCGTACTATCGTCGCTATGTTCCTCATTTCGCTGCTATCACTGCTCCTCTTACGGATTGACAAAGGGAGATAAGTGTCGTCAGGTAGTTTGGTCTGAGGAATGTCAGAAGAGTTTGGATGAAGTACAGAGGACAGTGAATGGTTTTCCTGTTCTGTTACTACCTAAACTCTCTGAGGAGTTCATCCTACGCACAGATGCTAGTAGCAAAGGCATGGGTGCTTGTCTTTTGCAGGACAAGGCAGGAGTTCTTCATCCTGTGCAGTTTGCCGGTAAAAGTTTTCGCAGGCACAGGAGAAGTATTCCACGATTGAGCGAGAGAGTTTGGCTTTGGTTTGCGGACTGGAAAAGTTTTCCAGATTTCTGGCAGGGAGAACTTTTGTCCTCCAGACGGATCATCGTCCACTTACATTTTTACAAGCGTCAAAGACTAAAAACAACAGACCTTTGCGTTGGGGCTCTCAGTATTCAGGAATACAAATTTTCAGTGCAGCCTATTGCTGGAAGATCAAATACTTTTGCAGACTTGTTGTCACGTCAGTGAAAATCTGTTTGTTGCTTTCCTGTATGGTTTTGTATTTTTCTCAAGAACATAATGTGAGAAAAATAGTTTACTGTACTGTTGTCTTTTTTTTTATTCTATGGATACATTTTTCAGGATGCTGTTACCTGTTTTGTGTAAGAATAAGAGATGCAACATATTTTGTATAAGGCATTGAAAGAGTATTGTTTTAATTTTTGGATGGATTGTTTTTCTGGCATTGATGTTTTTCAAAATGTAAAGGATTTTGCTTT
>JADBJO010002132.1:292500-325000 GCA_016801955.1 Conus betulinus | reverse complement strand
ATACAAACGTGCTGTAATATTCTGACAACCAAGTAACAAATTGGCACGATTGCACAATAAGTGAATGACAGTTTTTTGTGTGTGTGATTTTTTTTAAAAACTACCTGAAGAATACACGGCAAAGCAAGTATATTTTAGCTGTTGAGCGAGATTTACTTCAATTTGATGCATTTCGTTCACACAATGCAAGTCCATCCAAACTTTGTTAAGCGATTTAGATGAAAATAAAGGATCTGTAGACCAGTTGGACTGGACTGACCAGAACGGCCCAGAACAGAGTGCGATGGCGAAGGGTCGTCGATGGTCTATGCTCCACCGGGAGCGATGGGCATAGTGAATGAATGAAAGGATCTGTAGCAACTCGTATCAGCTGTTCTTCAACACGCGAAGCCGTCTGGAGTTTGATGTTTGAAGTTCCACGTTAAATGCCAAATGATTAGCTCCCTTCCCTCTCCCTCTATCCCATCTTCCTGCCACCCAATCCAACCCCCCCCCCCCTCCTACCCCCTACCCCCCCCCCCCAAAAAAAAAAAAAAAAAAAAAGAAAAAGAAAAGAAAAGAACAACAAAATTAATAAACGAAGAAAGAAAGTAAGGCAATACAAGATACAGCATGTGCTTCTTTCCTTCGCCTGAAGATCAGATATTGGAGTTGTGATTACTGACTGCAGAAGACTAAGTCTTTGCATACTTTTAGTTAGATAATTTTATTTGTTATTTTAGTCATAAAGTCAAACGTGAGTTTTCTGAGATTTGGATCGTGCTTTCAACATTTTCAAAAGTCTTTGCTCGTCAGAAAGCTGTCTGCGCTGTATTACAACAGTCCAGATGTAAAGAAGTGGGCTCTCAGCGCTGGACCGAGTGGTAACACAAACACAGTCATGGACCCACGACTCCTGTGTGACAGATCATTACCGTTCAAGTTGATTACTGTTATCAAGACAAGCCATATGGTATCCAACACATTGCATTTGTTATTGCTACTTTGATCAGAAACTGGGCACAATTGTTATTTGATCTTTTGGCAGGCTCAGTTCCAATCACTGTGCTTGCTATGTGTCTACGTATGATGATCTGACCAAATGATAATACTAAGCACACTGCAAAGTTGAACATTGCCAAAACGGTCAACCAGCTGAATTCTCTTTTAAAGTTATACGCATCCAACAAAGCAATGCGACACAAGCCAGACTGAGCATGCAGACCCCAGTGTGACAGTCCAGGAAAGAACGGTACCAAAGTCGCCAGCAGGCCAAGAAGCCACGACAATATACAGTAAAAGCCTGTCCAAGGTTTCTGCCATTTTAGTGTACTTCCAGAAAGACCGATAACGCTGATGATATCCACAGTCATGAAGAAGATTATCAGAAGTGACACTTCAATTGACAATAAGAACAGAAAACTGGCTACTTTGCAGATCAAGCTGCTAGTCCATAGCATCTCAAAATGAATGTATCTAGCACCAAACATTTCATTAGCTGTCATAATAATACCAATATGGATTCCCATGCATATGCTTGAACACTGCAAATGAAAAGTGAATGTAGCAAAAGCATCTCCAAACATTTGCTTACTGTAAAATAGAATGATAAAAGAAAGAATATTTCCACACACAGTGAACGTGAAAACCATCCAAAAGAAAATTTTCTGAGAACCATCTGGCATCAGATTCGTACACACAGAAATGACTGGTTGAGGTGCCGAACATTTTATATCATCAAGTTGTTCTGGAAGCACATTCCTACAACAAAATCTATAATTTGATGAAAAGACAACCTGTAAATGATCCAGTCCCCAAAATACACTCACAGGAAATGCAGTAAATAAATTGCCTGTTAAATCCAGTATCTCCAGATGAGGAACAAGTTTGAATATTTGGATTGTAATGTTGTTGATGTCGCAAAGAGACACATTTAGTTGTTTTACACTAGGCAAATAAACAGGCAATTTTCTTTGAAATATTTGGTTACTGTTTCTTGACATATCAATTTTCATCAGAGAATAATGAACGCTTTTACAAAATATACATCGCAGTTCTTTTATCATATTGTTTGCCAGTTTAAGAATCTTCAAATTTGGTAGCGCTAGCAAAGCAGTCACATGGATAGCTTCAATGTGATTATTTTCTAAATTAATGGATTGCAAGTTTGAAAGTTTCACATCCGAAATATTAACAAGCGAACATTTCGACATATCCAAGTGAATAAGAAGTGTGTTTCTCCTGAAATCAGCGAGGGACATTTGTGAACCTGTGGCGTCCAAGTAGCGAAGTTGCTGGAATCGTTCAGCAGGAAAAGGTTTGTGACAGAGAAATGAGTACCCGGTGCACTGACAATGGTCAGGACAGTCTGCGTCACACATCAGCTCGTCATCTCCTGTGGACACTGACTCCAGCCGTCACAGAGATGATCGCTATGTACACACACTTTGGACGATTGGCACGTGTAAAATCCTGGGCAAATCCTTGCATTGCATTCGCTTTCATCTTCACCATAAGTGCAGTCAGAAAATCCATTGCATCGAGTGTATACAGGGAGGCACTTCAGATAATCAGCATTACATTGGTAATGAGTGCAAGGGCAAGGCTCCATACTGGTCATTAGTTGTCCTGTAAAGTAGCCTGTGCCGTCTAGATTAATGAGCAGTGTTGTTTGTTGGATTCATTTCGATCTATGTAATGTAGATTGTGAGTATGACAGTCCACTTCATCAGAATCATCCACGCAGTCAGAGAGTTCATTGCAACGCTGGCTGTACAAGACACATTGACCATTCAAGCACACGAAACCATTACATGATGGATATTTACAGAATAACTCATCGCTGTTATCTGGACAATTCTGTCTCGAGTCGCATACAACAGTGTAATTTACTGTCGGGCCATCTTCGTGACATCTAAACCCAGACACTGAGGCATGGAGAACGTTTTGAAGCGGGGCTTAATCCATCGCTAACTTTACTTTCCTTCCCCAATTTATAAGTCAAGCAACAATTTCTGTTTCCAAAACAGCCATTAAAATGGCGTAGAACGAAAGTGTGTGTCACGTGACCTTTTTGATGCACAGATAAGAATTGTCGTGTTTTTATGAAGATAAATTGAGATTCATTTAAAAAACAAAACCTCATTAATGGTTGAGTAGTAATTTCTAATCCTGATTTCATTTCGCACAATATCGAGTCTGGTGACAGTCCAGGATCTAAATCAAAAGCCATCGATTTCACCAACGGAACGCGGATGCTTCTCGATGGTTTATATGTCGAAGGCTGTTCAAAGTGGTTTAAGGAAAAGATCATAGTGTTGTCGACCACTTCAGAAACTTGCTGTATATAAACAGACTGGAATCCCAGCCCGATGTCAATCCTAGCTGCACTGTAAATTTGTGGATGTTTTCAAAAATAATCAAAGAATGCTGTTGTTCCTGTCTTGTTTTAAGTGATGCCTGTCTTCCTTCATGTTTTTGGCATTGGTATTTTGTGTAACTTAATGAAGATATGATGTGCTTTTTTAATACTATTTTATAACACTTGTTTCTGGAAGCTACCAATCCCTGACAGCCAGGATTGCTAAAAGGACAATGTTCAGATTCATCTTGGCCATCTTCACACTCCGGTTTTAGGTTACAGTCCACATGCTGTTGAAATGTGGAATAGTGGCCCACCGAACAGTTGAAAGAACCGGTGCCAAGCATTCGGGGATAATGAGAAAGAGGCAGAACTGAAAGATAAACTTTGAGACCCCATTCAAACAGGCTAAAACGAAAATAGGGATGTTGTTGTTTGATGAGAAGGCACGAAGTAAGGAACACCTTTGGTGGATCTAAATGTGGGTAACAAGTGCGCACAGTCGTGAGATCAGATGAATTGGTTCTCTGTATATGAAGTTAACAGTGAAAGCAAGACAATTGTCAAGGTTCATCGATGCGTAGGTGTATGACTGATGAAAACTGATCATGATGACGGAATCAGAGGGCCCTTTCACTTCTTTCTTCTTTAATTTATTTCTATGTAAAAATGCCACTATTATGTATTCAGACACCACAGAGACACCTGCGGATATAAAACTGGAACGGTTAATTGTCTGAATATCGATTTTGATTTGAGGATTGTTATTGCTTTGAAGGAACATGTGGTAAGTATCACATTCCACATATATTTCTTCAAGAGAGTGACGATTACAATGCATGTCTGTGCTCAAAGTGCACACTTGGCCAGGCCTACGACACTGACTACACTGCATCCATATTCTCCAGCGACTGCTATGGCACCAGTATTGCAACCGTTGAACGTGAGCGAGAAGATACTCACCTCCAGCTATCACCACATGCATCTTACAGAAAGTAAGGGCATGAGAACAAACACCGTAAACTATTCCCTGCTGCGCCGTGAACGCGGGTAAGTCTTCGTCACAGTTCAGTACATGCACCTTAAAGACAGATATGTTGCTGCTATCGTGCACGAGATTTTCGACCTCCGGACAAATGTTGTTGATCTTCACCAGTTCACTGAAAGTGGTGTTGGAAATAGTATTGTTGATATCTGATAAATGTCGCAGGTTGAAGAAACACACTCATTTAAAACCTCGTGGGGTTCTCAGTCAGAAACATGTATTTTACACTTAATCAGTATGAAACTGGCATCTATGTTTGTTTTCCTAGTTGTTGGTTGTATTAGATGAATGCAATTTAAAGAATATCATCGATTTTTTAAAAACCTGAAATCCAACATTATTGTAAATATACCAGTCTAAAAAATATGGTGCATTTGTGACAGAAAGATGCTCATAGTAGACAATTTGTGCTAATTATTTTTTTGAACAGTTCTTTTGGACATTTTTCATACATTTGAGATGAACTAATATAAGCTGTGTCACACTGTTGATGAAATTCAAACGCATCAAATACCTGTAACTGCTGTGATTGTTGCTCTCTACTTCTTGTTCCAATCCTGACCACACATGAAGTCGAAAGCACATCACAACATAGGGAACGATTTACTATAAGTGCCACTGTTCCTGTCGTTGTTTTGTAAAACCACAGCTGGCTGATCCAGCATAGTTTCCATTTCTTGCTGTAACGACTGTTGAACAGACTCTGGTGTAAAAACTCTGTGAAGAAAATCATTAGACCTAACTCATATCCAGGCTGCTTAGCCTTGACGTGAGAAATCTCTGGCACCTAGGCCTTCCTCTCGTGACGAATAGGGGTGAAAAGGTGTAGCAAATTCACATAATCAAGAAAAAAATATGAAAGTTAGCCATTTGTTTTTGTTGTATCGTTTCTCAAATTTCAATTTTTTTTTCGAGTAGTAGTATCAGTTTTAGTAGGGACAGAAGTATTTGTAATGGTAGCAGCCGCAGCAGTTGCAGCAGCCGAGGCAGCAATAATGGCAGCAGCAGCGACAACAGTTGTGGCAGCTGTAGGAGCAGTTACAGGAGCAGCAGCAACAGCAGTAGCAGTAGCAATAGTAATGGGGGATATTGAATGTGCTTTGCATCCTGTGCAGTGTCAAGCCTCAAGTAAATAAAAATTGAATAGATATAAAGTCACCATAATAAAAAATAAAGACAAGCAGGCGAACTACATCAAAATCAGGACTCTCTGCCTCTGTCTCTATCCGTGTGTCTGTCTGTCTGTCTGTCTGTCTGTCTGTCTGTCTGCCTCTCTCTCTCTCTCTCTCTCTCTCTCTCTCTCTCTCTGTCTCCTAAACATACACACAATATTGTAGAAGTTAAATCCTTTTTTTTCACTCTTGGATAGTTGTAGAGTTTACAGTTAAAACAAACAGGGCTGGTTCACAGTGAATTCTTTCTGAAGTGTACCATTGGTAGCCTGCTACAACAATGTCAAGCAGCGAGAACTGGACGTTCTCATTCAGAAGACGAAAGTCAACTCAGATATATATATATATATATATATATATATATATATATATATATATATATATATATATATATATATATATAACGCTTCTGTTCAAAATACAGAACTCAACAGGTCACACTGGTGTCAGTAGATTAATATCTATACTTAAATGATGTCTTTTTGATACCAAATCTGCTAGTCCTCTTTCCCATCCTCATAATTCCATCTGCTTTCAAGTCAGATCTGTAGCGACAGAGGACGTGCTCATCTGTACCTGTATTTCCCCATTACATATTGATCTTCACTGTTTGTGTGTGTATGTGTTCTTGACCCGTCTGAAAAGACTAGTAAGTTGAGGCTCGTTACCGACGTGTTTTACATTTATTTGGCTGTTCAGTACTTCGACATTTGTTTCATTCCACTAAGAATAAGTTAGCAGAAAGTAAACGAACCGAATGTAAACAAAAATCTAGTTCAAAAAAGAGCGAACTTGAAAATAAAATCAATCTCCAATATTTCCCATGGTGCGTTCTTCACAACGTCTGTTTTTTCCGATCTTCTCCCAGCTTTGCAAGTAGAATCTGTGTTTGACTGGGTTACGTCTGACACCAGGAAAATATTGTCCTCTCCAACCCTGTGTCACAGGTGTCTAGCTTCGACCACTTCGGCGTCGTCTGTGATCTCTGCATAGAACCTTCCTAATCCCCCTACCAATAGACCGGCAACACGCGTGTCTTGGACGGAGACGCTTACAAGCAGATCTTTACTGTGCCTGAGTTTTACCTCTCAGGGGAATAGCTAGACTCCTTCGTGCCGAACTGTGCCGTGTTGAAATCACAGAGAGCAAATCAGTCAGGCAATTGTTTGATGTGAACAATAGACTGATGGAAAATATCACAGAATCATGACTTTCCACTTTGTTTCACGCTCAGCTAGCTAGCACAAGTTTTCAGTGATTAATTGACATCGAGGATATCTGATTTCTATGCAGAACTCGAAGCACTTTTAGCAGCTCCCATGTAGCAATGTCATGCAACGCAGACCACCACGGTCGTTTCTAACTTTATTGTGTTTTGCTGTCTCACGGCAGGATCTTTAGAAAATTGCTATAAAAGTGAACATCTACCGGTTGCCCTGTTGATTCCAAACCAACGCCATTGTTTATAGACTGCCTCGATGAGCTACAAAACCTCTGCATGCACTGATTGAAAGTCACTCATTGCTGATGACAACTGAATAGCTATTGCAGCCGGTGGAAATAGATCATACCATACAGATATGCGTAATTTCATTGGTGAGGTAAAATATAGAATGAGGGGCATAAATTGAAATCAAACGATGACAAACCCGAGGCCCCTTCATTCAAACAGATTCTTTTCCAGCTGCCCCCCTCTCCATGTCGAGAAGTTCGACACTGCATTTTCACCCTGTGCATACAACCTAGGGTTCATTATCTGTTATGATATGCTACTTGACAAGCATAAAACTCACATCTGCAAATCTGCTTAAGCAGCTCTTCGTCACGACCTCACAACTGCATCAACAATAATGATAGTCTGTGCTTTTGTCCTGTCTAGACTAGAGTATGCTCTCCTTTGCTGAATATCCTAAAAAGTATATAGACAAGCTCCAAAAGGTATCACATCTCTATCATTGGTTACCTATTGAAACACACATTCAGTATAAGCTATCCCTCCTTTAGAACAATTTCTCTCGAGATCTTCGGATGTTTACATTTCTACTCACCGTCTCGATCTCTCTCAATCGTTCAATCGTTCATAGATCACCAACATTTGTGTATTCCAAAGACCCACTCAAAAACATATGGAGAAGGTGTGTTTTTATTCATTCACTGCCCAAAGACAGCGGAACTCCTCTCTCTCTCTCTCTCTCTCTCTCTCTCTCTCTCTCTCTCTCTCTCTCTCTCTCTCTCTCTCTCTCTCTCTCTCTCTCTCTCTCTCTCTCTCTCTTTCACACACACACCGCGCACACACACACACACACACACACACACACACACACACACACACACACACACACACACGCGCGCACACTCGTCTAATATCACATTAGTGAAAAGACGTTAAAGAAAAAGTACTACTACTACTACTACTACTACTACTACTACTACTACTACTACTACTACACACACGCACACACTATTCGTTACATTAAATCAAAAGCTGCATTCAAAAAAGCGTTAACATAGTATTTCAGTACAAAACAACCTAACCACTCCAGCCTCATTACTTTCAATGCATTCATTAAAACCTGTATGTATGTATGTATATATATATATATATATATATATATATATATATATATATATATATATATATATATATGTGTGTGTGTGTGTGTGTGTGTGTGTGTGTGTGTGTGTGTGTGTGTGTGTGTGTGTGTGTATAAGTTACTGATCATATACTTTGATATGCTATCTCTATAGTTTTTATCAGTCGTGAATTTGAGCTTTAGAATGGCTTTCTGTACATGTTTAGCTGATTATTTATAAAATGATGTATTACTTTGTATGTCAGCCTTTTAAGATGATGTATATGTGATGTTTGATACTTATTTAGTTAGGCTTGTTTGGGTTGTCTACGCTTAATGAGATGTGGACTTGTATTTGCTTCTTCCATGCATGTGATCATTTGTATGTTGTGTTCCCATTATCTTAACTGATTTCAGCGTGTTACATGTCTATTGCAAAGTGTGGTCAGCTTACTCGCCGAGTGGGGAATCGAGCTGTGTATGTCCTCACATCATCATCATCATCATGATTATCATCATCATGACCATTAATCTTATTATTATTATCATATTATTGTTGTTGTTCTTGTTATATTATTATTATTATTATTATTATCATCATCATCATTATTACCATCATCATAATCATCATTACAATTATCGCTCAGCTTGTCAGTTATTTATCAAGCTAGCCTGGCTTTCCAGCCACTGTAAAGTTTTAGCTTCCTTTGATCTCTTCTGCTTTTTCTGCCATTATGTTGAAGGTATAGATGAACGGATTGATTGCTGAGTTCAAGGGCAATACAAATATTGCCAATGCCACATTAACTTCGCCGGGGATGGGAATTCCAGCCAGAGCCAAAACTCCACACAGTCCAATGGGAACCAACACATGAAATCTGTCACTGCAACTGTGATCAACCGTCGGGCTATGGTTATGTCATGCGATGCTTTTGCAGCACCAGTTTTCAAGGTGTTCTTTTCTACTGACCAATAGATGAAGGCCTGGCCCAAGGAAATCAACACAAACAGAACAAAATTCAGGAAGATGAACACGCTGAATGAATAAGCCTTTCCTTTGAACTCCTGCCTTGTTACTGGCAGTGGGATGCAGATGCCTGTCTGGCCATAAATTTCCAGTGAGCTGTCACTGGAAGTAACGGCGTGAGGGCAAGGCACCAGCCCACCATCCAAATGATTAGACAAGCTATTGTTGCCGATGTTCTGTCAAACCGCAAACTACTGAATGGAAAGTGAAGAACAAGAAAACGATCCAGCGTGATAAGCCAGATGACTAAAGCGGACACTTCATTTGACAAGAGAGACAGAAAACCCGCCATTTTACAGACTGCGCTGGTTTTCCACGCGTCATCTTGACGGAGATACCTACCACGGAACAAACTGTCAGCCACACCGATGATAGCAATATAGATACCCATCAGAAAGTCAGACATGGTAAGACTAGTAACAAACACACTGTAGCCATGAGATGAGGTTAAACTTTTGACAAACATACGTGAGAAGAAACTAAAGATGTTACCTGTCACAGAGAAACAGGTGATCAACCAGAGAAACGCACGATAGTCCATGATTGCAGTAGATCTGTACAAGAAGAAATTTCGTCTTTGGGTGCTTTGCAGTCAGTAGCATAAATGTTGTTTGGAAGAATTTGCTCGCAACACAGTTTGTAATTATCTGTTAACACACACACGAAGGTTGGACAGGTGCTGGAATATGTCGGACTTAAATGTTTGAACAGGACTTCCATGCATGTACAGTTCAGTTAAATGTGGCAAGGATTGAAAGCCGTCTGAACAGATTGTATGAATTTTAGTAAATGACAAATTAAGCTTCTGCAAAAACGAAAACTTTGCTAGAACTTTACTGTCAAACTCAGCAAGTGAAGTATGTGATATATCAAACAAGACAAGTGCATTTTGTTGCAGATCAGATTTGCCGTCCGCAGATAGCAGTGTTAAAGGATTATTTAATAGAATTACAGTTTTCAGATTGAATAAATGAACAAGATGACTCATGTTTACATACTGCAGCATATATGCTGCTGAGGTCCAGAAATTTCAAGTTTAACAATTCCAGGCGGGACAAGTGGGCTACTGAACATTTAGAAAAAGTGAGGTGAATAAGATAAACATTTTTATTGAGATTATATAGCGCCATGCCCGAGCCAGTGGCGTCCCAAAGAACGGAGCTGGGGATAGTTTGCTGCCGAAAAAGGCCGGGGGCACAGAAATGTGTGACCTTGACATAGACAGTTCACCGGACAGACCACATGACAGGATAATTCATCGTCATGCATTGGACAGTGAGACCAGCCATCACATAGGTGAATGAGGTGAATACATATTCTGGACTCTCTGCATTTAATGAGCCCTGAACATACCAGTTCCTCACATTCCTCCTCGTCCTGATGGCCAGCACAGTCATATATTTCATTACATCGTGTGAAGACAGGCAAACAGTCATTTAATGCACCAGGACAACGGTAGTGAGTGTCAGGGCAAGACTCATTGGACTTCATGGCCCTTGAAGAGAAAAACTCAACACCATCAAACTCTACGAGAACAGGAGATGCCAAGATTGAAACCAGTTTCGTACTGACTTGGAAAACTGTGCAAGTGTTTTCATCGGACTCATCTTGACACTGAAATATTCTGCTGCATATGTCATCGTAAGATACGCAGAATCCATTAGCACATGTAAATGTGCCAAGGCAAAGAGGGTGCCTACAGAAGGACTCGTCATTCTTGTCTTGGCAGTCAATTATGAAGTCACACACCTGTGTGAACGAGAGTTTAGTGGTACCATCATTACACGAAAATGTGGGAACTGGAATGGGGTGTTCAGATTCTGAATCATGTGGTTTGTTGCTCTTGTAGTTCTTTGAATATTGAGAGAAAAATGTACAAGGAAGAATTTCTTTTGCACGACACAGATGATCTTGGACTGGATTGCACAAGAGGAAAGATCGTGTCATGTGACCATCACGGCACGTTGTCAGACCGTGTCCTGTGATGTGCAGCAGAACACGTGGCCTGGAAAGTACCAATTCTGGTGAAATAGTATGTTCCTCCACAGTGTTTCTTGAATTAAATTCACACACTGTCCAATAGTCCCATGTCCATTTTGCTACGTGACAATTTCGAATCAAAAGTCCCCAGTGGCGATAACCTTCTGTTTCTGCGCATAAATATATTCCTGAACTGTAATATGCGATAAGTTCTAGAGTATGATAATAGACCGTCAGGTCTTCAGATATAAACTCGTGTCGGTATATATTGGGCAAGTGCATTACACCGAAATACAAACCAGCCAAAAAATTTGTCGCTTTTGTTAAGTTGTAAGCGAAGGAAGGGGTTCATGTAAGCAAGCCGGTAACTTCAGTGTGCCTCCAAGAGAATTACAGTACGCGTTAGCCCTTTTATTGACA
The DNA here is from genome assembly GCA_016801955.1 of Conus betulinus. Classification (NCBI taxonomy): domain Eukaryota; kingdom Metazoa; phylum Mollusca; class Gastropoda; order Neogastropoda; family Conidae; genus Conus; species Conus betulinus. Next base: position 313,443 of record JADBJO010002132.1, on the reverse strand, counting down.
TTCATTTCATTACTATCAAATCTGCTCACATTCCTGACGAACACGTAGCAATGATTACAAACTTGTACTGAAATCTGATCGTCGGCTTCACCAAAAGAGCAATTAGCTGTTTTGTTTCCATTGGCAGTGACACTCTGTATGTATGTTTCAATTAGTTATAACACGCGTAATGGTGTGGAGTGGTAAAGACTGCAGGCAAAGACAGACAGATGGTGCTAGGTTCGAGAACCAATGGGTCCCAGCCAATCAAAGAAGACGCTGAGAGAACAGAGTGGAGTTTCGTCCCTTTTATTTCGCTTCCAGAACCTCAGGAACACAACATTACAAACTAACATCGCTTGAATATATATATATATATATATATATATATATATATATATATATATATATATATATATATATATATATATATATAACAGTTATAAATTCTAAGGATAAGTACAGAGCACCATTCCAGCAATTTACGGAGCAGCTTGGTGTTGCAATGACTGCAAGAAATATTGAATTATAAAACAAAGCTTGCGCTTATGTCTTAGGTTGAAGAAATAGGGGGAGATAAGCATTCATATCCGCAGTGGTAGATTATTCTGCCTAACTAACAGTATGTGCTCGAGTGAGTGAATGGGGAATGAGAAATGCTTCTCAAAATGAGACATAAGAGCAAGCTTTGTTTTATAGTTCAATATTTTCTGCAGCCATTGCAACACCAAGCTGCTCTGTAAATTTGCTGGAATGGTGCTCTGTACTTATCCTTGGAATTTATTACTTTACTATAATTCAGTCCCTTGTGGATTCGTTCCAAGAACTGGCCCTCAGCACTTGTGTCTTAAGAGGTTATCTTTTTATATTTTCTACTTTTCACAAGAAAATGTAGCTTATTTTGCTGTTTCATGATTTTCTTTTGCTTCTTAGGTGGCTCCTTTGATTGTTTTTTTTGAAAATTCAACAAACATACTACGGTATTGCATACCAGCCTTTTTCTGAAATAGCATTCTTCTTAAAATAGAAAAGGCAAGTAGTGTTATCTTATCGCTTTTCGCGGTCACTGAGTAGAAACACGTTTCGTAAATACGGGTTTTTCCTTGGAGACTATAAACTTGTTGAAGATTTTTCCTTGGAGACTATAAACTTGGTTTTTCCTTGGAGACTATAAACTTGTTGAAGGTTTTTCCTTGGAGACTATAAACTTGTTGAAGGTTCAATTTGAAAAACATTTCTGTTCTCCGTTCACCCACTCAAACACATACTATCAGTTAAGCAGAAGCATCTACCAGTGCAGATGTGAATACTCATGTCCCCCTATTTTCTTTAACTAAGATATAAGAACAAGCTTTGTTTGATAATTCCATGTTGTTCAGAATTATATATTTTATGTGTGTGAGATCACCTGCCGTGACGAAGTAGTTACCGTCGCGGACTCTCGGGTGGAAAGGTCGTGGGTTCGAATCCCATAAGAAGTCATGTGGGTTTCTTTGCTACGACCGATTTTTATCCAGAGTTGAGTTGCTGCAGACAAAGTTGGGAAGACTGGGACCACACAGTCGAGTTTCATCCACTTAATGGATGCGTTTCTGACAGTGTTGCTCAAATTTTTTGGCTAACACTGCAGGTGCCTGTATCTCTCAGGCCTGGTTGACGCTGGATATATTATGAAAGGAAGCGTAGAGTACAGTCCTCTCATGTAGCCTCAAACCGAAATGGAAATCCATAGCACCATCCTCATTGTCACCGATCAGCATGAAAAAAAATGTCTCAAATTCTGTGGCCCTTAATGCCCTGCTCTCATGGTGATCTCAATTTCAATATCCTCTCCACGTCTGTGGTTTCGGTTCCGTCGGGGTCACCGGTATCGGCGAGTCCATGGGGGCTGTCGCTGGACGGACGTGGTGGCGCCCTCCGGAGGGAGAGCTCACTCACGCCAGCACCGCGACTAAGCAATTATTGTCGTCAGTAGTGGGCATAGTAGGTGGTGTCCTGCATATGTTAGATCAGAACAGGCGCCACTGAACACCGCCGAAGTGACTCGGCAGCAGTGCAGCGTCTCCTCCGGTGAGGTTGCCTCTTGACGTTGACTGTTTCCCTGTGGATTGCCAGTGACGGGTCTGCGGCGGGCCCGACCGGACTGTGGCTGTGGACGGGTGTCGGAATGAGCGGCGTGGGGTGCACTGCCTCTGGGGTGGCGCAGAGGATGGGACAGCCAAAAAAAAAAAAAAATACACACACACAGAGAAAGAACCAGATCACGAAGCCAGCAGCAGCACGGTGCCACAGACAAAACGAGGCTGCAACTGCCAGAAATTTGGGCTTTCTGCGGCAGCTTTCACGTAGGTCAGCTCGCCCTTCTTTCAATGTCTTTAAACGGATATTGATGAAAACCTCAGGACCCAAGGATTAAAACGAAGTATGTCATGTTGATAATTGTGTTATTGTATTAACATCATTGGCAAATAAAGTCAGGTAGTAAACCCACTCGAACAGTTTTTACCGTATTTCCCCCTTTGCGATAAAATATTTTATAACGAAGGAATACCAGGCACTTTACTTTTAATACGTATACATTTGATTATTCAAAACTGTCTGAGCGGAGAACTCTGTCAATCACAACTATTTTTCCTCGTTGACCGGCTATCTACATGAGCTTTTGAGTCAGTAGGAGGAATTCTAGGGAGAGCTTCTTAACAGCAGAAGGTCTTAAGAGAAGACCCCCCCCCCCCCCCCCCCCCCGACAACAACAAAGAAGAAAATCGACTGTTCAAGTGAGGTGGGTGTCGTCATTTATTCGGTAATAGTCGCAAGCTTTGTACAGGAAATGTCCTGAGAGTGCGATATACAAGTGAGAGTTAGGAATGTTGATTTTGAAGAGCATTTTTTTTCTACTACAGTGTTTCTCGTATTTTGTGCGAAATCGAGAAACATTCAAGGTTTGACTATTGGAGATTGAAAAATGGCGCGCAAATTCAATGGTGCAACATATCATTTTGGAGAAAGTATAGGCTTTCCAATGCAATATAGTTGCAACAACAAAAATAAAACATGTTCTTTTTCTCTTTGTTTTGTACTGATGAATTCACATTTCAATAAGTTAGCAGGAAATACTTAAGATTCATCAGTCAAGGAAGGTAAAGGGGAAGACAACTCTGGAACATAACATTTCCGTCTGATAACAGATGACCAAGAGGTAAGTGCGCATACTTAGCTACACACACACACACACACACACACACACACACACACACACACACACACACACACACACACACACACACACACACACACACACACACACACACACACACACACACACACACACACACACACACACACACACACACACACACACACAGATGATTCCAAATTTAACTAATCTATGACCATTGGACATGGAGGATTTCACAGAAAAGCAGAATATAAACTAGATTCATGTGCAGTGACATTTGTATCATGTATGCAATACAATTTCTTGACCATATGAAAATACTTTATACAACATTGAAGCATTTGATCAATTTACTTGATTTTAACAGCAGTACTTTTCGTTTGCAAAAAGTAATAACAAAATCACGCCACAGATCCTGGATACAAATATTTATGATCAAAGTGTTTGTCTTATTTTTTTGATATCTGCTTGATAAATCGCCTGTTCTGTTTTTCAACGAACTCGCGTTACGCATTATTTAGAATGATCGTTATAGTATCGATGTTGATTTGATTGAATTATTCATATATGTATCTACTGGAGTGTATCATTCTACTTTCTGTAATATACCCGGATTGCAGAGACAATGAAAAAGCTTGGAATTGGCCATGAATGTGGGCAAAAAGTAGTAGTACTAATTTTCTTTAAAATGGCTTTTTAGCACAGACTGAGAAATGGTATTATGGCAATGAGAAAATACAAGCTGTCAACGCATATAAATATCTTGGTATTCATTTTTCAACTAGACTTCATTTTGAACGTGCATGTCGAGATTTAGGTAATGGAGCAAAGACAGCAAGTTGCTTACCCTTCGCATGGTGTACAGACTGGTTGGCTGCTCTTTCAATCTGTATGGTAAATCTTTTGATTCTCAGGCTCAGCCAATAATGCAATATGGAGCTGAAATTTGGAGTTCTGAAAAAGTTTTGGTCATTGCATGAGTACATTTCTTTGGTATGAAACGATTTTTAAATATTGACTCGAACTCCTGATCAGTTCGCGTATGGTGTGCTCGGAAGATACCTAATTTGCATAACTTCGTAGGTTAAGTGCTTAACATACTAGTTGAATCAAATCCGAATGGTACGTGATGGGATTGAAGCAGTCACATACGTGTACCAATGGCGAACCTAGGAGTTTTAGCCAGAAAAAGAAGAAGAAGAAGAAGAAGAAGAAGAAGAAGAAGAAGAAACTGAACCTATCGCAGTGTGACATACTCATCATTCGCGCAAAATACTCGTTATTAAGTTGTGTAAATAATGGTAAGATTCGTCAAAATACATTCAATACAAAGCATTCAAAACAGCACCGCAGAAGAACTGAAGACAAAAAAACAGTTCCTTCACTGCTCGAGCTGTTGTTGTTCTACTTTCCAAACTTCTGATTGACAAGCAATGGATGCTGAATGACAATTGTATTAATGACAGCGCGATGAGTGTCTTGATGTGTGACCGTTTCTTGCTCAGTTGCACATTGTCTGTAATCTATGGCAGTGACAGGTCTATGTTCCGGTTCTTTTCCAGCCGTTCCCTTCATTGGACTGGCTGCAAATCATACTACTTAACCTTGTTAGTTGTGTGCCAACAGTTTACACAAACAGACAACCAGACAGACAGACAGACAGACAAACTTAAACACAAATCCACACATTCATTTACACATGCACTCTGTCTCTCTCATATGCTCACTCATGCGTGCACACACACACACACACACACACACACACACGCACGCACGCACGCACGCACGCACGCACGCACGCACGCACGCACGCACGCACGCGCGCGCGCATGCATGCATGCACACATATACACGTTATCTCGTTCTTTCTCCCCCCTCCCCCCCCCCTCTCTCTCTCTCTCTCTCTCTCTCTCTGTGTCTCTGTCTGTCTGTCTGTCTGTCTGTCTGACTCTCTCTCTCTCTCTCTCACTCACACACACACATATTCACTCGTGCGTGCACATACAAGCACACGTAATGAATACATGTATGCATGTGCACACACAAACATGTTAAACCCACCTATTAAAACTCAGCCTCTTTCTCACACACACACACACACACACGCGCGCGCGCACGCACGCACGCACACAGAGAGAGACATATATATATATATATATATATATATATATACATATATATATATATATATATATATATATATATATATATATATATATATATATATATGTATATGTATATATACATATGCAACATTTTAGCCGCTTTGGCCAAGTCACATATTGCCGATAATTATCTTAATGATTTGAAGAGTTTTACTGATGGATCTCTTTTGGATAAAAATTCAGGTTCTGGCTATGCAGTCTCTTTTCTGAAGGTGGATAAATATTCTCATTTGGGTAGATGCTTGTCTATTTTTTTTGAGCGGAGCTGACAGCAATATTAACGGCTATTAACTTTATTACTGATATATTCAGCTTAATTTTTATGAAACAAGTATTTGTACTAACTCCAAATCTGTGCTTCAAGCCATTTATTCTTCTGTGCCAAACAACTGGGCTGATATTATCACCGAATTTAACATTCTTATGCATGTTTTGATCACAAGAGGTACAACAGTTGATTTTTGCTGGATTCCATCACACTGTGGGATTGCTGGGGATGAACAGGCTGGCAGGATTGCTCATAGGGGAGGTAAAGTCTGATGACTCAACAATTCTTCACATTCCCTTGAGTCTGTATGAATGTTATGGCCTCTTAAAAAGAGTGTCTTTTGAGAGAAATTCGATACACTTTTAATTAAAAGAAATTATTAATCTCTAAAGTTCTTGCTCCAAATTCGTCATTGAAGTGTTGTTTAAAATCACACTTGGTTTCTAGTTCTTCTATCTCTGGTTTTCAGGTCTGTAAACTGATTTCTGAGAGAAGTGATTGATTAAAAAAAAAACAAAAAAAAAAAAACTGAAAATTAAGAACCATGTTTTATAGAGTTAAGCGTAATGCTCTCCGAACAAAATTTTAACAAAAAATCTGAAGTGCCTTTCTGGAGCAGTTGGAATTCTCCACTCCCCACTTACTTTATGACTGCCCTTACTTTAATTCTTCCCGTCGAATTACCGACAGAAAGGTCCACTCTGCATTTTCCAAAATGTTTCTGACTTGTTAGATTTGTTCAAGTTCTTAGGTTATGCCCAGTTAGTTCATTTTTATGATTTCCCTCCACAGTTTTGCATTTTTTTGTTTTGTTTTGTTTTTTTTTTTTGTCTTCGCCATACAAAGTTTACATTTTAGAGACCGTATGCTTACAAATCTACCCACATACATGTTTGCGTGCATGAACACCCACGCGCGCGCGCGCGCGCAGACACACACACACACACACACACACACACACACACACACACACACACACACACACACACACACACACGCACACACACACACACACACACACACACACACACACACACACAGATTTATAAGTACTACCATACCACTTCGTCTAATATTACTTTCTGTGAAAAGACGTTTAAATTGAAGAACTAACACACACACACACACACACACACACACACACACACACACACACACACACACACACACACACACACACACAGAGTTTTTTCTGTGAAAAGACGTTAAATTGAAGAAATAACACACACATACAGAATATGATATAAATGTGAATATTCTCGTCTTTTTCAGGCGGTGGAAAGGGTAAACAGGCAATGAAGATAATAACAAATGAGTAGAAAAATAAAATTTCATAGGTAAACATGTCCCCATTATGTGTGAAAATGACAAGGATTTGAAAAGGAGGGTGTCAAAGATTAAATTCTTCACTGACAGCATATAGGAATCGTTAAGTTCCAGTTGCAGTCTCCTTAGAGAGGCGTCACTGCGTGCGCACAGGTCTGCACAACATTAGCTAAATCTTGACAATATATTGTTTAGGATTTTCGGCTAGGTGACTCACTGGAAAAACAACAAAACAAAACATCAGAAACAAAGCAATAATAACAACAACAACAACAACATGGGGGTGGGGTGAGGCTAGGAGAGATTGGGGGTGGGGGGTGGGGGGGGGGGGTGGGGGGAGAAAGTCCCTGGACAACAGTTACCTTTTGCCTGTCCTGCGCACGAAACCCAACGCGGTGGTCAGATCTTAAGAACACTTCATGTACAACGAATTGATTGCAATAACAAACAAGCACAAAACCCTTGGAATTAAAACCATTGAGAAAATAGGCCAAGAGCAAAAACAGGACAAGGTGTCAGGCACCTTTGTAGCCTAAGGTCTTTTTCAAACACTTACACTTAAAGGACAGGCATAACAGATATTCAGGTTTATCTCTGCACATGTTTCTGAGGTCAGACAGGTAAGTGAATAAAGATAAGAAAGTAGATAAAATTAAAAGTCCTTCTACCAGAAATTCGCACGTACACACGTACACACACACACAAACACACACACACACACACACACACACACACACACACACACACACACACACACACACACACACTTGCACGCAAGCACGCACACACGCACGCACGCACGCACGCGCGCACACCTGTGTAAAGTTTAAGGGGAAAAGTTTAATAACAACAATGACAACAGCAATAATAAAGCAACAATAATAACAAAACCAATAATGAATAGAAAAATAGATATCAAACTGAAAATAATGAGATACACTCAGCAGATAACATGACAAATAAAATGAATAAGATAAAGTTAAAAAAAAATGTAGAACAGGACAATTTATAAATCAAATCACAAGGAAAGTGAAACGATTAAGATAAATTAGTGACAAAAATTTAGAAGAGAGCAGTTTCAAAATAAATGAATAGCTGATTAAAGAAATCAAAAGCAATAAAACATGAAGAAAGAAATAAACTAATGAATAACCAGAAAAGAAGATAAGATGAGAATGATAAAAGAAGATGGGATTGATAAATAAATTAACAATGCATGAACGATGTGAATTTGATAAATAAACAAAATGAAAGGAAAGTGAAATGTTTAAAAACAAATGAACAACAGTTCCTTGCAGTGTGGACAGGGTAAATTTGGAGGTGAGCTTGGCTGAGAGATGTGCTTGCTCTGTTTGTTTGTTTTTTCTTCCCGACACTGATGTGTTTGCTCCTGTGCCTCCATTCGCCTTGTTTCAGTCTTTCACTCCACAATCATGGTGCGCCAAATTGAGCAATCTTGTGGAGCTTCTTCCCAGGAAGCAGGGGCGATGCTACAGCACTTCAGTGAGACCTTCAACGTAGCCTATCTTTGTTGCGCTTCTTTTGTCCTCCGTGGGAACGCTTGCATTCCAGCAGCTCGCCATAGAACAGTCTGGGAGAAATTTCTTGGTTTTTATCCATACGGCGTACATGTCCTGCTCACCTGAGTTGAAAGCATATTAGCGTTGCATGAAGGCGTTCCATCTGGGCCTTCTGAAGTATCTTTATATCCGACAATTTGTCCTTCTACTTGATGTGCAGCAATATTCTGAAGCATCTCATGTTCAAAGAGTTTAGCTGCCTGGCATGTCGACTGTACACCGTAGAAGTTTCACAGGCATACAGTAGAAAAGGCAATACAATTGCGCAACACACTTTGAGCTTGGTCTGCAGGCTTTTTCGTCATCTTTCCCACACCTTCTCTCAAAGTCTGCCAAAAGATGCACTAGCCTAAGCAGTCCTATATGCAACTTCCTCGTCGATGTTCGTTATAACGTGCAACCAAGGTAGACGAACTAATCTGCCGCTGTAAGCTTCTGGCCATTTTAATGTGATGTCTGGCTCATGATAGGGGTTGTATGAGGTTGTTGCTTCAGTACTGCAGTCTTCTTTGATGCCACACTGTGTGGCAGCATTCAATGCGCAGTCATCGGCTGTGACGGACCGCTTTTTTTGTCCGGTCACAATTTTTTTACAACTGCGTTGGCCGGAACATGTTCACCAGAAAACTGATTGGTTAGTTTACCTGACTGCTGCTCACCTGCGCTCTGTATAAGCCAGGGGAGCTGACACGATCAGGCAGTCTCTACAGCAGTTCCGGCAGTGCAACTTCCCAGTGGCCGAAGAGGGACACCTGACTAAGTTGCTGTGGCAGTCAGATATATAATTATTAGCAAATTGAAATCGCAACCGAAATCGTTCTCCCGTCCTATAGGCGACTGCATCTACTAAAGGTTTTTAGGGGAAAAAAGTATTTGTTGTCTTTCGGTATATCTTGTGACGTGATAGGGTGATGGGAGGAAATTGTTTTTAGAAAGTATGAGTAGAAAGAAGAAACAAAAATTTTTTAGTACTATTTTGGTGTTTGAGCATGGAGCCAAACTGGTTGGATGGGCGGAAAGGTAAATTTGGAATATAACATTAATAAAAGTTTTTTTTTCTAATTATTATTAAAGATTTGCAGTTGATTAATGATTACGTTAAATACAATAGTAGTATCAGTTAGACTACCTAGTATAGTTTATCACAATTGAAATAAAAGAAATAGCAGATGATAACAAAGATGTTTCTGATACTTAGGATATATATATATATATATATATATATATATATATATATATATATATATATATATATGGTTCTTGTTTTAGTCGACGGGGTGCGCCAGTATTCAAAAAGTTTTCCTCAGCATTGTGGTATCGGTAGACAATGTATAGCAGCACTCGGAAATCCTTGTCGAGCTTACGTAACTGGTAATGGTCCTAGCGCTTGATAATTTCTGATGACATTTGCGGATTATGATTGTGCATGCTAGGAAATTGGGGATACCCGAGTTCAATTCTATTATTTTGTTTTGATTGAGAAGTGTTTGATGATTCTATTAAGCATGTTATTAGGTGATAGGCCCTGAACTGTGACTATTACTGGTAGTCACTAATGGTCGATTGCTCGTTGGAATAAAAATGATTTATGATCTTACTGAATGATTGTGTCTTGGAGACTTCGATGGGGACTGAAGTCGTAGAAATATAACTCGGACGGTATAATCACTGTCTTGAAAGGAACGGTTACAATTATGTTCGCGGCCATTGATGGAAATGGAAAGTCAATGGAGTCGGTTTAAATTTGTGATGGAAAATTCTGATGAGAAGAATTTTGATGTCAGGGTGGCTGATTGTATAAGTCAAGGTTTAAAATTCCAATCAGCTGTCGCATTTTAGGTTGTGACGTGTACATCTCAGGACTATATTTAATGAATCAATGTGAAGTGCTAAAAAAAAATGATGAAAACACTCAGAACCGTTTACTGAAGTGAAGCAGCAAATAACTTTATAATTCTGTGGTAGTAAAACGCTTTCCTTTTTCACAGGTTCCGGCGAGTTTTCTTGCTCCTCCTGCACAGCGAAGCCGTGAGGGTCGGCCTCTCGGATTGGGGGGTCGTCTTACCTCCACTTCCATTGTCATCCCTGCCCATTCCCCTGTCTGGAGTGGGGACGCACCTGGATCCGGCAGGGTGTGTTCTGGACTGGGTGCCAACCCCGTCTTCTGCAGTCCCAGTGTTTGCAGCTCCAACTTCAGCTCTGTCTTCTTTTCTTCGGGGTGGGCAAGCACCTCAAGGGCCCACTAGAGGTGTATTGTGCGGTACGTCATCTGCGTGTGAATTGTGAGTGGTGTAGTGGTGCTAGGCGACCGGACTCTTCGATTCATCACTTTGTTCCGCTGCTGCTTCGTCTCAAGCGCTTCACTGTAGGTCTTGTGTGTACTTTTCCTGTCGGTACAATGATGTGAGGGCGTGGTGAATCGGAGACAGACTTATGTGGTGATATTGAAAAACACTTACTGTATTGCCGTTTTTTTTTAGCGTGTGTGTGTGTGTGTGTGTGTGTGTGTGTGTGGAGTGTCCGCCAGGGACTTTGAGTGAGATACTCAAAGTGCAAGACTGGGTTTGGGGTCACTTGAACAATTAAGTGCCGTGAATGATATTTTGGGGGATTGTGTATGGGTGTAGGGATAGTCTGACACCAGTAGAGAAAATTTAGTATAAGGAATACAGCTTGGAAGAAGGAGGGTGTACGCTAAAGCATCGCCTGGGCAATCTCGGGTTCGATGGAATATCAACCTTGTTCGATATATCGGCCCGGGATTACCAGGTGATGTGGTTCATCTTTGTCCCTTCTGGTATTGGCCTTCAGTGGGCGGAGGTGTGTGTGTGTGTGTGTGTGTGTGTGTGTGATACTCAAAGTGCAAGATTGTAAAGCGCTGTGAGCTCTAGTGAGAAAGGGCGCTCTATAAATGTACGTTATTATTATTATTGTGTGCCTCTTGGGGGAAGGGTCCGTACACGTGAATGCGCAGCACATGCGTGCACAGGTATGCATAAGGAGCTATGTGATGATGGACGCGCATTGGTGTTATTAGTAGAGTTGGGTTCCTTTTGCTTTTTTTTTTTTTGCGTGTGAAGAAGCTGCGTGTGTGTGCTGGACGTAAAAAAAAATCTTGGTGTTTTTTCATCTGCTATTCTGTTGGTGAGACTGCGAGTGTGAATGCAAATAAAGCCTTCTGTTTGTGCACCATATTTCCCTTTGTCCGTGTGTTTTTGTTGTGTGGCATTCGTACTCTTAGGTAAAAGAGGGAGGGGAGGTTATAAAGGGGGTATATTCATACATATATCCCTGTCTACTGTCTTATACAGTGACCATTTATATTTTTAAAAGTACACTTTCAACGTACACCGCTTTTAAATGTCAGCCAGCAGCTTGACAACCCCATTTCTAATTTTCAAAGATTGAAAATCTGCGTTTCTGACTGATTGCTTCTCAGTTTATTCGAGTCGTTGGAAGCCAAGTTTTAAAAAAAGTACCCTTACCAGGCGATTAGATCTTACAATTAATTTGGTGCAGCAGTTGAACAGTTCAGTCATACTATGCAGCTGCTTGAAGCTGGCATCTTCTCCTGACAGTTTTTTTTTTACCTTGAAATGCCTTAACCAAACAGCTTTGAGAAACACTCGCCATTTTTCATAAAAAAAAAAAAAAAAAAAGATAAATGAGAAAGACCCTTTAATGCGTGTTTCAACTGGAAAAGTATCCATGGGGACAGTGCCTTTAACCAAACGGCATCGACAAAGACTCGCCATTGCTAATGATAACAACAACAACGGCGAAAACGACAACGCCAACAGTAACAACAACAACAACAACAACAACAACAACAACACAACAACGACTCTGTAGAAAGCACATTTCGTTGGAAACCTATCCCCAAAGACGGTGACTTTCACCAACACCATCGAGAAAGACTCGCCATGACTGCTTTAAAAAAAAAGCATGGTTTAGCTGGAAACACATCTCTGAAGACGGAATCGTGAGATTATGAACGATCACATGTCGTAAAAAAGATCATCGATAATGAAACTAGAAATGTTGCTAAGGTACACAGAGGAACTGAAGACCTTCACTCAAAGTTCATTTTGCGCCCAGTTTGAGAAGATTAGCGATTGCTCGTTCTTCGTGTTCATTGTTCTGAAATCTGTTTATCTTATCTGTAGAAGACCAACGAGGTCGAAACGCGTCTTTTTTTTTTCTTTTGATTTGTTTTGTCTCTTTTATCTAGTGGAATAATAATGATTTTTCATTTAAATTTGAAGACTTTGTAGTGTGGCAGTGAGGGTCACACTTTATTCATTGTAAATGGGTTTTGATCGTTAGAAGGCCCGCCTTTTTTCATGCCAAATAACACCAGTGGCCACGCAGAATACACACGAAACCTCATTGTTCGTTCAGTAGTAATTATACCACCAGAACTTCTGATTTATTAGCAAAGGATGTCGGAGGGAGACAGAATCAGTGACAGCATAGATGTGTGGGAGGGAGACAGAATCAGTGACAGCATGATGTATCTGTATTGGTGTGGCAGTACCTTGTTCAGCTGCCAAAGCTCTGTTATTTATGGTGACAGGTTTCTCTTCTGGCTCTACTCCACGCTCCACGTTCACACTCTCTATTCGTAGACTGGTGAGTCACATTACGACACTTCGCTTGCACGCACACACACACACACATACACACACACACACACACACACACACACTCTCTCTCTCTCTCTCTCTCTCTCTCTCTCTCTCTCACACACACACACACACACACACACACACACACACACACACACACACACCAGCACGCGCGCATGCACGCACGCACGCACGCACGCACGCACGCACACACACACACACACACACACACACACACACACACACACACACACACACACATGTGAGCGCGCACATGTTCATAATTCCATTGCTTTTCTTCTGTCTTATGTTATAAGTGAAAAAAAAAACAATAACAAAACACATCTACGTTCATGCGTTTATTCCACACACACACACACACACACACACACACACACGCGCGCGCGCGCGCGCGCGCGCGCGCACATTCTGTCTGTCTGTCTGTCTGTCTGTCTGTCTCTCTCTCTCTCTCTCTCTCTCTCTCTCTCTCTCTCTCTCTCTCTCTCTCTCTCTCTCTCTCTCGCTCTCTCTCTCTCTCTTAGTAAATATTACTTGATGATAAGCATGTTTTATCTAGAAAACATTCTTGACATTAATATGAAGTCAAAATGAGGTGCAGAATATGTGTGAACGACCGTTCGATGAAGCCGTACGCTTTCTTTTATATTTCGTGCTCACTTTTCGAATGTGTTCAATACTCTGGTGGCAACGTTTTGAATAGTAGCGACGCGTCTCCCAGGAATCCAATCTTAGACTGTAATTTGGCCATCTGGTCGTAAGTTGCAGAAATTTCAGTTTTGGACGAAAGGAATCACAAGACAAACACGACGCGTTTTTTTTTCTCAATATCTTTTTATATCGTGCTTTTATTATCAGTACCATTTATTACCATTATCTTCATTATAGTTGTTAGCATTGTCATCATTAATACGATTGTCAGCATTGATGTTACCATCACTACCATAAACTTCACCATCGCCATCGCCACTAAGACTGTTTCCACGGCAACCATGCTGTTTAAGAATCCTCTAACCCACTCTCCTTTCTCCTATAGTACATCTGCTATTGCCATATCATCACCAAAAATGGCAGTAATCCTGTCTTTATATATTTTTTTCAAATATTTTGATCATCATTATTACCATTATTAGTATTCCTATAGGTAATACAATCATCATCATTACTACCATGACTCTCATGTCTCAAAACTAATGGGGAAAATAGTTCTGAATAGATTGGTTTATTATTGTAATAAATATGATGTAATTCCGCCCAGTCAAGCCGGTTTTTGAAAGAACGATCAGTCACTGATCATTTAGTTAAAATAACGATACAAATTAAAAACCATTTTGCAAAACGAAAAAGCGTTTTAGCTGCATTTTTTATGTCAAAAGAGCTTTCGATAGTGTTTGGCATGCCAGACTGTTATTCAAAAAATAAAAAAAAGGTCTATCTGGCAATCTTTATTATTATATTAGAGAATTTGTTCAAGGCAGAAAGTTACAAGTTAAAGTAGAAACTACGTACTCTGAATTTAAATCATTACAAATAGGAATTCCACAAGGTTCTGTGATAGCCCCAATGTTGTTTAACATTTTACTCTGTGATCTTTCTAAACATATAAGTGAAAATATCACGGCTGTGCAGTATGCTGACGATCTGTGCATATGGATGAATGCTTCAATAAGGAAAAATACCCCTAAAAGAACACTTAACTATCACAAGAAAATTTACCAATCTGAATTAGACAGTCTTGGTAGATACATGTTTCAGAATGGTCTAATATTTTCTTGTGAGAAAACATATATGGTGTTATTTAACAATGGCGCCGAAAAACAAGCGATTTGCCCTCTTTTAAAATGGATGCAGTCACACTTGATCACAAACCTTTAGTTAAATTTCTGGGAGTACATTTAAACATATAAATTAACATGGAACTTTCATATTCAATACCTTCTGAACAAAGCTAGAAAAACATTAAACTTTTTGAAAAATTATCAGTAAACAAAGTTGGTGTCAGGATATAAACACTTAAAAACATTTAGCCACATCACTGATCCGATCAAAATTATGCTATGCAGGAGAGACTTTCTTCAGTGCCCCTAAACACCTGTTACAAAAGCTGCAAAACATGGATAGTAAAGCCTATAAATTATGCCTAGGTCTTCAGTTCCATGCTTCAACTTACCGAACTTATAAGGAATTAATATTTTTTACTATTAGACGAACAACATAGAAAGTTAACACTTGCCAAATATGTAATGAAATGTTCAACGCTCATAAGTGTGAATGAAAATGAGATTGCTATAAAACCTGAATCTCATTATCCAAAAAGAGCTCAGACTATTTTGTCTTACTCTGCCATTGGTTCTTACACAGGCAGTTTTTTTTTAAAGAGTCAACAATCAGTTCTGAAACATTAGCGAAGGTGGCCTTGATTTCTCCTCCAGCTTGGGAAGAAACAGGGTACATTTTGATCTCTTGACCACACTGATGTGAGCAAAACTGACCAACCAAATATTTTATCGTATTCTGTAAAGATGCATATACAAGACAAATATCCTCAACATCTTAAAGTTTACACAGATGGTTCAGTATTGTCTAATAATCAGTCTGGTTCTGCTTTTGTTATACCATAACAAAAGGTTGAAAAGATATATTCATTAGGAAAAGGCAGATCAATATTTGTCGCTGAAATGATAGCTATTATTATGTCGTTGTCACATTTAATTGACTTGCCACAATCAATATTAAAGTAGTTATTTGTGTGGATTCGTAATTCATACAATCCATAAAATTTTCAAATACCATTTCGAATAACTTTTCTTGTAAATAAAAATAAATATGCCATCTCATTCATGTTTTGATATGTAAAGGGACTGATGTCACCTTCTGTTGGATTCCATCGCATTGTGGTATTTTGGGTAATGAGCTCGCTGATAGATGCGCAAAGAGAGGAGCCTGAAATGAAAAGTGCGCCACGGTATTGAATATACTTTTTTTTAATGAAGTCAATAAATGTTTAAAGCAAACCGTCTGGTGCCGATTTAGAAAACACTACAAAAATACGTTGCTTGGTGTGGCTGATAAAAATACTCGTTTAATTAATCATGAACATGTAAACAGCATTCCTCATTTACGAGTGGAAACTACGTATCAATACAGAAATTTCATTTCAATATTTTATAAATTAAAACGTAATGCCATACAAAATAAATATATAAACGAAGCAAAATGTATTTGTGGAGAACGAAGAATAACCAGCAAGCATCTGTTGTTTGACTGTTTATCCCTTCAAGCACATTTACCACCGTTATCAGGTATGTCTTTATGTGATGTCTTTTCAGATTTAGAGTTTGCCTTCAACGTTGTTTTTTTCTTTAATTTGTAGTCCAGTTAAGCATTTGCTGTAAGATTTTTTTGCTGTATGTTGTAGGGATGCAAAGGGGACATTTCTATGCATTTACATAACAAGATTATGCATAAACTTGCATAGTCACAGACATCTCTCTCTCTCTCTCTCTCTCTTCGTCAAATATCACATGTGAACAGATGGAAAACTAAACTACTACTACTACTACTACTACTACTACTACTACTACTACTACTACTACTACCATGACTCACACATTATCTCCCCTCAAACAGCCTCGTTTTCATACAGCGCTTAACTTGCGATGAAACGATCGAAGATAAGCGATTGCTCGTTCATTTTCGTTGTAATAATTGTTTTGTATCTTGACTGAAGAAGACCTAACAGTCGAAACGCCTCGTGTTTTGTTTTGTCATTCATTTGTCCACGTTTTTTTTTTTCTTTTGCGGTTCGCTAACATTTATTCAGGTTTGTTTAGATTTCCGCCTGAAGCCACCTCAATTTGCAACTAGATCTGAAATAAAGAAAAACACAACTATTTACCATGCATGCGCAAAATCTCTGAATAAAGACACAAACGGTCAACTGGAACAAAAAGGAAAATGTTTACAAAAATATTAACAAGTAACAGGAATGCAGAGAGACATAGCGAATCATCAGCCAAAGGGTATCAGTTTGCTGATATATCTTTTCAGACACTCTTATCCTAAAACTCTGTTAAAGGGTTGACCAGTGACCCCAGACAACAGTCAAGGTATAGGTCCAGAGTGAGGCGACTACAGACAGAAATCCAAACAAATAAAAAAAGTATTTATAATGCTCCGCCGAAAAAAAACGTAGACAAACGAATCACAAGACAAACCACGACGCATTTCGATCTCGTAGGTCCTCTTCAGGCGAGATACACAACACGCAGGACAACGAAATGAACGAGTAATCACTTAATCGGGCGCTGATTCAATGCCCATTTTGCGCCGATGTTGGATGAAGATAAGTGATTTTTGTTTTTTGTTTGTTTGTTTGTTGTTGTTTTTTTTTTTTGCGGAGCCTTTTTAATACTTTTTGAAACCCAAGGTATTCACACGAAAGGCGATTGTCACTACACTTCCAAATTTAACTCATACCATACTGTTAAAACCAAGCTCAGAATCAGCCAATTCATAAACAAATATACATATCAGATTTTCCGCAGATTGTTTACACCAACATTTTACATCTACATCGAATCAAAGTATAGTCCCCAAGTGATCTTGAACAAACACAATACTGAAAGTAAATATATGCTGTTCAACATGAATGCATTTTTTTGTACTGTCAGAGATCAGTCCGCTTTTCTATAGCCTATGTCAGCATATGAGGTCGAATACATGTCAGCAAAAAAAAAAAAAAAAAAAAAAAGAAAGGAAAAAAAAAAAAAAACCCTGCCATTCATTTATGTTGTCCACAAAATATATTTGTATTCCTCTGATCGTTGTGGATTTTTCAATGATAGGAAATCTGCACTGTAAAGTGACTGTTGTCTGTATGCATGTGCCATTGCTTTCTAAGTCACAAAGACAGATACTCCACCTTTTAAGAGAAAACAAAACCACATAGAAAAAGTACTTTTCGCTCCAACTCATCATAAACCACACCCACGATGCGAGTTCCGCATTGTGACCATTGCAGTAGATTACATCTATGCTTTGATCAAACATTAATTAACATGACTTTTCTCTTTCTCTGTGATTTAATCAAAGCTCTGAGGACTTCGCTGACGAAATACATGTCGTTCTTTATCCACCACAGTAGTTTACACGTTACCTTAATCTACCAGAGTGATAAGCAGCAGTGAGGCTAGTCTGCTTGACTAGTCATTCAAAAAACAGTTTCGGAAAACATGTCTGATCATATCTCCAGCACCACAGTCAATTTCAAATCTTTGCCAAGTCATTACTATAATGACGGAAGAATTGTTAACCTGCACTTGTTTTTCCCCACTACTTAATTGCTCAGCATTAGATGATGAGAAAGACAGAGATCTTCCTCAATTACACGGGAATGATAGTGAACTCCACAAAGTACGCTACCATTCATGGACTACGCTCTGGGAATAACGGGACGACTAGCGACAGAACAGAAAACGTCCAGATTTCTCTACAAGGAGAAGATCTACCAAAGTTAGAGAAAATACAGACCATACCCCTACCTTGGCTTTCAGACCAATTTGACAGGAACATCGGACAAGGACCAGATCTCACAGATTTTTGAAGAATTCCAGGCAGTGTTGGAAAAAGATCGATTTTTCCACTGTCGTTGTACAAGAAAATCGATGCCGTGAATGTAATTGCTTCATTAAAACTGAACTTTTACCACAGTAACATGAAGTTTTCGGAAAAGCAATTGAAAACATTAGAAGATCAAATAGTTGAATTTGTTCGATCCCATCTCAAGTGCAACACGTCTACTAATCGGGCTCACATGTTCTTACCCAGAAATTAAGGTGGACTAGGACTCCTGAAACCCAGTACAATGTACGATGCAAAACGAGTGTCCTTTCTGTTATCTGTGTTGAATGGTGACGATCAGCATGTCAGATTGGTTGCACGCAACAGCTTTCATCTTCACATGGAGAAAAGGAAAATCCCAAGAGCAGAACAAGATGAAGAAAATTTTGGAAGCTACGCAATAGACAATGAAGGACACTTAAGGAAAAATAGTAGAATCAGTTGGTACCGTTCTACGTTTGTAGAATTGAACGAATTGTGCTTGCGTCTTGAGTTGAAACTTGAATACGACAAGCAAGGCATTTTATTTGGAGTCGTGTTTCCAGCATCAGAGGATGGTATTGTTCGGCTCCGTTACACCAGCCCCAAACAGCTATTCAGCGCTATCAAGAGAATGGAGATGGACAAGGATCTGCAGCACGTTCAAGGCTTTCAACAACAGGGAAGACTTTTCCACGACAGCATTCCATCAGCAGACATGAAGCAGTCAGCTGGCCATCTCATCAACCCCAACACAAAACGACCACCTGACCAGATTTGTTTCAAAAGGACAAAGTTACAAAAGTTATCACCACCTCTTTGTTTTTCATTCAGTTAGGCTGGGTTTGATGAAAAAAAAGTTATCAGCATCGTTATTGGGTCATTAAGAATTGTCCACGAAAATGTGGTCCCATGCCTTTGCTTGCTCGGTTTGTCCAAATATAGGAGCAAAAAAAACTGGCAAAATACTTGAGTATGTCAGCAATGACTGGGTCAAGGCGTGTTTGGGTGCGACGACAGTTCTTCAGGAACAGGCAAGAGCCCTAGATCCATGTAAAGAAAAGAAGAGAAAAAAAGGGAGAAAAATGGACTCACTGATATCTCTATCTGCCGGATGAGTGGTGCAGATTGTCTTCCAATCATTGCTTGGAAGTCTTCAACTCCTTTTGGATCTTTGAGTTTTTTTTACAGGTCAAACTTGAGCCTGGTGTGTTGTGATTTGTTGATCTTTCCCAGGACCAGGTTGAAGGTCATCATGACTCAATCGTGGTCGCTGCTGATGTCAGCTCATGGAAATCTTAATATTCATGCAGTGTGTACACCTGTCCTAAAGCGTTTTTGAAAGATGAAGGTGAAATCAGTTGGATTTTTTTTACTTTTCCGTCAGAAAAGTGCCATGTCCACTTTCTAGATGCGTTTGTGCTGGCCGATTGTGTAAACCAACAGAATTCTCGTCAATGGTATGTTTTTTTTGCAATTAGCCAGTTCTTACGTGCCCCCTCTGCAACTTTAGCATTTCCATGTAAATTGCGCAACTGTGATTTCATTCTTTGGTGTTCGATCTACAAGTTCTTGCAGCTGGTCATACAAACTTTCCACCTCATTTTTTTTTATCATGGTCTACCATTAGAGCGTAGACCTGTATGATGGGGATGTTGAAAGGGGCTGCCTTCAAGCCAATGGAAATAAATCTGCTGAAGATTGGACAGCACCCCACGACACAATTCACTGTTTCCTTGTGGGCCAGAAATCCTACACTTTTCTCATGTTTGTCCTCTTTTCTACTGAAATAGAATCAATTTCCGTCATATGTGCCACGCTTCTCCAAAGTTCTTCCGGATATTCCATCTGTATTTTTTTCATTTCATAGGCGAGCTTTTCAATTTTACCATCTCTTCTGAGTGTTCCAACATTCCATGTGCCCACGGTGATATTATTCCTGGCATGGATCCAGCCCCGTGGTTTTCATCCAGTAGCAGACATCACCTCTGCCTTGGGAACTGACAGCAGGTGCGGTTCTTTTTTTTTAGCCCGGGCGGCCTGATACGGAATTTGATGACGTTTTCATCCGACTGAAACAGATAAGATGGACCTCATGCGGCAATGTTGACCAGAAAGATTTTTTCCCATATTGACATTCTCTATGGACTCACCAGAAATTAATTTCACTGCTCTGAAAGTTCAACATCGTTCACAGTCT
>JADBJO010002132.1:282500-285000 GCA_016801955.1 Conus betulinus | reverse complement strand
TCCCCTGCTTGAGGATCCACATGGAATGAAAGGGCAGTGACATGGATACAAGAGACAACACGATGAAAGTAACCGTCAATTTGAATAAAGTAAGTTTTCAATAGTAATAACGGCTGGCGGTGATAAAAAACATGTAAATCGATGAGCCACCCGACGAACGCAACGAACAGCAAAGTAACGAGCCTCGCTCTACGTCTTCTTCAGGCAGCACAACAGTGACCAAACAGATGACGGAAATGAATAAACAGTGGGCAAAAATAAGTGTGTAAATCGTCAATCACTATGAAAAGACTCATCAGGGATTTCAAAAGGAGGAGAGGGGGGGGGGGGGGGGGGGGGACGAAAGGGGAGGGGGGGGAAGGAGGAGAACTAGGATGAAAAGGACGCATCAGATTTCAATATTGAATCCTTCAGTGACTGTTGTAGGCACCATTGAGATTTTCTAATTCAAAAATATTATTTTTTTATGCCCTTCCAGAATCGACTTTGTCTCCTGGGTGACATCTTTTCCAGACAAATGGCTGGTTACGGTTTGACAGCCCGTTCATAGTATCTAACATTACACATCACCAGTCACAGTGAAAATGGTCCATCAGGGATTTAAGATGAATGTGTGTGTGTGTGTGTGTGTGTGTGTGTGTGTGTGTGTGTGTGTGTGTGTGCGTGCGTGTGTGTGTGTGTGTGTGTGTGTGTGTGTGTGTGTGTGTGTGTGAGGATCACTACATCAGTGGAACCCCCTGAGTTCTGTATTTTGAGCAGAACATTGACTTTTAGGGGTATCTTTATCATGGGCTTGGATGTACAAGTCGACAGTCGCCATGAGAAAGACTGATCACGAATTTCAAAAGGAGATGGGACAGGATGGACGGGGGAGGTGAAGGATAGAGGGGATGAAAAGGACCACATTAAAGTATAAATATCAAACCAATAGAGGGGATGAAAAGGACCACATTAAAGTATAAATATCAAACCAATAGAGGGGATGAAAAGGACCACATTAAAGTATAAATATCAAACCAATAGAGGGGATGAAAAGGATCACATTAAAGTATAAATATCAAACCCATCACTGACAGCTATGTGAACCATTCAGCTGTCTATTTTGAACAGAACCGCATTCTCATGCCGTCAGTATTCGAGTTTCGTCTTCTGGGTGGAATCTCTTTCGCGGACACGACCGGTTACAGTTTGGCAGTCCACTCACAGTATCTAACATTACACACATCACCATGCACTTTGAAAAAAGGGTTCCTCGGGGATTTCAAACGGGGTAGATGGAGGAGGAGAGAGGAGGCGGACGGATGGGGTGAAACAGATAGGGTGTACAGGCACTGATTCTTTCACCAAAAGCAATGAAGCCATTGAGTTCTGCATTTTGAGCAATAGGTTTATTTTCCGGTCCGAAGCCGACTTTCAGTGAAACCTCTTCCATGGACACGGATGAGTGCAGTCGTGGCAGTCCACCTAAGCTAGAACACACGGCTCCTGATGATTCTCGCTTTGTGCGTAGTTCACGCTATGAAGCTCAAATTCACTCCGTTCATTTTCAATGTGCGCGTGAGATCCACCCCCTTTAAAATTCTGTACTGTCCGTTTAATCGTCTGATAGAAGTGCGGCGAGTGCGTCTAGTTTACAGTAACCGACGTGCGCAGTGAAGTGTGAAGCTTCCATCATCAGACTCGGAGAGTTTCTGAGCGAACAAATCCTCAGTCCAGACAGTTGTAAAAAAAAAAAAGATGCAGTAATTTGTCAGTGATCCATCCAAGTATGTCTGGTGAAAATAAGATTAGCGTTGGGAATGCTATGTCTTACATAAACTCAGTGCAATTTTTGGCTATATTTTTCTTGCGATCATGTGCACGGAAATTGGTGAACGTGTTTTTTGTTGTTTGTTGTTTGTTTGTTTTTTTCTTTATGTCTTTCTTTGTGTGTGTGTATATATGTGTGTGTGTGTGTGTGTGTGTGTGTGTGTGTGTGTGTGTGTGTGTGTGTGTGTGGTGTTAAAATGTTAATCTGCATCTTCTATCAATGTACTCTAGGGCATGTATGTGTTCGATTATTTTGTGAAACTGACAAATCTTCAAGTGGATTGCACACACATGATTACACACACGTATTTTCATACTGCCTGTAAGGATTGAAAATCTAAAGGAAACGAAGGCAAAATCTTCGCTCGCACACTGATCGCTGCCAGGCCAGGATGCCTAGCTTTCTCTTTTGAAATTTTCCAAATCAGGGTGAAAAAATACCCCTTACAAACTTTTCAGAATGAATTAACCGCTTAAACATTAAAAGATAAAGAGAACTCGGGGACGCCACTTATGTTGTGCTATCTTCGACATTACGTGATAACCTCGCAATCCAAAGTATTCTCAAGAAGACCAGTGAGAGATAGAGGAAGAAAAAAAATAGAAGAAATCAATAGTAAGAAATAAGTTAAACTCAAGAACGGTCAATAAAAGAATATATTAAAGCCTGTGCCTGAGAATCCAAACAGAC
>JADBJO010002132.1:270000-272500 GCA_016801955.1 Conus betulinus | reverse complement strand
GAAACTCATTGACAGGGCTGTGTGACGCGGACAACGATCGAATGTAGCGCCAGCAGGCAGCTCTTCAGTCGGCTTTGCCAAGGTGGGCAGCCCATTGTGGAAAGGAAAGTGTGGGTTGTAATGCGCTTGACGCTTGAACTCAAACTGAGGACAGGCGCTATATCAATCATCAACATCATCATCATCATCGTAATAATGATAATAATGATTACAGTAGTAATAATAATAATAATAATAATATAATAATAATAACAACAACAATAATGATGATAATAATAATTATAACAACAACAACAACAAACAACAATAATAATAATAATAATAATATAATAGTCGGGGGCTGTTCGACAGTGGCACTGAGCAGGGGAGGCCATCGTCTTTAAAACTTACTTCATTCATGATTGTATAGTGTAGGCTGCGAAAACAGGAAGTTACCCCCTCCCTGTGTTTTGAATTACATGTACATAAGACGTGATGTGCAGCTTTGTCTTGTCACTGGTCGATCTCTTAAAGAAAGAAAGAAAGAAAGAAGATTAAGAAGAAGAAATGGATAGGCATACTACGCTGATGATGTGAGAACTGCTCGACAGAGGGAAGGAAAACGGGAAGAGGCGGGGGGGCGGGGGCGAGTCAGGAAGAGATCTGTGAAAAGGTGTGAGGGTAGACCTGCCGCTTTGTCACATTGCAAGCGACCTGGTAAAAAATCTTTCATTGTTATCTCAGCTTTGTAGGTTGTTTTGATTTCTGTGTTTTGACCGTGAAAAGAATGTTTTCAGAGTCGGCGTATTAAAAAAGAAATGGCGTGTGTGTGTGTGTGTGTGTGTGTGTGTGTGTGTGTGTGTGTGTGTGTGTGTGTGCGCGCGCGCGCGCGCGCGCGCGCGAGCGTTCGTGCGTGCACTCGTGCATATGTGCGTGCGCGCGCACGTGTGTGTGTGTGTGTGTGTGTGTGTGTGTGTGTGTGTGTGTGTGTGTGTGTGTGTGTGTGCGTGTGTGTGTGTGCGCGCGCGCGCGCGTAAGTTTATTGTTACAATGATGAGAAAGAAAGGTTGATAGAGTAGCACGACAAGCAGGAATCTGAGATCGGAATCTGATCCATGAGTGTGATGTAATCTTTATAAAAACCGAGACATCAAAAGTAACGAGTAGGGTAGATAGGGGGGATAGAGGCATAGGGAAGGGGGATGGGGAAGAAAAAATTCAACACGGGTTTAAATAGTAAATCAACAACAACAACAACAACAAACACAGGAAAAGAAACCAGAAACAGCCAAGACAACGTCCTAATGCACTGTGCACGTTTACTTTATTTTGTTTTTGATAGGAAGGAGTCAAGAGATACGTAGGTCAAGGGTGAGTATGGATGAGGGCAAAGGTCGTGGGAGTGGGGCTAGCTGTCCATCTGTAAATTACTAGCCTATCACACAGTTCAGCTCCATCAAGGATCTTTCACTGCATGCGGGCAGGCCCATATACGCATCACCATGTGTGCTACGTTTCAAGACCACACTGCGAACGATGTGCAGCTGATAGGTAAGTGCATAATATGAGGGTCTCACGGATATGAGTTAGCAGATGTCTGACCTGTACATTAACCCAACGCGCTGGTCAGCCCTTTGGTACGTGCCTAACATCGTCTTCGACACTAATATCACTGTGTGTGTGTGTGTGTGTGTGTGTGTGTGTGTGTGTGTGTGTGTGTGTGTGTGCGCGCGCGCGCGCGTGGGTGTGGGTGAGTCGGCATGGGCCTCTGTGTGTGTGTGTGTGTGTGTGTGTGTGTGTGTGTGTGTGTGTATGCTTGTGCAATCTGTGAACCTTTGTGAGCAAGCTCGCACGTGTTTGCGCGTGCGTGCGTGTATGTGTATGTGCGCGTGCGTGTGTGTGTGTGTGCGCTCGCGCGCAAGCATGCGTGCATGCATGTGCGCATGTGTGTGTGCGCGTGCATGCGTGTGTTCCATGTAGACGCGAGCCATAATTCCTTTGATAGCTTTTACAACGATTCCATGTGTGTCACACACATACATGTTAACGCGCGTTCGTGTGCAAGAATCACGTGCGACAATGGCCTGCGTTTGCGAACGTCTGCTTCCGTCACAGGCCTTTGGCGGGCGCGTTGTCAGCTTGCCTTGCCTGAGGCGACGCGCTCGGTCTACAAATCCACAGCAACACGCATGCGCGGCAGCAAACGACTATGAGTTAGTTGCAGACGACACTTGGATTCGCGCGCGCTCCTACCGCAGTTTGCGAAGCTTGATGGTGGGGAGAATTTTTTTTTTTTTTTTCGAATATTATTCATGCTCAAAGATGTGCAAGTCATTTGAAAGTTATTGTTTGTAATGATATGCGAGTATTTGCCGGTAGGTGAATTATGATTTCGTCGCGGATAACTTGAGGGGCCGATGGTGGACCAGACGACATGATATGTGAGGTGGGTATCGATCGAACTGTGTATACATATATATATATATATATATATATATATATATATATATATATATATATA
>JADBJO010002132.1:257500-265000 GCA_016801955.1 Conus betulinus | reverse complement strand
CACACACACACACACACACACACACACACACACAACGGACGCGCGCGCGCGCGCGCACACACACCACACACAAACACACACACACACACACACACACACACACACACACACACACACACACACACACACACGCACGTGTGCGCGTGTCCTCCATTTTCTTTTGTTTCTTCTTCATACTCATATTCTCTGTGTGTTCGGTTCAGGGCGGTTAATTTAGCGGTTTAAAAAAAAAAAATCTTAAATAATGTTAGACGCGGGCGCGCGTGCGCCTGTCTCTTTGTCTGTCTGTCTGTCTGTCTGTCTGTCTGTCTGTCTGTCTGTCTGTCTGTCTCTCTCTCTCTCTCTCTCTCTCTCTCTCTCTCTCTCTCTCTCTGTTTATTATTATTTTTTTTTTGCACTCTCTCTCTCTGTGTGTTGGGTGTTTATTATTATTTTTTTTTTTGCACTTGTGCGAATTGTGTATGTGTGTGTGCAATGTGTCTGTGTGCGCGCGCGCGCGCGTTTACATCGCAAGGAACGACAAATACACCAGCAATTAATCAAACTGTTCGACCGACAAAAAGGTTACAATTCTGAATTTGTCACGAGGAACGCACGCTAATTATTTCCTCACTTTCCAACAGGTGAAGACGACTCGAGCGACGGTCGCGTGAAAACACACGAATAAAGCCAGACCAGCTGACCACTTGCACCAACACCCATCCACCGACAGATCGATGACCCCCGCCTTCATTCATCCCCGCCACCAGCCCTTGCCGAGGACACCACCCAGGGATGACACGCCGCAGAAGAGTCGAAAGAACTGAAAACAGGATCGATCTTCCCGTGTTACGCGCTGGTCAAGAACACGTACAGTGCCCGGGAAGCAGATGACAATGACGACTCATGCTGCTCCCGGTGGCCACCCTCCGCAGCCGTCTTTTCATCACCAGCCACGGGAATAGCCACGAAAAGGGAATCCTTCCAAAGGCGGATCAGGAACTAATCAGACTGAAAAGTAATTGCTGGTCTGCATCCCTAATGGATATAAGGAGAAGAACCTGGGCGGCGACAGAAGAAAGGAAAGCCGAAGTCGTACTCTCTTCGATCCTGTCTTGTTTGTTTGCTTGCTTTTTTTGCAGGGCTAGTAACGGGGGTGAACTGTGATGTTGTTTTTTCACTTCAGTCGATACAGACGCTCTGTACTAATTCTGCGTGGATGGTTTGGCCATTAACTGGTGGGACTGCTGCCCTCTCTCGCGCACACCCCCGCATTGCTAGACGAATGTCTAATAATGTACACCAATTTCACAACAGGTGCATGATGTGTCCGTATAAAAAACGTGGGTTTGAAGCAGACAAATGATGATTAGATACATGAACCTGAAGTGAAATAGCATGACTGTTTTGCGGTGAACTTGAAAAGAATGTTATGGGTTTTGATAGAAAAAGCCAACACATTTTACCGAAAAAAGTGAGTGGTAAAAGAAAGTACAAGCAAACAGAAGACAACGTCTAGACACTGTGGAGCAGCATAAAGCAGTGACATTGTTTCCAGCATGGGTCTTGGGAAGCGAGTGGTTCTGATGTTCGTTCTTCACCTCAGTCTCTTCATTCCTGCCAGACGTGGTAAGTTCTGTCTGTGCATCTGTCGCATCTTTCCTTCCTTTTTTTCTCTTTGTCACAGCTTCGTATTTAAAAACCTTGGTTTTCAAGGCAGTTTTGCCCGGTTGTGTCACAGATAAGGACACTTTTGTTGAATTTGTTTTTTGTTTCCCCTTTCATTAATCTCTGTTGTGAACAAGTATAATGGAAAATGATACCATTTTTCTGTGGAAGAAAACCGCAACAAAAGCTAGCTAGTCGCATGTATTTTTCGACTGTGTTCGCGTACATTGCTTCCGTGAACGCGTGCGTATGTGCATGCTTGTACTCGAGTGTTTGCGCGCGCGCGCGTGTGTGTGTGTGTGTGTGCGCGCGCGCGTGTGCGTGGGTGTGTGTGCGTGCGTGCGCGCGCGCGCTTGATCGCGCGAGAGTGCGTGGTTGGGGATGTTTAGGCGTGATGTCGCACTTCTGTGCGTACCTCGGCTTGAGCATGTATGAATATGCGCATGTTTGCGCTCGCGCGGTGTGTGTGTGTGTGTGTGTGTGTGTGTGTGTGTGTAATCGTGTGTCTGTGCGCGCACGCTTGTGTGATATGAAAATGGATCATAACTGATAAATGAAGTAAAGCCTCAAAAGTTCATCAGACCTACCATGTGAGAGCTGGACATTGGCCTGCAAAATAAAGTGACAAGAAACAACAATCAGGATTCCTCCATCCTTGATGAAAGAGAGGAGAAAGATTCGGAGAGACGGTTGGGGCGGGGAGATAGGTTGAGGGATTGGTGGTGGGATTTTATTGGGAAGCAACAGAGTATGATAGGTTGAGGGATTGGTGGTGAGATTTTATTGGGAAGCAACATAGAGTATGACTGGTGTTTTATTCGTACTCATTTATTGCATTCTTTTCCAGCTCTCATCTGCATAATTCGAAGCATCGATGGAAATCAGACCTCCAATCCTATTTTGTGTCAGTCTAAGCGCCCGTGCTCTCGTGTGTAGGTATGTATGTGTATGCGTACGCGCACATCATATGTACATTGCATTTATAGCAGGCGAATTGACTTTGGCCGAAGATTTCCGGCAGCCGACGGCTTATCAGCCAGAAACTGAAGGTTTTCCATTGGCCGGTGACCACGGTGTCGTTTGATCAATTGCGGTACCTCTCAGTCATTTGCCACACGTGACGAAAGGCACACTCCAGAGTGTTCTGTGTTCTGCCAACCACAACCCCGCCTCTCAACGGTACGGCCCCGGTGCAGTTGGAAACTCGAACAGACAGTGGTTGGTACACTTCAAGCTTTGTTGTGTTCCTGGAAAAATAAACAAAGAACGTATGCGCGAACTCTAGTGCACACAGAGAACTAGTGTTGGGACTAATATAACAGATGGTAGAAGTGTTCATGCATTCCATATTCTTTTCAGGGGAAAAAAAACACCACTGATTATGATCGAAATGGCCCCAGAAAGGCCTAGTAGGACACAACATGTTTTTGCATTGAGGTAAAGCAACGTTATAATATCAACAAAAATGTCCGACCAATTTACTTTGTTTTTATTAGCCGCGTTACACAAACAAAACGGAGCAGAATTTCTGCGATGTTGCAGTTTTTCATGTATTAACAAAAATTGCTGTTTTTTATAAACCCAGATTATTTTTTTTTCCAGATATATCAGAATGATCAGCTCCAGGCTGTTTCCACGATGGATTGAACCTCGTTTTATTTACTTTCATATTTCAAGCGGAGAAACAGTCCGTTTATTTTTTTTGGAATCAAGACTCAGTAAAATCGTAAACACACACACGCGCACACACACGCATACTCGCACGCACACACACACACACACACACACACACACACACACACACACACACACACACACACACACGCACATCTTTTTTTTTTTTTTTTTTAAGTACTGATATTTCAAGCAAGCGAATATTACGGCAGAATTGACAGCTAGTCAGCATTTCAGTAGTAAAATCAATGTTTCAGTTCAATCTCTGAGCAGAACTCGGTGTAAATATTCGCTTTTCTAGAGAACTAGGGGGTCTACATATCTCTTGCAAGTGTTGGCTGGGGTTCTCTTTAAACTGAAATTGGATTTTTTTTTAATTTGCTGAAAGTTCTGCTTGCTTCGTCATCGTGGACACGTCCACTCTCAGGTATATATGACTTTACAACAAGTAGGAAGTTTTCAAAGGGTCACGGGATACTCGACACACTCATTTGTGCAAAGGGATGGTGGACAAACTTTTCGACGACCGAATGTGTGCGTTCGTTAATGACTCATGGCCTGACGGCTTTTGTTGCTTGTGGGAAAAAAAAAATCTTGCGAATTTTGATGAAGTTGACTGAACATTGTTCAAACTGCATTACCTTTACAAGCGATTATCAGTACATAATGAAACCACTAAGAAATAATATCACGCATTCTTACTCTTTTCATGATTTTTTTTTTTCATCGTCTTTTAAGTACAAAAGATGCTGGCCCCATCACTTCGTGTTCTAAAACAATGAAAAAGCGCACTGTTAGTTGCCAAATTGTAACAACAAAAATAATAATAATAATAAACGTGGACTGTTTATAATTATAACAAAAGAAATCAATTGCAGTGACCTTCTATAACAAATGATCAGTGAATATACGACAGATTTAGAAAGATAGAGAATAACAAACGAGAGAGAGAGAGAGAGTATTACAAGCACAAAATTTCCAGTAACACGCGGATGTCATGTATACCAAAAATCACCACCACCACCACCATTTAGTACTCCCACAAGGTAATGGGAAAAAAAAAGTAGTCACAAAGACAGAAAAATAGTACACGACAGATTCAGATAAAAGCCAGAGCCAAAGAAAGTTGCAGAAAAGAAGAAACTGATACTATAAAATTTTCAGAAGACGAACCTTAAATGAAGAAAAAAAAAGGTGGAGAACGGTAGAGAGAGAGAGAGAGAGAGAGAGAGAGAGAGAGAGAGAGAGAGAGAGAGAGAGAGAGAGAGGAACAGTCGAAGGGAATGACAGAAAAAGACGGTTACAAACATAATATTTGCAGAAGACGGGGTGTCGGAGATAAGATGTACGCTGTGCACAGAAAGAGGAAAGAAAGAGCCCCTGGCATGCTTATAGGGGATAATCTGGCTAAGGAAAGAAAACGAAGAAAAAGGGACAATAGCTGTGTGTTGCCAGACTGCCGACTGGGTGGGGAAAAAAGGGACAACACTGGATCAACAGATTTTGATCCTAGAGGCGTTCAACAGGCTAAGCAAAGGCAAAACAGCCGTCAAGAACAAAGAAAAAAGGAGAAGGGAGAACAGAGATTTAGCTGTGCCTGGATGACGGCTGTGTGGGAAGTGCGCCGGGAGTTATCCATCTTGGGGGTGTAAAGTTTTGGATTTGCGGATAAGAAAAGGAGAGAGCTAAAAAGGGTAAGCAATGAATCAAATAAACGAAAAGAAAAACAAGAGAATATATCCATCAGTATAAATAAATAGATCACATTTGAAAAAAACAGTGTTTAAAATCAGTAAATGACTGAAAAACAAAACTAAAAGCGTTATCTGTAGTAACTGCAAAACTCTTATTCTTTTATTGGACGTGAGTGAATAGAAGTATTATTTCTTGTACTTCTGTGAAAAATGAAAAAAAAAAAATGGTAAAGCAACGTATAAAATGTATTAGACATATAAAATAAATGGATCTTTTATGAAACTAGAAATAACAATTAAATTGAAAAAAAGGCTAATTGATTGGCAGTTAAAAAGATAGGTAATTAGACACAGATGAAAAGGGAGGCGGTGAAATGAGCGCAGGGGCAGGCGGAGGGGGCTGGTGGGAGGCGGAGAAGGGAAGAAGTGGGGAAGGGGAATGTGTTTGCCTTCGCTGTGGTTTGTGTAAGAGTCTTGGAATGACTGCAGATCTTGCACAGCAAAACTCAGAACAGTGCTGGGATTTGAGAGCTTGAGCCACGAAGTCTTTCTGACACAACGGCTGTCTCGGTTCTTTTCCTGGGAGTATAAATTCTAGGATGGGAGCCATTTTCCCTTGCGACATCCACAGAGAGGAGCGTTTGCGATGGGATCTCATCGATCGGCTTTGCAAACGACGGCAGTCTTTCTAAATCCAACAGATCACGGTGCGCCCAGACGACACTGATTGCCTGTGTTCTTAACAATGGAGTGGAGGGCTTTACCGAGTCACTGACTTAAAGATCCGCCATACGACTCGCTTCAGCCTGTCTGGTTGAGAAGGGAAACAAGTGGAGGGAGAGGAGGCCGGGGAGGGGTGGGGATGGTGGTGGGCGAGTCCGAAACTCTGTGGAAATAGGATGGTGTAGAACCGTAATCTTGTGAAACGACAGAAGACGTTTTTTTTTCCTTTTTTTTTTTTTTTTCTCTTAATTTTTTTTTAACCACATACTTATATTCTGAATGGATGACACCTCTCTTCCCCCCCCCCCCCCCCCCCCCCCCCCCCTTCCGACTCTCATCCAGTCAAAGAGCGTTTGTTTTAGGTTCATGACCTCTGACCTAACACCAGAGGACCGACATCCAGCATACAGATAGTGGCGAAAACCTGCCGTGAAGCGAGAGCAAAACGTCGGACCAACCTTTACACGGCCACCGCATCGTGGATATCAGAAACCCCTGGTTTCCTTGGCTGGTTAGATGTATGTCCTTACTGCCTGGGACTGTAATCAACAGTGGACGATTAACACGAGTTAAAAGCGCTCATAATGCGATTTCTTTTCAGTCGTAGCTTCTCCATCGACTCTCGAGCA
The DNA here is from genome assembly GCA_016801955.1 of Conus betulinus. Lineage (NCBI taxonomy): Eukaryota > Metazoa > Mollusca > Gastropoda > Neogastropoda > Conidae > Conus > Conus betulinus. Next base: position 258,633 of record JADBJO010002132.1, on the reverse strand, counting down.
ATTCGACATTCCTGGTATACTTTTAATTCAGCATTGTTTGCGCGGACTATAGTGAAGATCGAGATCCTTCTATCCAACGATCAAAAGACATTCTTTATGGTGCAAGGAGGATACATGGTGATGCATGGAACAAACATTACTGGTGGTCCATGCTTTGCGTAGAATTCCTTTTGGTCCCTAGCCGTTACTCACTTTATCCTTTTTTTTTTTTTCTATTGATCGAACATCAAGTTAAACGGAGAGAAACCGAATCACAGACGAGGTTGCTCAAACTTGGGTCTTTTTCGTTTCTGTCACTTTTTATAAGTGTATGTTAGGGGCTGCGCGTTTCGCCTTTTTTTCTGCAAACTTTTCTGCGACTGGATGCCCTCAAGTTTTCGGTTTACTTGTAGGCGAATATGATGAACAGCACATTTCCCTCAGATTTGTCCGGCCGATGAGGTTCAAACAGTCTGTTAAACAGCCTGTTCAAAAAGGTTGTGTCACGCCGTCCTTATCTCGCCGCCGGATGTGTTTGCTGTTCCGACGAGTTAGTCCCAGCGCACTGACCCCAGGCATGTTTTCATGACCCCCCTCCCCCCCCCCCCTCCCTCAAGCGAAAGGAGTTACCGACTCCTAATCGAACGCAGAAAGAAGTTGCGGGCGAGATCCGGTTTTATGACCCCAAGCAAAGCGAATTATTTGCTCTTGATCAAGGAGGAGACGGCGATTGACAAATCTAACGCTAAACTGGTTTCAGCCAGCCCGCGTGCGCGCGTGTTTTTGTGTGTGTGTGTGTGTGTGTGTGTGTGTGTGTGTGTGTGAGAGAGAGAGAGAGTGTGTGTGTGTGTGTGCGCGCGCGCGCGCGTGTGTGTGTGTGTGTGTGTGTGTGCATGTGTGTGTGTGTGTGCGCGCGCGTGTGTTAACACCCACAGAATAATACAGTTAAACACCATGCGCTTCAAATACACAAGTTCATGCTTATCCGCAGCCATGCCATCCATACTGCTGATGCACGGTGAATTATCTTTTTACTGTGCCATTTCATATTCAGTACGTACAGAGAGAGAGAGAGAGAGAGAGTCGCGCGCGTAATATGATTCAGTGGTCACTCAAGGCGTGACTAGGGTATTGATGCATATAATGCTATTTAT
>JADBJO010002132.1:247500-252500 GCA_016801955.1 Conus betulinus | reverse complement strand
AAATCAACACATTCACCAGTACAGGTAAGACGATGACAGTTCATCAAACAGAAAAGATGATTTGTTCCTTATTGAATTCCAGGTTAGATAATATACGACACAGCGTGATTTGATATGGAAAACTGTTTCATACCATCGGCAAAGATAAGTTGAATCATAGCTGACACTAAATATTATTACACAGTGTGCCCGACATATGTAGTTTTGCGCCTCTTTTAAAGGGTTTCTGACACGCTGCAGGGATTAGATTTTTGCTTTTTCTTTCTTCATTTTTTTGCAGTGTTAGTTCTTCTACATAAAGGCTTTCTATTGATACACACTGTTACATTATATCTTTGTCTCCACCACACACAAAAACCGTTCTGAATCCGCAGATTTTACAAGTACTTGACGGTCTTTGCTTGCTGGGAAACACACACACACACACACACACACACACACACACACACACACACACACACACCACACACACACACACTAATGTGGCGGGTGCTAGGTTTGTAATACCTGGACTAAAGAAAGAAAAATCGTTTCATGTTGGTGAAGAAGATCATTCTATTTTCACCGCAGAACTGGTAGCCATTCTCATGGCTCTGCGATACTTTGTTAATCTCCCTATGGTTATATTTCCAATACTTCTTTGAGTCGACTCTGAGTCTGTCTTATTTACACTGAAATCCATGAAGTCTAGAGACAGATGTGACTTAGTAATTGAAATTAATCATCTCATACATTTTCTAAATTCAAAAGGGTTCCAGTGTAACATTTACTTGGGTTCCATCACATTGTGGTATTTATGGAAATGAATGGGCAGACAGAGTAGCTAGAGGAGGTGCAGGACAAAGAATTCGTTGTGAAAACGTTCATATTCCTTTGTAAAGGAACGTATAATCTTTTAGAAAGACAACAAAGCTCGTGTGGGTTTTAATGTAAATCGGCACACCTCTTACAGCATGTCTTTGCTGAATGTTTTTCCAAGGGAAATTTCCAGTTTGTGTTTTAGACATAAATATAATACATTAAAATGTAAATATGTTGATACTGCAAAATGCATATGTGGGGAAAAACTTTTGACATTTCATGTACTATTTCATTGTCCCATTATGCGACGGTACCTACCCAATTTTCAGATGCCAAATAATCCTACAATTGATTATTTTAAGACTGTAACTTCAAACCATTCATTTTTGGCTACTGTATCAAAATATTTACTTCGCAGTCCTATTGGTACATAAGTATCAGATTTCAGCATTATTGAAGCAAACGTATATGTTGTTCATGTTCGCTGATTTAAGCTTTATCTTTAATCATGTTTCATTTGTATGATAACATAAGTGTCATCTTGATGTATATAATTTACAAATATCACAATCGTCTAAAAACACACCATGTGAAAAGACGTAAAACTAAACACACACACACACACACACACACACACGCACGCACGCACGCACGCACGCACGCACGCACGCACGCACGCACGCACGCACGCACGCACGCGCACGCACGCACGCACGCACGCACGCACGCACGCACGCACGCACGCACGCACGCACGCACGCACGCACGCACGCACGCACGCAAGATCTGTATCAATTGTATAGGAAAGTAATTTTTTTTGTAGTCCTTGGTCTAAGAGTTTGTGTACGTATACAATGCTAATCAGGTTGGTTTAATTGATTCATTTGTTCAATCATTTCTTAAATTCATACTATTATCATCATTATTATCATCGTTAATGTTATTGTTATTATTATCATTGTTGATATTATTACCATTATCATTATTGTTATGATGATGATGATTGTAATAGTAGTAGTTGTAGTAGTAGCAGCAATAGGAGTAGTAGCATCAGCAGCAGCAGTAGTAGTAGGAGTAGCAGCAGTAGTGGTGGTAATGCTTGTGATAGTGGTAGTATTAGCTCTAATAATGATAGTGGCAGTACCGGTAGTAATAGTACTGGTGGTACTAGTTGTGATAACGATGGTGGCGGTTCGACCATGCGCAACAGGTTAGGGGCATTGAAACCAATCGGTCCTGACGATTTCCATTCACTTTTCGCTCAGTCCTTCGAAAGGTCACTTCCACTGTACCCAGTAGAAGGATCTTGCACAGGGGAAGGGTGACCAGATACCTGCCGGTACCAGGTAACCATATAGTGCTTGATAACCGTGAACTGAGATTCTTGTCTGTGAGCCTATGGGCTGGCCTACTGTGTGACAAAGTCATTTGCTAATGTTCTGTGGACGAGATAGTGAAAATCCGCCTGAAGCAGTCATCTTCGGAAGCCGCATGTATTGATCGTTGGAGATATGCTGTCTCGCAATAACTATAGTGAAAAATATGACCAGTCGGAGAAGGATACTAGTTTTTTGGGTGCAAGGGGGCAAATTAATGGCTGTGCAGAATCAGAACAAGTTTTCTTTCTTCTGATTTCTAGCCCTTAAACATTCATCTTCATTGTGTTGAAGATGAGGTTGTTTTCAAACAGAAAAAAAAAAAGAAAAATGAATTAGAAACTAGGCTGTTTGTTTAAACGTTGTCTTTTTTTTTTTTTCTTCCCCATCTCTATTTTATCATGTAGGTCGGGCTACGTGGTATGCCCCATTCGGTAAACCTCTTGACGATTGGTAAGGACAACTCTCGGAATTCGTCATTTGCCCAAAAGAAGGGCGGATGGTATCGCTGGCATGCAGAGTTTCACTGTGACTTGAACTGACCTGGTTTTACAGATGAGATAGAATCTACTCATTTCAGACTCTTACGTCAGCCGCGCTCCTAGCTTTTTTTTTGAACTCGATTGCTGAGCTGTCATTGCCACTTGCTCAGTGTAGTACCAGGACATAGGACATAGTACAGTATCGCTCCGTTCAGCGTCATGTTGGCTGAATGATGACGGTTTCAAAGTGAGGTGACTGCTGGCGGCAATCGAAACAAACTTAAAAGAATGTTACTATTCCGCCGGCCAAAAGGGACAACAAATTACAAGACAGAACAGCGCGTTTCGACCTCTTTGGTCTTCTTCCGGAAAGAGAAACAACGTTCAGAACAATGAAAACGAACAGTGAGCGATCTCTCATCTTCTCATATTGGGCGCAAAAATGGACATTCTTTTTGCGCCCAATTTGTCCGGCGGAATAGTAATATTTCTTAAATAAATGTCAGCGAACCGCCCAGAGAAACGTGGACAAACGAGTCACAAGACAACACACAACGCGTTTCGACCTCATAGGTCTTCCTCAGGTGAAACAAAGACGGACAAAATAACGAAAATGCACTTAGCTTTGATCGCTTCAGATTGCTTCTGAGTTCAGCGCAAGGAAGGCGTTATTTCTGTTAACTTTGGATGATAAATGCTGGCTGGTACTGTTGACCATGGTTTTATTGTCTCTGAACGCGCTCATTAGACTCGGGCTGAAAAAAAAAATCGATAATTACGGAGTCGGTTATAAATTGCTGTCGGGGTTTGCTGGGAATTTTTTTTTTCCTTTTAAATGACTTGTGAGTTGACTTCAACGCGGTGACAGCTCTGATATGGCCCTTGGCGGTCGGCTGTGCTATAAGCAACATTACCTTACCTAGATAGATAGGTAAATAAATGGATGCATGTACATAGGTAGGTAGATAGATGCATGTACGTATGTACGTACGCATGTACGTACGTACGTACGTACGTATGTATGTATGTATGTATGTATGTATGTGTGTGTGTGTGTGTGTGTGTGTGTGTGTGTATGTATGTATGTATGTATGCATGTATGTATGTGTACGACGCAATTAGCAGCTGCCAAAATGCCAACGTCTTCCATAGTAAGTCGTCGCTGCGATAAATCGAACGATTTCTCAGACTGACGGGTCGTTTATTGGCCGCAGAGATAGTTGTCAAGACGACGTTGACGAATTGCTTAGCGCTTCTCTTAACCCCCCTCCCCCTCCTCCCAACTCCCCTCCTCTCTCATCCCACCCTGCCCCTCCACACCAACCCACTCCTCTTCTTTCGTTTATATCTGTGGGCCACAGATCCTCATCTGTATTTATGTCTTTTGGCAACTGTGGTAGCGATACGACTTGAGAAAACAGCTTACAATAAAATTTGAGTGGGCAATGAAGTCAAAAAAGCTGTCAGCGTTCAGCTGTGTGATTTTGATGTTTCTGATCAAAATGGATAAAGAAAAAAAAAAAGATATGTGCTCAGTAACGCTGCAACGTTTTAAACGTTTTAAGTGAATCGATACACCCCGTGTGTGTGTGTGTGTGTGTGTGTGTGTGTGTGTGTGTGTGTGTGTGTGTGTGTGTGCGCGCGCGCGCGTGTGTGTGTGTGTGTGTGTGTGTGTGTGTGCTTATGCGTGTGTGCGTGCGTGCGTGAGTGTGTATGTGTAACGTTTTCAGGCTCATATTTTCGGTATTGCTGAACGTACGGTTTTCTAGAATCGCTATTTTCCAGCATTTTGACAAATTTGGAAGAGAGCGCACGATATTTTAGCAGTTAGTTGTGTGTACTTCATTAGTCGTTGTTAAAAGATTGGGTGCCCTCATTGCCTTCATACATGTGTAAAGCCCACGTTTGTACAACAGTGTATGGGCGCAGTTTGCGGGCGTATTCCTCCAGTAATTCTGAACGTCAGATCTTAAAACTGGGCGTTCTCAAATAATTTAAAGTTTTGGGATAGAGCTTTAATTATGTTTGCCCTGAGTTCTCTACTTCTGAAGTTACTACGTTTTTGTTAAAACAAAACAACAAAACAACAAAACAAAACAAAAAAAAGCAAATAAAATCATTATTTTCCAGCATTTTGACAAATTTGAAAGAGAGCGTACGATATTTTAGCAGTTAGTTGTGTACTTCATTGGTTGCGGTTTCGGCCGTAAGTTAGGTTAAAAACATGGTATTTTGGGGACAGTATCTCACTAATTAACTGGTAGGAATAATAGATGTTCTGTTTGATGTGTGATATTCTCGCAGAGATGGGTTACAGTGCACATCATATATTTATCATACT
>JADBJO010002132.1:237500-242500 GCA_016801955.1 Conus betulinus | reverse complement strand
CGGTAAAGTCTCTTCTTTCGTTACAGGTAACAAAAAACTGTGGTCCATATGGTGGAGCTACCATGGTATTTCAGGTGAGTACTTTCCGTGTGTGTGTGTGTGTGTGTGTGTGTGTGTGTGTGTGTGTGAGAGAGAGAGAGAGAGTGTGTGTGCATGCGTACGTGTACGTCTCTCTCTTTCTCTCTCTCTCTCTCTCTCTCTCTCTCTCTCTCTCTCTCTCTCTCTCTCTCTCTCTCTCTCTCTCTCTGCTCTGCGTGTGTGCGTGCGCGCGCGTGATCCATCTGTTTCTGTTTCTCATCGGTTACTGGAGTCGACAAACTACATATAAAAAACATTCAAATAGTTTTAAGGTTTTATTATAATAGTCCAGTCGACCACACAGGCTGTTTCAGGCCTTCAAAACTCATACAGGTAAAAGAAAAGGTCACATGATGAACTAGTTAGATTTAAAAAAAAAAATCCTAAAAGAGAAACAACAAAAGCAAATAAAGACATCGTAGCTGAAGTACGAACATCCTTATGACAGATAAACCTTAAGTTGTGCTGAGAACGCTGGGCACTCCGCCGCATGGTTTCTCACTCCCACATACAAAAAATTGTACGAAAATGAATGAAAAAGCATGTAAATGCTGTAAGAATATAAATAATTAAAACCCCATGTTTTGTAAACAGACACTGCAGATCGGACAGCTCTTCTCAGGTCAGTGTTACAGATTTCAGCAGCTCGTTGCCAGATTATGAATACAAAGTAGAAGAACGCATCATTTGTATGCACAAAACAGAGTTCAGAAAGTGACATAAAGGAGAAAATTACGAGTACAGAACACCACACGGCGGGGGGCAGTTGTGTGAGGTTAAGCACAGAGAGAGAGAGAGAGAGAGAGAGAGAGAGAGAGAGAGAGAGAGAGAGAGAGAGAGTGAGTGAGTGAGAGTTTAATGGCTGTCTGATGTCTATGTATGTGAAATTTGCAATGGATTAATTTGTGTAGAACTTGTGACCGGTTGATGCTGACATCAATAATAGCATTAGTAATGTCAGCGCTGACTGTACGTAGCAGCGATGATGAACTGGATTTGTGGTAGTGGGTGCTATGGTTTTTTTTTTTAAGTAGTAGGCATTGGATATAATTGTAATGGTTCGTAGTGAGTATAACTGTGTCAGAAGTGGAAGAAAAAGTATTCGCACTCCTCTCACGGTTCTACAAAATAGGAGCCACTGTATTAGGAGCGGCAGGATCAGCACTAAAATAGCTGCAGCAGCAATGAGGGGTACTCACACACTTGCAGTAGCGTGGCAGAAATGGTAACAGCAGCTGCAGCAGGAATGAGAGGGTACTCACACTTGCAGTAGCATGGCAGAAATGGTAACAGCAGCTGCAGCAGGAATGAGAAGGTACTCACACTTGCAGTAGCATGGCAGAAATGATAACAGCAGCTGCAGCAGGAATGAGAGGCTACTCACACTTGCAGTAGCAGGGCAGAAATGGTAACAGCAGCTGCAGCAGGAATGAGAGGCTACTCACACTTGCAGTAGCAGGGCAGAAATGGTAACAGCAGCTGCAGCAGGAATGAGAGGCTACTCACACTTGCAGTAGCAGGGCAGAAATGGTAACAGCAGCTGCAGCAGGAATGAGAGGCTACTCACACTTGCAGTAGCAGGGCAGAAATGGTAACAGCAGCTGCAGCAGGAATCGCTGTACTCTTGGCAGCAAAAGCAGCAGCAGCTGAAGCTCTAGAAATAGTAGAAGTAGTGAGAAGAGGAATTGGAGGAGCGGTAGCATCAACATCAGCAGCTGATAGTGATAGCAGCAGGATTTATGCTTACCTGTGTACAGTTGTTACTTACGTCCATGCTTTTGTTACCTATGTTTCAAAGATGTTTTTTTTCCAGGCAGTGAGAATACTGCCAGATTTTTTTTTTTTTTTTTTTTTTTTTTTTTGAGAAGGGTGTTTTGTGCAAAGGGTTTTTGCTTGCACCCTGTCTCCTGCAAAAATTCGGTTATTGGTGAGAGCTCGGAATGTTTTGGCTGCGTATGTGACGGTCACATTTGCACTTCGACTGCAGGCAGATCACCATTAGCAGTAGTAGTGTCATTGTATAAATGGTAACAGCAATAGTAGGAGTGCAAGAGAAATCGTTTTCAGATATAGAAGCAACAGCAGCAGTTGTAGCATAGCAGTAGTAGACGTAATCGTCTTCGTGTCATCGTCGTGAAGGCCGTGTTTGCAATTAACAGGGTGCCATGATAATCAAAATTACTTTGAAACCTTTGATTAGGAGCAATGGCCTAACCATGAATATTTTGGATCGTTTCTGTCTGTCTGTCCGTCAGTCTGTCTTTCTGTCTATTGGACTTATATTTAGCGCACAGTGCCTAGTCCTTGAGAGAAAGAAAGTTATACACACATCAGCAGAGTAGATAGGTAATAAGTTAATGAAAACCACGCAGAGAATATGTTTTCCCCCATCTGTGTAACTGCCCAGTGCTTTGTGTATCTTTCAAGGGACGGGCACGGGGAGTTGGGGGGGGGGGGGGGGGGGGGGGGGGGGGGGGGGGGGGGGGTCACATACAGTCCATTCATTTTAGAAAGATCTTGTGGACAGGTGCGTATCTAGAACCGCCAGCACATGCAGAAAAGAGAACTTTCTGTGCAGATGGGGAGGTGACGAGGGGGGAAAGACGGCAGAGCGTTCCCCCTGAAACATAACTAAAAAGTAATATAAGCCACTGTTGTTCGAAAGCAGAAATGCTTTGGGAATTATAGGCGGGCTAGTGGAAAGATGGTACAGGAATCCGCTTCTGTTCCTGTTTTTCCCTCCAGCCTAGCACTAAATCAGGGAGCATCATTGCCTTGCACAAAATGTTAAAACATGTAAACATTTCCAACTGAGGACAGATGGAGGTGATACATTCCTGAAAAAAAGCAATGCCTCGAGACTCCAACCCATCCAGAAATTAATAGTTCGAATTCCGGCAGCGCCAAGAAACAGCTCTGACAGCAGAAGGGCATCGAAGAGTGATGACCAGCATACAGCCAGTCCCCCAGAGTGTAAGGAGTTCAGGGCCGAAGCATTTTCCGGAGGGAGGTTTCTTTTCTGAAGGCCTTCTGCTGTCAAGCTGTCTCTGGCATTTCATTCTACTGACACATGGCTAGACCACTGAGTTCCGGGAACGGTCCCGGAGGACATCCGGTAAAGGCCGGATAACACTGGAACAGACAGAATTACAGGCACCGTGCGCTGGCTTCCCACCTTGCCTTCTTCAACTTGTCACCTTCTCTCCTGTTATCGTCCGCTGGATCGGTAGGTTAGTCCTTCCAGCCACATCCCTCTCCTTCCTCCCTTGCGATTTGAAACCTTTATGCGTACGTATTGAAAGGGTACAGATGTTAAGATGCTTTAAGTTATGCGCAGATGCAACGATGTTGTTGTGAAGAGACGGGAGGCATTAACACTGATTGTTGCATTCTTAAAAAAAAAACAAAACAAAAAAACAAAAAAAAAAAAAAAAGAAAAACCCCCACTCAAATTGGAGTTTCCACAGTGCAGAATTATTCAACGTTTTTCTGACAGATTCAGTGAATTAACGTTATCTTAGTGTGTTTAATATGCGCTTGACTTAACTATAAGATAATTAGGCAAGAAAAAGAAAATAAGGAATAAGGTAATTTTCTTAGGCGACACGCCCCCCCCTCCCCCCCCCCCCCCAACCCCAAACACACACACATACAAGCACACATAGACACATGCGGACACACACCTACACAAACATCTACAAAGGCTCGCGCGCGCGCGCGCACGCACGCACGCGCGCACACGCACACACACACACGCGCGCGCGCGCGCGCGCAGTCACAAAGAGGAATAAAAAGTAGATAGAGCGAGCGAGCGAGAACAAGCATTGACACAACATATGGAGGGCAGGTCGGTCTCTACAATGTCGAGCAGGCGTCTCGGCTGTACTCAAACTCTAACTCAGAAATCAGTTTGGAAGTTTTTGCGTGATCTTGCAAACTAGCAGAGAGACGAGCAAGCAAACGAAAAGATGAAGGTGGAAACATAACCCGCTAAACTGAGGTAACTATGCTAAAATAATAACAAACAGCAAACCAAAAAAAAAAAAAAATCACGTCGCTGAATTAGCAAATTCCGTTGTCAAATGCATTCGACAGTTCAGTTTTAAGATATTCAAACTAGTCAACATTAAATGCTCGGCGAGAGAAGACTTAAGACTTTGGTACCGAAGTTTTTATCTTGTCGTAACGTTTCCTTATTGTACTGTGGTGAATGCGTGCTGGCCTGCTGCAGAAACGTCATTATTACGAGGTCTTAGTGGAGCGTACAGCAGCAGACAGACCCGTTTATGACGATGGGGGAGATCGAGCATGAACCTTAATCACGTGATTATGTCCCGTTCCAATAAACACCTGCTGCCATTGTCTTGTCTTTGTTTCTGTCAAAGTAATAAGTGCATTCACGTGTTAATGAGTTTTGTAAGTACTACAGCTGCTGCTACTGTTGCTGCTGCTGCTACTACTGCTGCTGCTGCTGCTACTACTAACACTGCTGCTGCTGCTACTTACTACTACTACTACCAATCTTAAATTCTGTTGTTGTTTTTTTTTTGTTTGATTTGTTGCGCATATTCAGACCTGTCGCTATACCAGTGAGATTAAGTGCCGCAATGCCTGTATATGGCGTGTCTCTGCCCAACTGCCTTAGTAGGAGCACAAAGAGAACGCTTGCGATAAAAGCGAGTGATTGCGATAGCGCGAGCGCTTGTAAAGAAAGCGCTTGCTTGGCGTCGAGGTGCACAAAGAGAAAGATTGGACAGCGCGCTCGCGACTGGTAGAGCTAGGTCATTTGGCAGTATGGCGGATTCAAGTGAAGACGAACTTTTGTTGCTGGACAGTGTTCTGCCGAAAATTATCCTAGGAAAACGCAAAAGAGTGGGCGTTCATGAGATTAATCAAAGGAGGCGAATGGAAAGTGAATACCA
>JADBJO010002132.1:222500-232500 GCA_016801955.1 Conus betulinus | reverse complement strand
CATCCTTTCCCCCGTTAACGCTACATCATCCTTGCATGACCATATTCAGACTCTATTCAATGCGTAGATTGGATATAGGGGAAAAAAAACGCACCCAGCATTTATCTGTTGTGCTCTTGAGTAAATGACCCTCTCTCTCTCTCTCTCTCTCTCTCTCTCTCTCTCTCTCTCTCTCTCTCTCTCTCTCTCTCTCTCTCTCCATACTGCTAGCTTTGCAAGAAATGATCTGTTGCAAACTCGTAAATTCAACTAGATCATCCGCTAAGATTCTTCCAGTTCTGTCCTCATTTATTTCCTTGTTTGTCTATCAGCCGTAAACCTCACACTGTGGCCTGAAAGCAGAGCGCGTGTGTGTGTGTGCTGTATGTGGATTTAAGCGATGCCATACACACACACACACACACACACACACACACACACACACACACACACACACACACACATACACACACACACACACACACACACGCGCACGCGCGCGCGCGCGCGCGCGCGCGCGCGCGCATACACGCACAAAGAGAAAATTCGGATAGAATTGTGGCATTTAGACAGTGTAAAAGACTTTATTGATACAGATTCAAGTAAAAAACAAAAAAAAGGTAACTATATTGCTGTTCGTTCGTCATGTCTTTTGTTCGACATTTTACGTGGATGGTGGCCTAGAGAATAAAGTTGTCTTCTTATTCCTGTCCCAACCATGCTCACCCACGCCCCCTACCCTTACCACCTCCCTCTCGCACACACACATTCTCTCTCTCTCTCTCTCTCTCTCTCTCTCTCTCTCTCTCTCTCTCTCTCTGCTCGCTCTCTCATTTTGCACCTGACATTCGATGACCGCATATTTCTTCAGCCTAGACCCACACAAATGTCACATGTTGGACAGAATATTCGCGCTCCGTTGAACACTCTGCGGTCCAGTAATGCAAGAAAATGAGAGTGTGCATCATCGCAGAAGTAGTCCCATACGGTCGGATTCAGCCGCCTGTCTCGCTGTGAAGGGTCGGCAATATGTTGTTTGTGGGGACTCCACGCGCCACGACGCTCTGCAAATAACAGTGACAGTGCGTTCTCTGAAATTGCAAACATATTTTTTTTTATTTATTTATTGACAATTTGTTAAACTTTTTAAAAAGATTTCATTGCATTGTAAATATAATGCATTCCATTTTGCTTCTGAACATATGTCTTTTTTATATACATGCTCAGGAGTTCTTTGTTGTCATTTAGGTAACGTTTCACAGGTCTCAGTGTGTGTGTGTGTGTGTGTGTGTGTGTGTGTGTGTGTGTGTGTGTGTGTGTGTGTGCGCGCGCGCGCGCGCGCGCGTGTGTGAATAAAAACTGATTACGAATATATATTTTCTATTGCCTATCCTATTGCACAACTGTCCAGTTCTGAGAGTCAAATAGTTGAGTAGCGTAAGTGAATGAGGTATAGTTTGATTTATTTATATGAGCTACAGCTGTAACTTTTTCTTCACTATATTTGCAGTAGCCTGAGGGTAAAGACTAAAAAAAGATATTACATTTACCACATACACCTATCTTTCATCGCGTGCCAAACGCCCACTTTATTTAACTCAACGATATGAATTTGCTCTGATTTAGCTCTAATCTTGTTGCAGCAGAACGCGAGCTTTTCAGATGCCTTTGAAAGGCAACCGCGGTTGCAGGAAATAACGGTGATATTGTTATCAAAAAGCAAACACGAAACAGTTCAAAAGGATGAGGAGTTACATCATATGGTCCGTTAAAAACAAATCCTACAACTGTCCACTTATAAACAGAGAAAAAAACAAGAGCGGGCCACAAGTGTTCCCGTGGGAAGAAAAGGCGTTTTAACGGTTTATTGTGTTTGCCATAAAAGCAAGAGGATTACACACATGATTTGACACACTGAATCGTTAAACAATAATTACAGTAATGTTGATACTACCAACACAGCAGAATTTCACAACAGCACTCGCTCTGAACATATCGGCTTTACCATAAATAAAGTCAGCAAATTGACAGTGTAGGATAAAAAAAAAAAAAAAAAAAAACTCGGCCGTCTGATCCGGTTCAGTGACAATGCTCTCCATTCTCCTGTGCTGCCATACCGGTGTAACGAAAAGTTTTAACTCCCCAGATGGTATAACTCCCAGGGAGTTAAACTGTTCGTTGTAAATTTAAACTCCCTGGGAGTTAAACTAGAATATAAAAAAAAAAAAAACTAACTCCCATCCCCATCCTGCCTCCACTCCTCCCGTCACTTATATCCTTTCTTCTGTTGCACAGCTTCCTATAGCCAACGCGCTCGCGACATTTTCGCGTTTCATCATTTCTAATCGTTCGAAATCAAGGTGGTGCGCTAGATTGATGAGCGTGTGTCGCGACAGTGCTGTAATGGGAATCGTTTCATCTCTCACACGATCCTTTAGTGGATCAGAGGTACAAAAAAAACTAAACAAATAAATAAATAAATAAATGTAATGATAAGGTGCCTATCCATAGCAACTACAGTTCATTCCGAGTTGTGAATGATCAGCTTTTGATCGATTTGGAATCAAAGCAGGTGACAAGAAATGTCTCTAGGCCCCGAGGAAGAATAGAGCAGGGAGTGAGGGGAAAGGGAGCTGGATGAATTTAGTCGGGGGGTGGGGGTGGGGTGGGGGGGGTTAGAGGCATGAGTGTGGGGGATCGAGAGGACAGAGTTTACCGTATTTGACCCCGTAGTGAGACTTGCAATGTATCCAGAGCGCATGAAAGTCACACACACACACACACACACACACACACACACACACACACACATCATAAAATCGGGAAAAGAAACCTGCAAAGAAGGCAAGAAAGACACAAACAAACGAAAACAACAAACAAACAAACAAAACAAACAAACGAAAAAAAACCTCTCGCACTTGTTATGAAAACAAAGCACGAGATATTTTAACACAGCGCCCAACGGTCTTTCAGGGCCAGACTACTGGGGCCTTGTCAACGCTCAGTGGAACCTGTGCAGCAGGGGGCGCTACCAGTCCCCCGTGGACATCAATCCCCGCGCGCTGATCTATGACCCCAACTTCGACCTCTGCGTCTGGACCAGCATCGTGTGAGTAGCCAGTTCATTCATGATGTTAACAACGTTCACTGACAGAGCCAGGGTGGTTATATCGGCTTCCAGATGCTCGCAGAGAGTAAGAATGCTGATGGCTTTTCCTACCAACAAGAGGACGATACCATTTTTAGTGCGTTGTGGAAAGAAGAGAGCTGACAATGAATAAGTGAGAATTTCCTTTTCGAACTCATATCAGCAGAAACTACATCGTCTTTCTATCAAAGATGAATGGACTTCAAACGTAAAGAAGCTGAATCCCAAACTAGATGAATTATTCCAAAATTCAACTTTGTATTCTCTCTCTCTCTCTCTGTCTCTGTCTCTGTCTCATGCACAAACAAAAGTTTGTATGACAGACTGATTCACCAAATTTTGTAAGCGCTCTTGCGACTGGTAGAAGTGTCGTCGCCATTCATCTGCTGCGCTGTGTTGTTTTTACAAGTCTGCTGGTTTCGCAGCCGAGGTCACAGCATGAATATAGACTTCCCTGTCCCTGTATGTTGAACGCATGAATAACAGTTTCTAGGCCCGACTATGTAGTTCCCAGCCGAGATGCTTATTTCACAGTTTTTAATGCCGATGCCACAGCCTGAATCCTTATGGCACCACTTGAAAGATCATTATGATGGTTGTAGACTTGCTGTGCACTTCAGGCCGGAAGGCTCATTAAGCAGCCCGAATGCCTACTTAAAAAAAAAAAGACATTTTCACAGTGTTACATGGCAAAAAGTACTGACAAAATACCATACTTGTTGCTTGAAAAGCCTCATCTCCGTGGCGTGTGACCAAAAAAAAAATTTTTTGTTTAAATTCTGAACTGAAGTCTATTTCTATAAGCTGATATCCATGTCTCTTCTCGCCAGGTAGATGGTCACCTGATCAACACGGGCAATGACGTCACCTTCCAGGTGGAGCCCGACTATGATTCCCCCTTCCTCCTGGCCGGGGGTCCTTTGTCCTATACCTACCGCGTGCAGTACATCAAGCTGCACTTTGGCCGCGTGGACCAGATAGGATCCGAACACACCGTGGCTGGGCGCCCCTTTCCGCTGGAAGTAAGCCGGTTATTTTCGCAGCCAATCAGATCTTTCCTTGCAAAAGTGGACTCCTGTGTTCTTTATCTGTATGTGTTGGCTGGTATTGAGCTGTTGATCTGAGCAGGAGGTTCAAATGTGTTTCCTAGAGTACGTTACATGTGTCCAGAGTTTAGTATGGGCGCATTGTTGATGATTGATGTTGTTCTGTTGATTTTACATGTACCTTGCGAAATCTAAGCAACAAATCGATTACACGCGTACGCACACGCACGCACTCACGCACGCACGCATATACACACACACACACACGCCGCGCACACACACATATATATATATATATATAGAGAGAGAGAGAGAGAGAGAGAGAGAGAGAGAGAGATGTATATATACTCACAAAATCGCACGCATGCACACACACACACATACGCAGGCACGCGCGCGCGCGCGCGCGCGAGCGCGCGCGCTCTGGTGTGCCTACGGATGAGCTGTCCGGAGGAGGACGCCACAACGTCCGTCCAGCGACAATCCCTCTGAATTTGCCGATACTGAAGACCCTGACTGAACCATACCCAGAGCATAGACGTGAAGAGGAAATCGAAACTGAGGTCACCATTAGAGCGGGGCACGAAGATCACAAAAGTTGAAACATTTTTGTATTGCTGATGGTGGGAATGAGGATGATGAGGAAGATGCTACGGATCTCTATTCTGTTTTGAGACAGGACTGTACTCTATGCTGTTTTTCACAATGTATTCCGGCGTCAACTAGGCTCGAAAGATACTGAAAACTGCAGTGTTGGTCAGGTGTTGAGCAACATTCACAGGGAAACAACCACTGAGTGGAATAAACTCGACTGTGAGGCCTCAGTCTTCCCTTTTGAGCTCATAATAAACACAGCTTTGGGTAGGAGCCGCTCGGGGCAGAAAATACCACAGACAACTGGTTCTGATGGGAATAGAACCAACTACCTCTCAGCCGGGAATCGGCCAAGGCGGCTCGTACCAGGTCTGTGTTTCACCAGGTTTATGGCTCCCAGGGTCTCTTGTTTCAGCAGGACTTTGGTCCACCAGATTTATTGTCCTCGGTCTCTGAATCCCCCTGAGTTATAATTCCCCGGGTCGTTTTCCCCCAGGTCTGTATTGATAAGAATTCCAGCGGATGATTAAGCGCCTGTCCTTAGGTTCTGGGCACACGCATGCACTCGTATACCAGCTTTCAAGTAATGCAAGTTTATCATGGCGTTTAATCACATATGTACAGCATAACATACATACATACTTGCACGCACGCACCCATGCTAACACGCACGTACATATACGGAGACACACATACTTTTATACATGCACATATACGCGCGCGCGCACACGCACACGCACACACACACACACACACACACACACACACACACACACGAACACACATGCACGTGCGCACAAACAGACTGATACACATGTGTATGCGTATGTGTGTGTTTGTGTGTACATACGTATGTATATGGATATATGCACACACGTACATACAAACAGATACATGCATACGTACGTGAATACACATACATACACACATTCATACGCACATGCATGCATATATACACACACAAAAACATACATACATGCACGCACACATACATACATGCACACACATACACACACACTCGCACACACATACATACACACACAAGCGCGCGCGCACGCACGCATGCATATACACGCATCTTTGTATCAATTTTCAAGCATATATTTACGCAGGGGTTTGTTCCCCTACGTCTCTGTTTCCTCGTTCATCTTTCTCCTACTCGA
Organism: Conus betulinus; assembly: GCA_016801955.1. Classification (NCBI taxonomy): domain Eukaryota; kingdom Metazoa; phylum Mollusca; class Gastropoda; order Neogastropoda; family Conidae; genus Conus; species Conus betulinus. Next base: position 226,570 of record JADBJO010002132.1, on the reverse strand, counting down.
TGTTGACCTGAGTCTGTGTTCCACCAGGTCAGTAAATCCCCTCCCACATCAGTTCACCCGGATTTTTATTTTCAAGACGCCGTTGTTTTATTCAGTATGTCGCAAGATGTCAAAAAGCTGGCTCCCATCTTATTTACTGGGTTTAAATGTGTAAACATTGTCTGTATTTTTTCGTTTCTTTAAGAACGGGATTTTTTTTTTCTCCTTCAACCGTGGTTTACGGCCTACGTAGGTCGTCTGGTCGGCCGGGCGAGCCCTTCATGAGTCCATTTCCTTTCCAGTCTACGTTTACCCAGACTATACCCGCCCCCACCCCCTTCTGAATGTTTCCTCTTTTCTCTCTGGGTCTGGGAAGGATATTGACCTGTGAGACTATAGAGCCAGTGTCACATGAAACTAGAGACACGACGATAGCTTGGCCCCCGGCCGGAATAAGCAAGCCTCGGAGCCATCTTCAGGCCTGGAAACTGAACCTGGGCGAATGGTTGGGAGAAGACGTGATTAGTCGCAGAAGCGTCCCAACAGCTGTCAACGAAATCAAATGTTCTGTTTACAGTAAATCAGAAACAAGTAGTGTAACTCTGACTCCCATGATGAAATGATTAAGGCCCATTAACTTTAAACGAATGTTGCTTTTGACACCAAATCAAGAGCCAGGCGATTTGGTGTCGAAAACAACATTCTTTTGGAATTCTGGGCCTGTAATGATTTCATCTTGGGAGCGAGACTTACCCTGAATGTTTGTTATTTACTGTTTACTGTTCCCTGCCTCATGTAGGATGTCCTTTCTGTTTACAGATACAGGTGCTGGCGTATAACGTCATGTACGACAGCTATGACGTGGCTGCTAGACACGCTCACGGGTTGGCGGCCCTGGCAGTGTTTGGTGCGGTAAGGAAGTGTGGGTGACACGTAAGCGAAGAGTTATGATGTGTTTGTTGGTTACATTGCTGTCTTGATACACTTGTGAAACGGATTCATTCAGTATAGGCCTAATCATCCCATGTTGGCTTTTCCCCTGTCTCGGTCTCTCTTTGTGTGTGTGTGTGTGTGTGTGTGTGTGTGTGTGTGTGTGTGTGTGTGTGTGAGAGAGAGAGAGAGAGAGAGAGAACAACGACAACAACAACACGACAAAATTATAATGCTAATAGTAATGATAATGGGTGCATATATACCGCAGCATTTCCAGGAGTTAGATAAACTCTTTGCGCTTTATCTCAAGTGATGTAGGAAAAAAAACCCGAAGCCCTCACATTTATGCACAGAATACACGAATGTAAAAGGCTTCTTCACAGAATCCGAGGAAACATCAGACAAGTACTACACCAAAGAACAACGCAAATAAGTTGAATGCAGAGAAGAAAATTCAATCAAAGTAAAGCTTGGAAAGATCAGATAAATTCTAATCAGTCTAAAGTTTGAAAAGGCACGTTTTCAAACAGTCGAGAAAAGAACATGAGGGATTTGTTCTGGAAGAAGAAGATGAGACGGATGAAAAATCACTGAAGACATTTAGTTTGCAAAATAACACTCTGAGACTGAACTATATTCTCAACTCGGTAAGTCCTGTACTGGTACTATAGTGTGGAAAATGATTTTGCATTTCTTAGATAAAATTACATCAAAAGGAAGTTCCTCTCGCTGTTATTTGTGGACTTGCATGCTTTAGCTTAAAAGATAAAGGTTTTTAAATGAAAACCGAAATTTGCCATGTTCTCAAAGCGTTTGTTGTTTTTACTGTTCAACAGATACGGACTGACTCAGGTTGCGGCTTTACCGAAAATAAGCTGACAGGACTAACAAACACAGTAAAAAAAAAAAAAAAAAAACCTACAGGGAAATGTTTTGACAAAAACGTGTTCTTCAGACGTTACCAATAACATACGTCAAAATGGCGCAAAAGGAAATTCCCAAGATGGGCACTGGAGGAGAATGGCTTAACGGATTTTGACACTGCAGCCGTCTCCACCATCCTTCCTCCCTCCATCTTCTCTCTCCATTCTATTTCCTTTCTTTTATCTCCCTTCACCCGCCGCACAAAAACTGAGGCGCGCCTGCACGGCACATACACACATACTCACGCAAGGTCACCCGCGCGCACGCACGCGCGCGCGCGCGCACGCACGCACACCGCACACACACACACACACACACACACACACACACACACACACACACACACACACGATTTTACGTGCACGTGCATGTGTCACGTTTTCAGCTCATGCATGTAGGGGTCGATTCCACGGCGGAGGTATTACGGTTCACCAGAAGCCCTGCGTGTTGGTTCCTTCATCTCTCGCCGCCCCCGCCCCACACACCCCTCAACCCCTCACACCCTCAGCCCCTCACACCGCCCGTCCCCTTCACCTGTCTGCCATCACAAAGCTGATCAACTGGAAAATGTCATTATCGCCACCTCTCTCCCTGGAAAATGCCTTTTTAGGCTGATTATCATCGTTATTACTATTATCATTTTATGATTGCTATTATTATCATTTTCTGATTACTATTATTTTATTATTGTTATTATTATCATCAGTGTTTTTTTTTTCAAAATAATTTTTATTTCCCATCATCATCATCTTGTTATTATATTATTGTTATTATTATTATTGAACAAGAGGCGATCGGTAGGAGTCCGGATCCCTCGCATCTCCATGCAACCAATCCACCCCTGAGACAGACAGATAGATAGTAGGACGCACACACACACACACACACACACACACACACACACACACACACACACACACACACCCGGTCTCAATCCACTTGAAAAGAAATTAATATCCGGGTCTGGAGCAGTGTTGGGGAGAAGGATGGGATGGAAGGACAGAGGATATGATCATATGAATGAAAGGGGAGGGAGAGGTGGGGGGACCGAAGCAAATCACGATATTATTGATATCTCCAGCCCACTTCAGAGTTGGCTGTGTGTGTTGTTGACATACAAATTAAGCATGAAACGAAGACTCCAGACGAATCATTAGGGGTGCTAACATCTGCGTCCCTCCTAGATGTATGAACGAGCCCAACAACAACGTTAAGAACTACATATTGCTTTCTGTCGGTTGCGATCTGTTTTTGTTCTTGTTGGTCTGTTTGACGCCTTGCTTATATTTTTTTTGACGACGATCTTTCATTCTGTCATTATTCATTGTTAGTCTGTTTGACGCCATGTTTATTTTGTTATTTAGTATGTTGAGCTGTTTTTTTAAAAATATTTTTGTTTTTCTTTCTCTCTTATCCTTCTTCCTGTCTTTGTACCTGCACACGCATGGTCTTGTGTGTGTGTGTGTGTGTGTGTGTGTGTGTGTGTGTGTGTGAGAGAGAGAGAGAGAGAGAGAGAGAGAGAGAGAGAGAGAGAGAGAGAGAGAGAGAGCATTCACCCATGTAAATGGAGTAGCAAGGACACAGCATCAAATCGCATTATTCTTGCCACATGTTCTAAGAACTCGAGAACAAAGATTTTTTTTTTTAAGTATCAACAATCATTTTGTTGATACTGAAATGTAGCAGTGCAAATTCAAGCCCAAATTGATAACTTTGATATTCAATCGATGACTGATATTTCAGACACAGTTTATTCTTTCTGCTGTTCTTGTTGAACTTAGTTATACCCATGAAGTATGCGAGAAAAAAAAAATAAGGAGAAAAAAGACAGCATAACGCACATCTATAGAAATACATAATATACAAATGGGGCTACGAACATAGGTCTGTATGTGTGTTCATAAACGTACGTGCACGCACGCACGCGCACGCACGCACGCACGCACGCACGCACGCACGCACGCACGCACGCACGCACGCACGCACGCACGCACGCACGCACGCACACACACACACACACACACACACACACACACTCACTCACTCACTCACTCACTCACACACACACACACACACACACACACACACACACACACACACAGAGGGGGGGGGGGGGGGGGGGGGAGAAAGAGAGAGAGAGACTTTCGCAGAAGAACCCACACACATTAATTTACAGTATGATAACATTAATAGTAACAAGGACAAAAACAGAATAATTAGGCCGCCAAACGAAG
>JADBJO010002132.1:210000-217500 GCA_016801955.1 Conus betulinus | reverse complement strand
AAACACTGTACTATATGACGTATGAAGGATCCCTGACGCACCCTGCTTGTTACGAAACGGTGACGTGGATCATCATCAACAAACCCTTATACGTATCTAAACAGGACGTAAGTTTCTTTTGTGTTTGAATTAAGAAAACGTTCGGCGATGTGCAGTGTTCTACACGTCAACGCAGACCTGCAAATGCAAATGTGAATGCATCATTTTATAGGAGAATGACCGGTAGACGGTGTCCTGTGTCATGTACAGTAAACGCAGGCACACAGTTACATATGGTATTCATACTGTTTGTCAGCATCGCTTGAATTCCTGACCAAAGCACTGAAAGTGGGTAATTGAGCAATTTGCAGTAAGCATTTGAAAGACGGTATAAGATGCATGAAACTGTAAAATACTGAATTGAATATCAGGTGATCAGAGAGCATAGATTTGAGGGCGCACTATTCCATAATTTAGGTATACCTCAGTCTGTAACAACGCTTTAATCCCCGTTTTGCAACGTGGAGGAGAGTAACAACATTAAGAACGACAAACAAGCAGAAACTAAAAAAAAAATTGTTACAGAGGCTCTCCTTCCCCACCCTTTCCAAATGTATTGTCAGAGTACTGACTGTATGCGTTAGTTTTAAACCAGTCCGTAAGAATAAGTAAATTCAGCGTACCTCAAGGACGCTCGGACAGTTTTATTAACTGATAACTTGCACGAATAGAAAAAAGGGTTATGTTCTGGTTTGCACGGAGGCAGTGTATTAGTGTTCAAGGTAAAAGGCACTTTCCATGCAAACGCTGCTGAACGGACGTTTTATGGTAAAGTTACATCGGTACTTGAGTTTCAGGCTGATGGGATGTTAAAATCACTATCTGCAGGGTAACAAAATGATTTCACGTCACATCAAGATACGATCTTGTCTTTTCAGTTTTCTGTGTCTACTAGTTAGAAGTTTGTCTTCGACTTTGCTGCGTCGTGCAACACATGAGACAGGTATAGAAAGCCGGCATTTTCTGTCAGCTGCCAGGCTTTGCTTTCTCGACCATCATCTGCTAAGAGGATCCTATCTGTTTTTGTTTGTGACAGCTACAACAGAATCTGCTCTATGTGTCACAGACCGGAGCTTATGGAAACGTGTACATGTTGGTGTGTTCTCTTAGAAGAACTAAGTTTGTTCTTTTAGAACAACTAAGTTTTGTCCAGGCAATTTTCAAGCATTGTTTTCTTCCAGACATATGAAAGCAGAACTTTTCTTTCAAACAGTCTAAATTCACAGTGAATGACATGTTGAATCGGCTGTACAGTTTTTGCATGCAGCATTTTGTTTATCTGATGACTTTGATTATTATCCTGTGGAGCATATTCAGCATATAGCAGCAGCAACAAGAAAATGGTCTGTGACGAGAAGAACATACTCATGACTGTATCAACAACCCAGCGGAGCAGCATGTTTGCCAATGATAAGTTGAATCTGAAGAGAGACAAAGACATAATAATGATAGTCATTGTAAATTGATAAGAAAGACAAAAGGAAACAAGCATTTTTAACAGATTACTTGACCGCACAAAAGAAATCACTGATGAGAACCACTCATGAAAACAGGCCCATTCAATATATCTTTTGCATATCGGTGCATTGAGAGAGAGAGAAGAGAGAGAGAGAGAGAGAGAGAGAGAGAGAGAGAGAGAGCACATTTGTGTACTACTGAATAGCTTACAAGTATGTACAATCGATATGTGGTGCTGCTGCAGTTATCCAGGTTACGAGAACTGACGGAATCCACGGAAGGACCTCGAGACATTCAGTATCTCCAGGAGAACAACTTCAGACCAACCATGGCTCTCAACCGCCGGACAGTCACCACGAATATACCTCCCAAACCACAGGTACAGATGCAACCATTTTATTTATCTATTTGAGCATAAGTCGTAACATAGGTCTGTATGTACTCACTTTCTGTATAGTGCTCTAATACTGGTTTGGTTGGAATTACCTCATGTGTGCTGTCGTCCACACCCTGACTGACCGAACACCCCAGTTCCTGTCAAATTAACTGTGGATTGTGTTAACATTTAATAAAATGAAGAAGAAAAACCTGTGGTCTTCCCGTTCAAGAAACCATATTATCAAAAATGTTCGAGAACAGGGGGCATCCCTATTTGTAGATTAGAAAGAAAACTTCATACGTTAAGTTATAAGAAGAAAAGTGGCATTAAATAAGGGAACAAATGAGTGAAACAGAGTAATTGTGAATGAGATTCAAATAAGGGAACAGAAGTCCCTGCCTGCATTCGTAACTGTTTCTCGCGAACAAAACAGGAAATGCATAGCCTGACTAAGAATTGATCAAGAAACTATATCATCACTAGGATGTACCGACAGCTGAAACGCTGGCAGCAAGAATCTATTTAAGAATTCTAAGTAATCAGTTCCGATGATTTACATGTAATGACCTACATGTGTGAATAAACAATAGCCAAGGATTGTCTGCAAATTGCGGAGCCGATATTCAGGAGGCATTAATGAATGCAGTGGGCGAGTTTCAAGGACAAAAGAGTGATGTTATTAACGGTATAAATGCCATTTTGGGCAAATGCGTCACAGGATATACGTTTCATATTTACGCAATTGTGCGACTCGGAAATCAGAAATGATTTCGCATCGTAGACTGCGGGCTACTTACTAAAGCTAGCACATCTGTGGATAAAGTGCAATGGCACTCGTGTGTGTGTGTGTGTGTATGTGTGTGTGTGTGTGTGTGTGTGTGTGTGTGTGTGTGTGTGTGTGTGTGTGTGTGTGTGTGTGTGAGAGAGAGAGAGAGCGTGTGTGTGTGTGTGTGTGTCTGTGTGTGTGTGTGTGTGTGCGAGAGAGAGAGAGGGAGAGAGAGAGAGAGAGAGAGAGTGTGTGTGTGTGTGTGTGTGTGTGTGTGTGTGTGTGTGTGTGTGTGTGCCTGCGCGCGGTTACATTCAGAATCTTAACTTACATTTCATCCGTAGTCTCAAGGTTGACAGACATGTGTGAAAATGAATGTCCGTATATGATATTAATGTCACGACCTTTTGGATGCACGATGATTTGCGACAACGATCAGAACTTCAGAAGAGCCCCTGACAATGCGGGATCACAGTGTAAAGTTATAGTATTTCTTAGCTCGCACGTTCGTCAGGTCAGTTTTGAAGAAAGGTTGGAGGAATCTTCACTTAGGAGGCTTGATGTTACATTATAAAAATGATGATTTGTAACAAGAAGAAGAGCCGCAGTGATGATGATATTATGATGATGATGATGATGATGATAGCAATAGTAACGATAATGATGATGATGGTGATGACTACCACGACGACGATGATGATCATCGTGATTTACCTAAAATGTTAAAGAGGAAAGCATGCACGCATACATGCATGCATACCATAAACACACACGCGCGCACACACACACACACACACACACACACATACGTAAATTACCCGAAAAAAAAATTGCATGAATACTGGAACATAGCTGAAAAGGTAGATTATTTGTGAAAACAGTTGTTGAACAGGTGCATTTTCTTCTTTTTTTTTTCAAAGACGGTATTATTTTTTGCATATATGCCGTAAATGTTAGCGTAGAGAATACAGTGTGCTTCTGTAGTATATCTCAGTATGAACTGTTCACTGGCTTGATCTGCGTTTTAGGGTCCAGAGGCAAACTGTTGTGTACATATGAGCGGAGAAATCAGATTATGCTGCTTGAATAAGCTAGGTTTTGTGATAAAATTTCGGACCATGAGCCTGTAGTATTTCTTGTCGTCTCATGTAAATATGTGTTGTTTATTTTTATTTTTGTTTACAGAATGAAAAACTGTGGGAAAGAGAAAATAACAATTTTTGAAGGTATGTGTGATTAGTGTTTTTTAAAGAGAGAGAGAGAGAGAGAGAGAGAGAGAGAGAGAGAGAGAGAGAGAGAGAGAGAGAGAGAGAGAGAGAAGGGGTCACGAGAGGAGAGGCTGAGGTGAAGGTGGGAGTGTGGGTCTTTGCGCTGATGTTAGTAAATATAGGAATAAGTTGCGCGCGCACACACACACACACACACACACACACACACAGACACACGTGCGGGTGCGCGCACTCCTCACCATCCCACCCACAATAGCAGCATGACACTACATGCGTGCCTTAATTAAGACGAATTTGGCAGTGTTCTGCCTGAGGACTTGCACGACTCTGGGAAGCCGTACCCTGTACTACAAGAAACGTAACAGCTTATTGATTTGTTGACTTATTGATTGATAGATTGATTGGAACAGTGACTGTATATGTAATGGAAATCACTGCTGGCTGTTGACAGTGAACGACAGGTACCGTGTGACGTAAGCTGCCGGAGACAGCACCACAGCCACTGCCAGCCACCAGTCCAGCTTTGGTAAAACACACAACTGGCTATGTAGAACCAGCATTACTGGGTTTTCTTCACACTGCAATCAGTTCTATGTGACACGACAACTTTTCAGGTGAAACATTTTGAAAACAAGCGCAAACAATTTAGAACAAATTCCTCGAACCTGCTTTATTGAAAGCATGTCGCACGACAGATAATCGACGACGGCGAAATATTGCAGTTTGGACCAGCAGCGTCGCGCCTTCTATTGACAGACTGGCGCATATTTGTCGGTAAAATCTGGTTGTCGGTTTTTTTTCTGTTACTTCCGAAAAGTTTGTTTTTATTCCGACTTCCTTTATTTTTGTTTCTTGTCTGTCAGGATGATAAAGCAAAAGCTACAGAACTAGCTTGAAAAGCATCAACAACAAAATACGTTTATATATTTTCCTGCCTTCTGTGCCATGTAGTGGTCCAGCCCCCTCATTCCAGCTCCCCGTCCACACTCGTACCCTGGCTTGTCCAGTTGCAACCCCGGCACCGGCAATCCGCAGGGGGAGTCGTCGTCAAGTGGTCATGAGGCAGCCTACCAGACGAGACACTGCACTTCGGCGGTGTTCAGTGGTGCCTGTTCTTATGCTGCATACGCAGGACGTCACCTACAAAGCACCCCATTGACGGCAGTAATTGGTTAGTACAGAGCGTCCCCTTCCAACAGGGCGCTACCACGATCATCCAGCCACGGTCCCCATGAACGTACTGATAAAGGCGACCTGGAGTCGAACTCATCAAGGGCACAAACACGGAGAGAAAATCTGAGCAGGTCACCATGAGAGCAGGACATGGAACGCTATAGAATTTTATACTTTTTTTTAGGCTTATCGATGAGGATGAGCATGTTGAAGATAATGCCATGGAGTTTTTTTATGCTGATCGATGAGGATGAGCATGTTGAAGATAATGCCATGGATTTTTTTTTTTATGCTGATCGATGAGGATGAGCATGTTGAAGATAACGCCGTGGATTTCCATTCCGGTCTGAGACCTCATGTCAGGGTTATATCTGTATACCATGGACCAAGCAGTTTTATCTTTTTGAATTTACGCTGTTGGCCTCGCAACGATAAAATCCCGGTCTTGAGATGCATTGCGCTGAAAGTTTTACTGTTTTGGGAACAACTATTTGTAAGAAAAAAAGATTTTTTTCATTCTTGTCGGATTACTTCTTTTAGTGAGTCATAAAGATTTGGACCGCATCACTTTCTTGAAAAAAAAAGAAAAAAAAAATGCTAACATTGTTGTACAACAAATGTCGGTCACGGCGTGTTCCTGATATCTTACCAAAACAATGGTTTGTATGTTTAAAATGGTAAAGAAAAAGTGATTTAAATCATCAAAATTTGCTTGTGTTACTGAAACACGCAGCAAGTCAGTATTTCCTTTCAGAGGGAAGCAATGTTAATAAAACAACAAAATAATGCCTTATAGCCAACAGACTTAAATTTGAAAAATAAAAGTACAATAACGTGTTTGCTTTTGTCAGTATTATTATTTTGACGTTGCTGTCGAATCTGACACTTAACTGATCGGAAACTCGCGCCCCCATTTGCTTCCAGATAAAAATTACCCAAACCAGGGGCCTACATCAAATCATTTAGCATGTAATAGTCCATTCTCTGGCTTCTGCATGTGTAAAAGCTCATTGAAGGGAACTGAAAAGCGCGCGCAAAGCGACACGATCACCTATACAAACTGTAGTAGTGACAGGCATGAAATAAACATGGTCAGTGACGTCATACGAGGAAAGTAGGTCCAGGAAGCAGTGTTCGTTAATACTCGGTTCTTTCCGTAAGCGCTCAAAAAAAGGGATGGGAAGTCTCCCGTAAGCGGAGACGACGGGTAAGCGTAAACGACGGCCTTTACGAATCTTTATTCAGTTTCTAACGGTTCAGTTTGGCAAATACCATACACGAATGAAAGAAAACGCAAATTCTAATTTGTTTCGGGATTTGATTAGCGCTAGACGAAGTTCCTCAACATATCCATGATTATCCGTTTGAGAAAACACAGCTCCATTGCCATACCACCATGCACCAAGCGCCGAGCATGATTGCGTCAGGTGGGGTAATTTACTGTATGAGAGAACTCACGCGAAAACAGTCATACAGGCCGGTTCGCTATGATCATCTAGTCAATGATTTGTGTTCACTAAACTCAACAATTTGGCATCTCGGTGCTCCCCACATCCTGTTTTCCGTGTTTTGATTATAATCTTTTGCTATAGCTAGATCTCCTCCCCAAGGCTACCCAGCGTGTTCGGATTCATAAACTGCACATAGTGGACTCGTTTTGGTGCCATTCCGTGGGCTGGAAGTTGGCGTTTTATCTTTTTTTTTTTTTTGTAACCGTTCCGGCGTCAGCGTTTGACGGAACAGTGGTTGGAGAATATGGTGTGCATGTAGACGAGACGATTTAAAATACGGGAGAGGGAAGGGGAAGGGGTATGGAGTCCTGAGAAAGGTGTGTATGACGACATTGTCGTGGTAAAGTATGGAGTGCGTGACTGCAGAACTGTTGGAAAATGGGGTGGTTCAAAGTGAGAAGGCTGCAGGCGGAAACTGAAACAGACTTAAAAAGAAATATTACTGTACCACCGAACGAAAGAGGCAAACGAAGTACAAGTCAAAAACACGATTCGTTTCGGCTTCATTGGTCTTTTTTTTTTTTCTAGGCGAGACAAACAGCATTGAAAAGGAAGAAAGAACAATCATTTTATCTCCTCAGATTGGGCGCAGAATGACAATACAACCGTCGGGGAAAACGTCCTGGATAACAGCATATCTTATGCGATTCAGGTCTTTATGACACTGGCACTTTTGAACATTGAGTGTGCGCGTAGCAGTACAGGGAAAGAGCCGTTGTAAAGTAGGGTGTGTATGACAATAAAGCCTTTGGAAAATAGGCTGTGTATGTAAGAGTCTTTGGAAAAACAGAATGCATATGGCAAAATAGAGCATCAGAATATGGGGTGTGTTTGACAGTAGACCCTTTCGAAATAGGAAAAATAGGGCCAATAGGAAATCAGATGTGTATGGCGATAGACCCCATAATGAAAATAAAATGCATATGGTGATAGAGCCATTAAAAA
>JADBJO010002132.1:200000-205000 GCA_016801955.1 Conus betulinus | reverse complement strand
TTTGTTTTCATGTGGCATGGCTAGTTGTGATTAAAGAAATTTCGTTTGATGGACAGGAGTGGTGGACGTGTGTTATAAATTCTTTTTAAGAGATAAAAGGACAAACGTCTATTTTTGTTTTTCTTTTTAAGTACTGTTTCAGCACCATGAGAAAAATTTTTTTATAAAGCTGTGCAAATGAGTGCTCTTAATCAATATTCACGTAAAAGCATACTTTTTTCCCACAAAACTCAGTGTCAAAATTCTCTCCCCATTTTTAAAAGAAAATCGAAAGGAAACGCAATCAGTGTTTTCTGTCAATCGTGCATTGATTGAACGTGAAAACAAAAAGAAAACGCGATGAGTATTTTCTGTCAATTGTGAAAATTCAATTATATTTTCTTGAAGCGCTGTTAACTTCGGTTTGTAATAGCAATTGTTATTCTCATGTCTGATGTTGAAAAAGAAGAAGAGAGAAAGAGAGAGGGAGAGAAAAATTTTTGTTGTCTTTGCTCTTCAACAATATCATGACATCTTAAGCAAAGCGTTTAAAGTTATTTCAACTTCTGTTGAAAACAGCTGGAAGCCACACAAGAGCAAGAGTTCAATGTCACCCAGCATGCCTCTTGTTCTGTAGATCGGAGAGGGAACCCAGAATTTCACAGCCAGAACAAAGAGCTTAAGATAACATAAGAGAGTAATCTTGAGAGATATCTCTGAGAAATTTTACTCTCAAACTGTAGATGACGTAGCGAATACGGTCTGGGAGATAACGACTGATATCATTTACTATCATACCGACGACAAACGAAGGAAAACGCTCAAAACACGCGAAGAGCCCTTGGCATTTGGACGTTGCTCGTGGTTCAGTTTTGTAGAGTTCTAGTTTCTGACTTCACATGAAAAAAGAAAAGTTAACAAAAAGTTCGCAAAACTGCGTATCCAGCATAAGAAAGTCGAAAAGAGATCAATCGACTGATATTGGAATTGTTTGGAAATTGATCCTCGCTTTCCTTTTTGGCGATGGGAAGAGGATGCAGTTTGAAATTGGCACTAGTGGTCCTTTCGATGCTGTGCCCTTTGTTGACGGTACACAGCAAGTTCAGCTATTACAAGACATGTCGCGGAGGAAGATACTGGTATAAAGTTACCGTTCCAAAATCTGGCTATTACATGGTGATTATCACGGTAGACCCCCCAAAAGGGGTCAATCTCAGCACCTACAAATCCGTGGGAACCGGAACCTGGCGGCCTTCGGAGATTATGTAGTCAGCTGTCTGAGCGTGGCTCTTCCCTTACGTGCTAACCAGGAAATAGCAATAGAATGGCCAGGCAGGTCAAGGAAAAGCAACTTCCAGGATGCAACAGCGCTGTCTGTGGCTTATATTTCCAGTTTTTCAGAAGGTGACTTTAATCTTGCCAAAGTGAAAAAAAATGAATAATTCGTATGACGAGCGCGAATGGAAGTACATGGCATACACTTCCAATCAGCAGAATGTGCTATTCCTGGCAGTGATGGACAACGCTGGCAAGTGGGGGGTGGCCCGTAGATACCGCAGTTTTGTGGTGTCCAAAACTGGAATCTACTGGATAACCGCAAGGCCTGACGCGATGATATGTGAGCATTCTACCGCAGATATCTACAACAATGGAAGGAAACTATTTTCCGTAATCGCAAGATGCGGCAATGCAATCTCCACCTCGGGGGCTTTTCATTTGAAGAAGCGATCAACAGTTAAGATGAGGATACCAAAATACAAGGTAATTCAAGCTGCTACCATACTGTCTTACGTCTACTTAGCTTTAAACCGCAAGCCAAATACCCGTGCTGAACACGTCGCTTGGACTTCTTTAGTAAAGCTTACAAAAACCAGCAGGTTCCGACATCAGGACAATTGTTTTTTCAAAACAGAGCGGCGCTTTGACGAACTATGGGGACATGTACCGTGGAGACCGTAACGACCTTCTGATTCCTGAGACGGGCTCCTACCTAGTTTCCCTACGGATGGATCCTGGTTGTAGCCGCTGTCACGTGAAAGGAATCATGTATGCAAACTCTTCCCAAGTGTGGAGTGCGTTAGCTGAGAACGTGTTGCTAGCGGACAGTCTGTGGCCCTTCACTTCAAGCGATCCGACTATCTCTATGTACGAACATTTGAAGGCTCTACGGGCGTCAACACTATGTGGTCTGTCGCGTTTATTGGACCTGACTAACTTACTAGCCCTCACACGACTTTCCATGTGCATTGAGAACCGTGGCTCGACTCATTCCAAACTACGTCCTCAGTCGTCAGTCAGATATCATCGTGAAATTTGAAACAGTTCAAACCCATGAAGAAACGACGAGAGAGTGCTGAATCACACCTCTAGTAATAGCTTAGGTGTGGTAATTTTTAAGAGATACTCTGGCTTTCTTGTTGCTCTTTTTTTTGTTTGTTTGATTTTCTTGTCTACAATACAAAGGTCCGAGTCTTTAGTCCTGTTTATATAGATATTTTTTCCCCACATGTTCTCTGTGTCTGTCTGTCTGTCTCTCTCTCTCTCTCTCTCTCTCTCTCTCTCTCTCTCTCTCTCTCTCTCTCTCTCTCTAGCACAAAAAATCCCCAAATTTCTGACTTGTTCTTTTCTGCTTGGCAGAATTCATCCACCGCCACCACCTCACCCAAAATAATAATCTAACATACTCATAATAATGGTGGCCTAATCGATCATGGCCTAATCATAGAATTTATGAATTTTTTTTTTCTGGATGCATATAAACACAATCGTAACGGAAGCGTTCAACGATTAATCTAGAGAAGGCAAAATGCCGTACAGTCAGAAACAAGGCATTATCATATCACTTTACAGAGGTAATGATCTTGCAAAGGAAAAGGTAAATAACTGGTGACCCATTACTCTAATCAACACACAATAAAATTTTAGCAAAGGCATTAGCATTAAGTTTGAAAAACAATATTGTCAAATCAATCAACCAAGACCAAATAGGGTATTTGAAAAGACGAAATGTATTGACAGTCATTTGAACCATAGGTGATGTTGTCAGCTATCTAAATCTAACCAAAAAGTGTGGATATCTATCAGCGCAAGATTATCATAAAGCATTTGACTATTTTTGGGGCATTTATGTTACAAACCTTTAACATGTTTGGGTTTGGGAACCAGTTCAAACAATGGATAAGTTTAATAACATCGAACACAGTCGGCAGCATAAATCATGGAGGCTGGATCTCGGAATCATTCCTTGTAAACTGTGGAATCAGACAGGGCTGTCCCTTCTCACCTCTGGCTTTCATTCTAGCTGTTGAACTTCTCGCGATAAAGATTCGGAATTGTGACATTTTAGGAATTGCCCTTCTAGCTTTTGATAATGAACCGATAAAGCTCAAAATAAAACAGCAGACGATACAATATTGTTTCTAAGCAACCGGGATAATATGATAAAAGCACGTGACATAATATAAAATTCAAAGTTTTTTTTTTGGTCTGTCTGATACTAAATACTACACACACACACACACACACACACACACACACACACACACACACACACACACACACACACACACACACACACAACACAACAACAACAACAACAACAACAACAACAACAAACAACAAAAAAGCAATGAGACTAGAGATACTGAAATAGGAAAACAGTCTGCCTGAAAAAAAAAACTGTTACGGATATACTTTGAAAATGACCAAACTAAATAAACATTGAAGAAAACTGGTGAAAAAGAACTGAAACACTTAAGAAAATAATCAAAACATGGAGCAGGAGAGATTTAGGAATTCATGGGAAAATAGTTATAATAGAACGCTTTATGCTGAGTCAGTTGAAATTTGTAATGCAGTCTATTGGTCTGTCTAAGAAGGTTTTAACTATAATAAACTGAACTTTACATCAATTTATTCGGCAAAGGAAGAGTTCCAATAAAAAGCGTGTGAAAATAATGGAAGCCGATAGTAACAAAGGAGGAGTCAAGATGGTCCACATCTTTAGCATACAAGAAAGGTTTTTTTGTTTGTTTGTTTTTTTTACAGTGGATTAGTAGATTATTTACACAACAAATGATGACCTGAGCTATACTCCAAATGGGATCTCAAACAACTAGTAAGCAGCATGGGCGCCTTTTACATAAACTGAACGTCTAACATGCTAACATCCCGTTGCCAAATTAATTGCCCATTTTCGCAAGAGGTACGGTGCACGTATTTAGACAACTAAACGTTGGCTAACGAAACTAAGATATCTCGACAAAACTTTCATGAACCGCTACTTCGGAATAATTTACTGATTAAATGTAAGGCCCATACGTTACTCTTTCCATTTTGGAAATGATCGGGAACTGAACGAATCAATGACATTATCAAATTTAACAAACAGCCTGCTGAGCAGCGAGGAAGTTCTGGAGAAGGTATTACAGAGCAGAGCAAACGTACTCTGAGTATAACGCCCTGGTAAATTCAGTACTTGTATTCTAGAAAAACAAAAACAATTAAAAAAAAACCTGGATCTGTGAGGACAAAAAAAAAAAAAAAAATATAGCAAAATAAATATACGAACCCCCAACGCAAAATGAATACATGAACTCCCACCTCCCTCTCTCGCCCCCCCCCTCCCCTCCCTCCCTCTCTCTCTCTCTCTCTCTCTCTCTCTCTCTCTCTCTCTCTCTCTCTCGATTCTTCTGAATGTTGTGCTCTTGGACTCTGCTCATTGTTCTCTGGTTGTATTATTCGTGAAACTTTGAGAATGTGTTGACTGTAAGTGATA
The DNA here is from genome assembly GCA_016801955.1 of Conus betulinus. NCBI lineage: Eukaryota > Metazoa > Mollusca > Gastropoda > Neogastropoda > Conidae > Conus > Conus betulinus. Next base: position 200,244 of record JADBJO010002132.1, on the reverse strand, counting down.
TAGTCACATTGCTGTTATGAAATGTATTCTGGGAGAAAAAAAAAACCTCTCTTTTTTTCACTCACAAATAATGCATTGCAAAATGCAGGCCCCCATACATATCTCTGAGCTCAAGCGCGTTTGTATATTTTGTGCCCTTTTATATAATAAATAGTTATGTTCATAAGCACCTTTTAGTGTTCACAATGGTTTTAGTAAAAGTGTTAACTTTTTATTTCCTTTACAAATATTGTTATTATGCCTG
>JADBJO010002132.1:190000-195000 GCA_016801955.1 Conus betulinus | reverse complement strand
ATACATTAATATGAATTGTCCATTCCGTCAGATACATGAGAGCGATCGTCGTTCTGTATTGGTCCAAGCTGAAAGACTCTAGAAGTTCATATAACAAGGGCAGCGGTGAACTTGAAGCTCTGAAGACTGAATGAGAGTTGTCATGGTCTGTTTAGATTCCAGATTCACTGAAAATACATCTGCCCCAAAGCTTATCCGTGTCAATTCAAAATGCATCCGCTCCTCAACCTATCCGTGCCAACTCTTACTGGGAAAGAGTCGCAACAGCTGGAGCACAAGTGTTGTACCATCTTTGAGACTTCCTTTTGAACCATACCACGCAATCACCTGCACAGTATGTTATCAACACAATTGAGAGTTTCAGCCAAGCACTCTGAATTCACCAGATATAGGATAAACTGTAAACGTTCAAAATGACCAAAAATCTGTATAGTGTAAATGAGAACAGTCTGAAAGAATAGCACAATCACAAAGGACTGAGAGTAGAACTCGACTTTTTTTTTAAAAACTAAAACTATTTCGAAGCAAGTTCACTTTCTTTCGTCGTTACTGAAGTGGTTTTCAGAAAAGAAAATATGCTTTTCAAACGTTTGAACACCTTAGATGTTTTCTTTTAATGATACGATTTCCAGCTTTGAGGCAAACTTTTCGCTCCTTTATTGTCAGCAAATTAAGTCAAACTGACACATTATTCTTAACCATGTCAGGCAAATGACAGAGGCCAGTATTTTGTCTCTCTGTACTGTCTGTAAGTTTTTCAGTGTCTACATGTCATTATTATTTCTGTTTTGCTTCTCCATTTCTTTGAATTCTCTCTGCCTTATCTGGCTGCATTTTCTTTTTTTTTTTTTTTTTTTTTAATTCTTTGGTATCTTTCTCCTCGTTTGCTTTCTTTTAATATTATTCGTTTCTCTGATGACTGAAGTCTGTGACAAAATGCAGCCCTCTAGTTGACAATGACTTTATACAATCGCGTTTGTCCCTACGCGTGAACTGCGCGGCACTGGCTGAATATGGCAAGTTGCTGCTCGGAATTTGTCTTTGTGTGTGAACCTACAACGCAAGGAGAAAGAATGAAAAACAAAACAAAAACAAAAACTAAAAACACACACACACACACACACACACACACACACACACACACACACACACACACAGAGAAACAGGTCACATTTTCAACATGCCCCTGAAGGCAAAAAAAAAACAAAAAACAAAACCAAAAACAAAAAACAAAACAAAACAAAAACAACAACAACAAAAAACTTGGTGGGCTTGCAACGATTAAACTTCTAAGTCTGTCTATACCGCGGAATGGCTCAACTGTGCATACTATATAAGCTTCGCTTGGATACGTTCACTTACACTGGCTGTTTAAACTAATCGGCTACCGTCGTCTGTGTAAGAGCCTAGTAGGTAATGTTCTGCGTACGACACATCAGGACAGGGACGACTGAACACTATTGAAGTGAACGAAGAGCCGCGCAGTGTCTGCACCGGAGGGCTGCCTCACAAATAATGAACACTGATCGCTCCTTGTGGACCCCCTGTACACTGCAAACACAAGACACGCCTGAATGTGGCTGTGTCACGTGTCACCGCAGTGAACGGCGGTGGAGTATACCACTGAGAAGGCAGGAGACAGCCCTGCTCCTCTCGCCTGAAAAGCACGTAAATGAATAAACAATGTAAAAACAAAAAAAAAAAAAAAACAAAACAAAACAAAAAAAACAACTTTCCAATATCTATTAACTTTAAAGTATCTAAAGATTCATATCACCTCACCCCCCTCACGCCCCCCCCCCCCCCCCCCAAGCAACTTTTTTTTTTCTTTGGTGTCTCTTTTCCGTGTCATGGTTACAGTGTGACTTATATATTTCTTATACTTCATTAAACACGGACAAGATAGGCAAGCAGAGAGAGAGAGAGAGAGAGAGAGAGAGAGAGAGAGAGAGAGAGAGAGAGAGAGAGAGAGAGAGAGACAGAGAGAGAGAGAGACAGAGACAGAGAGAGAGGGTGCCAGTGGAAATACATTTCGAGCAAAGTGGCGAAAGCGCGAAAAAAAAAAAAAAAAAAAGAAGAGAGAGAGAGAGAGAGAGAGAGCGTCACATTCCACAAATCACGTATTTATCCACTAAATTCACACTAAAAGTAAGGGGGATCTTTCCAATGAAAACATAACAAAAACCTTCAATGTCAGACTGTTGCACTCGCCTGCAAGTAGGCCTAAGAACAAATTGCGAGTCGTAAAGAATAAAACTCTGCACCGGAACGCGAATTGCATGACACTCGCACTACGCATGCGCGCGCGCAGCAGTTTTATACTGCAGACACGTCCTTCCTGTTCTGCTAACACCGGAAAGGATGACGTCGTCTGGAAAGACACGAGCTTCCGTTGCATGTACTGACATGCATTTGTTTAATGCTTCAACAAAAACTTTAAACTTTTGTTGAAGAGTTGGCAAATTGTCACACGCACACGCACACACACACACACACACACACACACACACACACACAGAGAGAGAGAGAGAGAGAGAGAGAGAGAGAGAGAGAGAGAGAGAGAGAGAGCCTCTGTGTGTGTGTGTGTGTGTGTGTGTGTGTGTGTGTGTGTGTGTGTGTGTGTGTGTGTGTGTGTGTGTGTGTGTGTGTGTAAATTAATTTTCTGATGACAGGCAGACGAACGACGAAGAAGGGCAGGATATCAAATGCAGACCGTTTTGTTTCTAAAACGCCATCTCAAAGACCCACAAACTGTTAACCGAGGCTGTAACGCTCATGGACTGCAGACAACTTCTCTGCGATCTAAGCGCATCCGCAGTGGTGCTAAAACGCTCTTCTTAGAAATTCCTTTTAGCATCTTTCCGCTGGCCGACGCCCTCTGCACACAACGATCCACAGAAAGTGTGCAAGAGCCAGGCTTTGTGTGTGCACTCTTTTCTGTAAATCTGAAGCTCTGAACGAGGCGTCAGGGTCAAGGTCAATGTCTTTTTTTCCCGCGTTGTTGTTCGTTGTGGAGGACGTCGTGTGAGGCAGTTGTCTTCATTCTCCTCCGTCTTCCCTCGTCCTGTTTCTTCTATGTCGATAACTGAGTGTCTGCACATATACAGTCCATGAATGGAAATGTTCTTTAAACAATGTCACAAAAATAGGCAACAATGATTAGTGTTCTGCTGACGCATATAGCAGATAATGAATTGATAAGATGAAAATTTCAGTGTATTTAGTTATCATCACACACGCCCTCTTTTTTCAATACTCTGTCGCCTTACAAACATTACTTTTTAAAATGTCTCTTCAGTCGCAATCATCTTAATTTCCAATGTTTTTTCCTTCATATTGACCTTATTCTCTCCCAGCACTATCGCTACACACTGCCTTCTGTTCTTCCAAGGTCTTTGTCAGCATACAGAGATTATTGGTCAACTGCTCTCTTGACATACACACTTATTTTTCACACACACCCTCTTTGTTTCACAACAGCTATATCATCATATACAACTGTTTTTTTTTCCGATTTTCCAATGGCTCTAGCGCCACACACGTCCTATTTTATTATGGCTCTATCGTCATACACATCATATTTTGTAATTGTTCTACCATCATACACGTCCTATTTGGTAATTGTTCTATCGTCATACACATCCTATTTGGTAATTGTTCTATCGCACACACATCCTATTTGGTAATTGTTCTATATCGTCATACACATCCTATTTGGTAATTGTTTCTATCGTCATACACATCCTATTTGGTAATTGTTCTATCCTCATACATTTTCTATTTTTTTCTTAATGGCATTGACGCCATACACATGCTATTTCATTATGGCTCTGTCTCCATACACCTGCTATTTCATTATGGCTCTGTCGTCATACACGTCCTATTTCATTATGGCTCTGTCGCCATACACGTCCTGTTTCATTATGGCTCTGTCGCCATATATGTCATATGTGAGAAAATGGGTAATGTGGCTAAATTATTGTTTATTTGCTGTGAATGTGTGTGACCACAAATTAATTTCTCAAATTGAGATAATAAAGTTTACTTGACTTGACTTGACTTGACTTGATACACGTCCTGTTTCATTATGGCTCTGTCGCCATACACGTCCTATTTCATTATGGTTCTGTCACTAAACACATCCTACTTCATTATGGCTCTGTCGCTATAGACATCCTATTTTGTGTTGGCTCTGTCGCTATACACATCTTATTTTGTAATGGCTCTGTCATCATACACATCCCATTTTTCTATTGGCTCTATTTTCCTTTTTTTTTTTTGAGAGGGTCTATTGTCAAACACACACTCTATATTCCGAGACTTTATTTGTCATACGCATTCCGTTTTCCGAGGACTCACACATACACAGTCCATTTTCAAATGGCTTTATTGTAATGCCCACCCTCTGTATCACAACAGTTTTTTTTTTCTGTACCGTTATGCACACTCTGTATTTAAAAGCGCTTGCGTTACAAAAACCTGAGTTGCATTCCGACGGTCGCACTGCCATGTAAACAAAATCATTTTCCAACGGTTCTGCAGTCATGCGCTCCGTATTTTCCCACGACAACGTCGCCATACACACCTTTTTCGTAAAATTTGCCACACCTGTTCCCCTCCCCTCTCCTGTATTTGAAATCGTATTCATGCACATCATAAACTCCTACCGCTGTATTGTCAAACGTTGATGCCGAAACGCTTACAACAACAACAACAACAAAAGGCTAAAATACTGACTTCCAGCCTACGGAAGGGCAGCAAAACGAGTCCACAACGTGCAGTTTATAACTCCGATCAACACACCGGTGGCCCTGGGGAGGAGATCTGGCGATAGCAAAAGATTATGATCAAAACACGGAAATGCAGGATTGGGGGAGCACCAAGATGCCAAAGTGTACAGTTAAGTGAACACAAGTCATTGACTTGGTGATCATACCCAACCGGTCTGTATGATTGATTTCGCATGAGTTCTCTCGTACAGTAAATTATCCCATGTACAA
>JADBJO010002132.1:160000-167500 GCA_016801955.1 Conus betulinus | reverse complement strand
TTTTCATCAAGTGTTTTTTTTCAGTCATCAAAAGAGAATAAGTTCTGCCCAGCGCACTATCCCCTCTCCCTCACTAGTTCAAAAGCCACTGAAAAAGAAACTTGGGACTGTGTCTTCCTGGGCACAGAGACTGACCCCTGAGCCGGTGGTAGGAAAGATAAAGGACGTGTGTTGGAGCGCCCGGTCTTTCACTTCCTTTTTGACGCTGCCAGCGACTGCCCCACTATGTCTCACACACTCCCCCCCCCCCCCCCCCCCCCCCCCTCCGCACATCCTGCATCCTTCCCGCACCCTCAGCCCACCCTTTGCGTGCTTCTCTGGGCTCCAAACGTGACTTAAAGCAAACCTGGGTTTGACTATTTAGTTTTGGGCAAGCGTTCATTTCGCTCTTTTTCATCCTTCCAGAGGAAACTGAAACGACTGAAGCAAAACTTATGTGGTATCCATTGGCCCCCCTCCTATCGTTTGTAGGTCGACAGTTTATTTTCTGCGTGAGGTGGAAAAAAATAATACAGAGAAAAAAGAGAGGGAAAAAAAAAAAGCAGCATACATAACTAGAGAAAACTTTTCTTTCTGACAATAAGCCCTAAAGGGCAATACTTGTTTATGATTTCCATTCTGACCTTAAAGCTTAAATAGACAATATCACTTGGTAGATCTCATCCCAATAGACAGACAGAAACCGAATTAGAGGCTTTGTTGCTTACGCTCTGTTTTCATCTGCTTCTTTTGAAAATAGGCATTTCAGATACATTGCTGTTTACTCCTTCACCTAGCGATGCTCTTTAACTATGTCAATTAGCGGTGCTGTCTGATTCAGGTCGATCCCTGGCTAGGTGAAATATGGTGGGACAACATGACACCAGGGCGAAATGGGAAAGTGCGATATGAAAAAGGGCGAATTCGGATGTCTAAATAGTAACATTGCCCTGCTCACTCTCCCTCCCTCTCCCCCCCCCCCCTCTCTCTCTCTCTCTCTCTCTCTCTCTCTCGCTCGCTGCTGGCTTGCTGGGTGCCTATGCAGAATCCAGCGTTACAAAAACGTTTCTTTTACAGGCATGTGGTAGTTCATAAAGAGTGTTAAAAAGTAGACGTTGTGCCTGAGTCCACAGTAGAATCCTCCTCCCTCCTCCTCTCTCATAATCCCTCCTTGTGAAAAACACATTCAGCCAGAAGCGAGAGAATCGTAATCTGTGTCTCGAGTCTCATAAGGGGGTGTTTTTGTTTCTTCCCCCTTTTCTCTTGACCTGCTGTGGTGATCTGAGTGCTGGTCGTCTTTTTTCTTTGGATAACATGGTAACTTAGGTTCCGTACGCAACGTGCATTCAACGCACGTAACAGAACCCCAGGCAAGAAGAAGGTTGTCCCTGACTAGTCTCTTGGCAAATCCAGTATGATCTGAGTGAACACACAAATACACAGGCAGAAGGAAATGTGTAGCGTTGTCCTATGTGGAGAAGCCCTCCGCAGTGACAGACACCCAGATTTTATACTGAGAGGTCTGTTGTGAAAAGGAAGTTAAACAATAAAATACGATTTTAGAGCAAAGTCTTAAGACTTACATGTCACCAACACTAACCGTACGCATTTTACATCCCCTGTCCCACCACCACTATCCCTCACATACATGCACTGCCCCCTTTCCTATCCCATCTCATCCCCTCACTGCCCCACCTTCTGCCTGTCCCCATTTTCTGTCACCAGTAAGGACAGGTCTGTGATTCCAAAATGACTGCAACCGTCTGAAATCCCGTGGAAGCAAATCGAAGGCACGTCGAATGAAAGGCTGGGTAGCTACATGCTTCAGAAACTTGATCCTTTGTGATTGGCTTGTGACAAATTGCCCGGATGTGACAGGGGACGTCAGCTTCGGCGACCCGTCGTTTTGGTCTGGCCCGACGTCTGCAGCGAACGTTACCTTGTTACAGTCTCTCTCTCTCTCTCCTCTCTCTCTCTCTCTCTCTCTCTCTCTCTCTCTCTCTCTCTCTCTCTCTCACGAACTATCTGTGTTTCTGTCTGCCTGTCCGTCTGTCTGTTTAGTCTTGGTGTGTATCTCTGTATTTTTTTCTGTTCATCTGTCTGTCTGTCTGTCTGTCTGTCTGTCTGTCTGTCTGTCTGTCAATTTCCAGATTGATGGAGCTCAAAGACACTGTGATTACCAGAAACAAAAAAAAAAAAAACCCTGCATAATTTACCTCTTGCTGTATTTGTCTATAAGATTTTTCTCTGTTTCCTTCTCTAAAACTGTTGGTATGCCTGTTTGTCGGCCTGCCTGTCTGTCTCCTGTCCATCTTCTACTTCATGCTGTGTCTGCCTATCTGTGTGTCTGCCTCCCTCTCTGTCTTTCTGTATGTCTGTCCGCCTTCTGTCTATGCTCTGTCTTTCCCTGTATTTGTGTTTGGTTCCTGGCTGTGTGTCCCTTTTACCAGCTCAGCCATAAAACATTCACCAACACTGTGAAATAGTAGGAATGAATCAATATCCTGTTACAGGACACGCGGTTATCTCCATTTTTCTTGTGAGCAGCAAGGTGTTAGAATCACACTTTCCCGATGATGACCGGGAATTCCCCTGATGTATGTTAGTGGAGGCTGACTCACATTTACTGTACATAACAGGAACCAGAGTTTCTTTGACAAGCACAAAGGGGAAACTGCCTCGTGGTGCGGTAATCAACGTCGTGGACTGGGAGGTTGTGGCTTCGATTCCTATCATCTAGTGGGAGGAGATTGTTTGGCCCTGGCAGGCTCCTACCCGCAGTTTGTGTTATGGGCTGAAATGGAATTTCTTCGACTTGATGGCTGGTCTTTAAAGCATGGCTTGAATAAAACTGCAGGTGTCTGTATCTCCTGGGCCTGGTTGAGGCTGAGAACTATTATGGAAGGGTGCATTGGTTGCAGCCCAGTCATGTAGTCTCTGACGAGAAGGGAACGCCATGGCATTATTTTCATTATTCTCATTCTCCTCAGTCATCATGAAAATGAGGTCTCAAATTCTATGGCCATTATTCTCATTCTCCTCAGTCATCATGAAAATGAGGTCTCAAATTCTATGGTCATTATTGTCATTCTCCTCAGTCATCATGAAAATGAGGTCTCAAATTCTATGGTCATTTTTGTCATTCTCCTCAGTCATCATGAAAATGAGGTCTCAAATTCTATGGTCATTATTGTCATTCTCCTCAGTCATCATGAAAATGAGGTCTCAAATTCTATATGGTCATTATTCTCATTCTCCTCAGTCATCATGAAAATGAGGTCTCAAATTCTATGGTCATTATTGTCATTCTCCTCAGTCATCATGAAAATGACGTCTCAAATTCTATGGTCATTATTCTCATTCTCCTCAATCATCACGGAAATGACGTCTCAAATTCTATGGTCATTATTCTCATTCTCCTCAATCATCACGGAAATGACGTCTCAAATTCTATGGTCATTATTGTCATTCTCCTCAATCATCACGGAAATGACGTCTCAAATTCTATGGTCATTATTGTCATTCTCCTCAATCATCATGGAAATGAGGTCTCAAATTCTATGGTCCTTTACACCCTGCTTTCGTGGTGACTCAAGGTTTGATTTTCTCTCCAAGGCCTTGTCACTGGAACTGGTAAGTTCGAGGGGACTGTTGTTAAAAGGAGGTGGTGACACCCTGTGGAGCGGTACCCTCTCTCACGCTGGCTCAGTGACTCTGCGATCATTGTCGTCAGTGGCATGCTTTGTAACTGCTTAAAATGAAAGAAAAAACATACATTTAGAATGTTACAAGTTAAGTTGAATATTTGTGTAACAAAACAACCGACACCGATTTAAAGGAAACCTGAAAGTGCTGAAATGATCAGGAAAACACCAAATCACATAATGTCAACACATACTCCAACATAGTAAAACGTTTGTATTCTCTGTGTCTGTCTCTGTTGATCTGTCTGTGTGTCTGTGTGTCTGTCTGTCTCTTTTATTCACACAATCTACCCCCCCCCCCTCATTTTCCCACCCTTTCCACGTGCGCACTCACGCGCTTACACACACACACACACACACACACACACACACACCACACACACACACACACACACACACGCACGCACGCACGCACGCACACGCACGCACGCACACATTCGTTGCATTTTGGATACATACGTAATGTCACACTAGCTTGTCAATATAAAGTAGCACTCGGGGGAGAACACGTTTTTGCATATAGAAATCAGTCAAGAAGCTCACGAAAAGCCACTCAGAGAAAATTCTATAAACCCATTTGAAATGGTAAATGCCTAAAAACTAGTTTGTTTTCACATCATTTTCCTTTATTTTGTATCGACATCATAGAGCCGTTATGAAGCTTGTAATTATTAGCACAGTCTTATGCAACTTACTTTCGTAGCAGTGGGAGGCTTAGTCAATGGTGTCCTGTGTACGTTGGATCAAAGTAGCAGGGCACTATCTCCACTCCTGTATAGCCTCATACATACTTAATGCCGCTTGTTTGCTCCCTGTAGACTGCACGTGCTGGGTGTGGATATGAGTAGGGGAGCCAGCATGAGCAGTTTTGGAATAACATCACAGGGAGACACAGAGGTTGAGATAAACAACAAGAAAAAACATATACCAAACACTAACATGAAATAAAAAAAAAAATCGAAATTATTCCCCTGTAAACAAACTAAATATACGTGAAAACAAATCGCTGATCTGTTGATATCATGTTCAGTGACTATAGGCTTTAGCCTTGATGAACTGTGTGCTGTGCGCATTTGAATCAAACGCACAGAGTCTACAGAGGCTGAGCCCTCCACACCATCTCCTACATGACAGCTGGTCATACAGGGACAGAGCAGGGACGGGACAGAAGTCTACTCCTCCTGCAGAGGAGAAGGGGATAACAGGCGCCACACCCGACACTGGTGAAGTCTGCTCAGGACAGAACAAGGCAGTAAAGGGTGAAATCAATATGGTCCTGATTCTGAGTTTGTTTGATTTTTTTTTTATTTTTATTTCAGATGTTATGAATTACGATCGTTTTTATTTTTTCCCCTTGAAGATCAGGGAGGAAGAGGTAAAGAGGTCAGGATAAGAAAACGAAAAATGTTGTATGGAAAGAATGAATTTTCTTGTAATTAACTTTGATAATTCAAAGTACAACAATTTTTTTTACGCTTGAATTCTGAAAGCCTCCCCCCCCCTCTCTATCTCTCTCTCTCTACACACACACACACACACACACACACACACACACACACACACACACACACGCGCGCGCGCGCGCACGCACGCACGTACGCACGAGAGAGAGAGAGAGAGAGAGAGAGAGAGAGAGAGAGAGAGAGAGAGAGAGAGAGAGAGAGAGAGAGAGAGAGAGAGAGAAGATGCTACTGGCTTCATCAGACCAAACACTTAAGCATTATCCACAACACTTTTACTCCATTTCATCCCCCCCCCCCCCCCCCACTGCCCCCGACTCCCCTCCCATTCCACACCCTGCTTCTTTCCCCTTCATCATCTGCCCTTCCTGCCTCCCCAACCTCCTGTACGGATATCCAGTGTGGACAGCTCTTTGAGTCCAAACTGACTGGAACCGTCTGAAATCAGGTGGAAGCAAATCGCAGGCACGGCGATTGAAAGCCTGAGTCGCTACGTGCTTTAGAGAACCTGATCCTTTGTGATTGGTCCGTGACAAATTGCCCGGATGTGACAAAAGACGTGAGCTTTTGGCGGCCTGTCGTTATGGTCCTTTCCTGCGACTGGAGTGAACGTTCCTTCGTTACATTCTCTGTCTGTCTGTCTTTCTGTCTTTCTGTCTGTCTGTCTGTCTGTCTGTCTGTCTCTCTCTCTCTGCATGTCTGTGTTTTCATTATGCTGCTGAGTCTGTTTGCCTGTTTGTTTATTTCCCCTTCCCGCTCTCGCTTTGTCTGTCTCTCTGTCTGTCAATGTCCTGTATGTAGCTGTTTTTTTTTTAGCCTTCCAATATATCTGCCTGCCTCTTTGTCTGTCTGACCCTCTGGACAGGTCAAGTTAAAAGGCATTGCGAAATTCTGCTTAGTTGTGTATCAGTTTTCGCTCAAACTCTCGGTGTCTCCATGTTTTTGTCTGTGTCTCTCTGTTTGCCCGTCTGTCTGACTGCCTTCGCATCAACATGTCTCGCTCTGGCTCGGTCACACCGGTGCAGAAAGATTTGGTGAAATTGTAGGCATGCAAATCAATATCCTATTATGGGACTTGAAACGATCTACAATCTTCTCATCAGCGAGAAGGCATTCGGTGGCTTTCTTCTGATGTTGAACAAACAATGAAACCCGCCTTGATATTTCATGTGGAGGCTGACTGACCTCTTTCCACCACATAAAAAGGAGACAAAGTTCGTTTGAGAGACAATGGAACAGCGACAAACACAACACACAGACAAAGGCAGACAGCATTTTGTTGGAAGTTTTCCTCGGATAAAGCAATCAGTTGTACAGCCTTGTACCTCAGCTGTCAGTTGACGTCATGTTTAGTACTTACAGGCTGCAGCCTTTTATGATGAACTGAGCTTCATGAGCATACCCGTCCAATCAGTACTTTAGCACCATATCTAATGTGTTGTATGCTTCATTACCTCAATGGTTAAAGCATTACATGATATTTCAATAAATAATATAAAGCCCTCGATGACTTAAATTTCAGTTTTTTATCTTGAATTCAGAGACGATCAGTTTTTGATGCACATGCCGTGTGTAGAATTGTATCTTTTTTTTTTTTTTTCAATTATTTTCAATGAATTCCCTGCCACAGTGCTGCGTGGGCATTTTACTTAGTAATAACGACTGACACACATACCGATAAGCTCCGGTTAACACGCTGTTCATATAACATGTGTCCCTTTGTGATGATTGTAATGTGACAGGTACACACTGTGTGTAAACGTCTTGATTGTGGTGTGATAAGGTTGCTGTTGCTGCATTCTCGTTGCTTGGAAGATCAAACGTCGAAGTCTAAAACACATCCCCCAACATTGATTGATTAGAAACAGGAATGTAACAGGACCTTATGCAGTTTGATTCCCCATCCTTCTACCGAAATGTCTTACCAAACCACGTAATAGAGCAGGTACGATTTTGGTCTTCCATGAGCCGAAACTGGGGGGAGGGGGGGGGGGACTCCGATTGACTGTTGGATCCTTTCCTGACCATGTGATCTCCAGCAGCAATCTGGTGGACTTCAACTACATGACAGCATCACGCAAAAAAAAAAGATTGACTGAATCAGACAAGCCATTTTCATTATATATGTGTGGTCAGTTTCATGTTATATTGTTCGATGTATGGAAAGCGGAGCAAAGCTGACAAGTTCTATAGAATTGTTTTGGGGAAAAATCTGCGCCTCCTCCTCTCTTTTCCTCCTCCCTCTCTTCCCATTTTCTATGGCCGCTGTTTTCTCTCAATTCTTTTGCCTCGTTTACTGACCAGATTAGATGTGTAAGACATCCTCCAAAGATTTTTGTTTTTGAGTCGGGCGTTAG
>JADBJO010002132.1:147500-155000 GCA_016801955.1 Conus betulinus | reverse complement strand
TGTGTGACGTGAAATAAAAACACAATAAAGAAGAGAAAGAAACGGAATAAAAAGCATATGTAACTGGAGAAAAAAAATTGTCCCTGCCCATTAGCCCTATAGGGCAATTATTGTTAAAAACATTCCCATGTTGACCGACGAGTCTCTAAAGACAATGTTTTTTACCCTGGATTTTATCCCACTGAACAGAAAGAAGCCAAATAAGAGACTAGGTTTGCTTACATTTGTCTCTGATTTATCTGCTTCTTCTAAAAGCTGGCGTTTTAGATACATAATGAGCTTTGCTTTCACCAAACTTGTGCGCTGGAACTATGTTAATGAGTGGCATGTCTGATTCAGACTGCTCCCTGGCTGGGCCAGCTATAGTGAGGCAAAATGACACCCTGGCGAAAAATGGAAAGGGTGATGTGAAAAAGGTCGATTTGGGGTGTCCACTTAGTAACTTAGTACACTGCCCTGCTCTGCTCTCTCTCTCTCTCTCTCTCTCTCTCGTCTCTCTCTCTCTCTCTGTTTCTGTCACTGTCTCATCTGTCTGTCCTGTCTTTCCCTCTCTGTCTCATCTCCCTCTCGTTCCTCGCTCTCCCTCATCCCTCATCCCCTTTCTCATGTCCCTCCGTCTTTCTTCTCTCTCTTCTCCCTTCCTCTTCTCTCCCCCTCTCTCCTCGCTCTCCCCCAGTCCTCTTCTCTCCCCTCTTCTCCTTCTCAATTGGTTCTCTCTCCACTCCTCTCTCTTCACGTCCCTCTCGACTCCTCTCCTTTTTCTCTCTCTGCCCTCGCCTCTCCTCTCTCTCTCGTCTTTCATTCCTCTCTCCTTCCTCCCTGCCTCTCCCCTGCTCCCTTCTCCTCCCCGCTTCGCCTGTCTCTCCTCCCCTCTCACCCCCCCCCATCAGCTCTCACTTCCCCTCTCCCTCTCGCCTCTCTACAGGAGTCTCCTCCACCCCAGCTGGAACCCCTCCTCTCTCTCTCCCACTCCCTCCTCTCTTTTCTTCTCTATCTCTCCCCCCCCCCCCTCTCCTCCTCCATCTCTCCTTCTCTCCCTCCGGCTCTCTCGTGCTCTCCCTCCTCCTCTCCTCAGGCGTTCGACGCCTTTCTACAGGAAGTTGCAGTGGAATCCCCTTCTTCCATGTCTCTCTTTCTCCTATCCCCCTCCTTCCACCTCTGGCCTCTCCACCTCTCCACATGGGGCGTTTTTTTTTTCCCCTCCCCCTTTCCTCCTGACTTTCGGTGATGATCAGGTTGCTGGTCTTAATTTTCGTTTGGTTGAATTGATACGCTTAGGTTCCCTCTGCAACTTGTGTACAACGCATGTAGCAGAACCCAAGGCAAGATGAACGCTATCCAGAGCCAATCTCTACTGGCAAATCCACTTTTAATCTTGGTGAATTAGAGTACACACAGGCAGAAAGAAAATGTGTGGCGTTGTCCTTTGGGGATATGCTCCCGCCAGCGAGAGGAGCCCAAACTTTACGCTGAGAAGTCTGTTGTGATAAAGAAGCTACCCAACAAAATGCATATGAGCCAAATGATGCTTTAACTTTGAAATACAGAAATTAAAACTTACTTTTCATCAACATCAAGCGTATTCCTTCTGCTCCCCCCTCCACCACCATCACTGCCACCTGCCAACACACACCGGACCCCTGTCTTTCCAATTTTATCCCTTCATCACCCCCACACCCCCACCGTCCTGCCCCGCCTATTTTCCTGTCTCCAGTATGGACAGCTCTGTCACTGCAAAATGACTGCAGGCATTTAAAATCTCTTGGAAGCAAATCGAAGGCACGGCGAATGAAAGGTTGAGTAGCTATGTGCTTGAGAAACTTGATCTTTTGTGATTGGCTTGTGACAAAGTGCCCGGATGTGCCAAAGGACATCAGCTTCGGAGACCTGTTGTTTGGTCTTTCGGGACTACTGGCGCAAACGTTACCTTTTTACAGTCTCTCTCTCTCTCTCTCTCTCTCTCTCTCTCTCTCTCTCTCTCTCTCTCTCTCTCTGTGTGTGTGTGTGTGTGTGTGTGTGTGGTGTGTGTGTGTGTGTGTGTGTGTGTGTGTGTGTGCATAGTTTGTGTTTTCTCTGCCCAATTGTCTGTTTCTCTTTCTGCCTGTCTGTCTGTTTTCTCTTGATGCGTGTCTCTGTATGTAACTGTATGTCTGTATCCACCTGTCTGTCTGTCTTCCTCTGGGCTGATCAGATGTTGTGAAGACCAGGGATACAAAAGTATGCATGATTTATCTCTTGTCCTTACACTTTCCGTCTGTCTGATTTTTGTGTGTGTTGTTCTTTACATTTATCAGTATGTCCATGTTTCTGCTTGTCCTTCTATCTCCTCTGTCCAACATCTGACTATCTCTGTATCTGCTTATGTGTGTATCTATCTCCCTCTCTCTTTTTCTCTCTGCCTGTTTGTCTCTCTGTCCATGCTCTATCTGACTATCCCTGTTTATGTTTACTTTCCTGCCTGTGTGTCTCTCTTACCAGCTTGGTCACACGAAACACTCACCAACGTTGTCATAGAACACGTGTTTATCTGTGTTTTTTCTAGTAAGCAGCAAGGTACTGGAATCACTTTCTTCTTATGATAAAGAGATCTGGAATTCCCTCTAAGTTTGCAAGTGGTGGGTGATCACGTTTACTCTACATGAAAAGAAACCAGAGCTCCTTTGACATGCAAAAAGAGGGGGAAAGTCTCGTTGTGCGGTAATCAGCACAGAAGGCTAGAGGTCTGTGGCTGTGGTTCCCATCAAAGGCATCTATTGGGGGATGTTTTGGCCCTGAGCAGCTTCTACCAAGAGTTTGTGTCATGGGCTCAAACGGAATTTATTTGGCCTGATGGATGAATTTCTGCAGTATTGCTTCAATCAAACTGCAGGTGTCTGTGTATCTCTTGCGCCTGGCTGACGTTGGAATATGCTGTAGTGGGAAGCCATTCTGTCATGTAGTCTCTGACGAGAATGGAATCCCATGTCATCATATCCATTATTCTTATTTTCCTTAATTATCATGAATGTGAGGTCTCAAATTCACTGGTCTTTACGCCCTGCTTTTCTGGTGACCGCAGTGGTGATTTCCTCTCCAGGGTCTTGCCTGTATTGAATCCATCAAATTCGATGAAACCGGCAAGTTCATGGGCACTGTTGGTAAAAGGAGATATTGACGCCCTCTGAGGGGCTGACTGACTTGCTGGCTCAGTCACGTAGTGATCATTGTCGCCAGTCTCTGAAAAAACAAACAAACAAACAAACAAAAAAAAAACCTTCAAAACATTCATGGGTCCATGACATTTACAATGTCACAAGTCAAATCCAATCTTTATGTACAAGCAAAGAAAAATAAAACAACAGCTACAGACACAGATTAAATGAGATCCTGAAAATGCTGAAAAGAACAAGAAAACAATAAATCACAAAATGTCAACACATACGCCAACATAATAAATGAAACAGGATGATTAGATTCCTCTCTCTCTCTCTCTCTCTCTCTCTCTCTCTCTCTCTCTCTCTCTCTCTCTCATTCAAGGCTGCCATGAGTGTTCATGTTCTAATTGAGGACATGGGTAAATGGTCCTACGGAAATTCGTTACGGCGTTGTAGCGACGTGGAGCTTAACCCTGGCCCTGGCTCTTAGGACAATTTGCATCAGTCCCGTCTTGGCAGTGGAGGGTCTACACACCGAGACAGTCTGTGGTCAAGGAGCTGCGCGTGGTTTGTCTGCACTTCCATCAGAACCCTCCATGAAGGATATATGTCTTCCCCGAATGAGGCAATGGGCTCGTTAAATGGTCCGAACTGTAAGTTTTGATCAAATGTGTTATGAAATGAAAGACCTGAAAGAAATGTACGGCTCGTTGCACGGAGGTGTTTCTGGTTTGGTCAAATAAATGTCTTATCTCAAGCAAAACAACATAAGATTAAAGTGTGAAAAGACTAAACTCAGTGTGAAAGTGGAATCTTTGGATAAGAACGTGAATGATTTAGAAGGCAGGTAAAAGGAAATAACTTGCTTGTTCTTGGTATTCCATGGAAGAAGAATGAGAGCTTGAAAGACATGTGAGGCCAAGGAGAACATAACAACTCAGAAACTAGAGTTTTCTGATGGTCTTGTGTTCGACAAGGTCCATCGCCTTAATTCAAAGCCAGACTCTCCCATTGTTGCCTGGTGCACTTTGTACGAAGATAAAGGCAGGATTTACCGTGCCTAATGGAAACAACCTTTTTTATCGGGGAAGCCTTTTCTCTGAGAGTAAGGGATTTCGAAAAAAAAAAAAAGCTCTCCACTCATTTAAAGTCATCTATGGTATATGACTGCCGTGTTCAAGGCCAAAAAGTCATCTATGGTATATGACCATTTCGTGACTGATCAAAAAACGAAAGGGTTGGATGTCCGTCATAATTTTGTTCAGCTTGGATAATGGTTGTGGCCAGTCCAAAATATGACAATGTACGAAACGCATATTTTTGTAATGGATTTAACGACAGCTGAATGCTCTTTACAGATCAGTTTTGACTGGGTTTGGATACGTTTCATGCTGCTACATCTTTCTGCTTCAAAGGTTGTTAGGAGGAGAGTAAAGCACAGCTGAGCATCGACTACTAAGCAGTAAGAACGTAATGGAAGCTGCACATGATACCTTCTGTCCAGACTGCCCCGTCCCCAGCACCTGTGGCTACTACCTCCAACCCTATCCCTTGCCCTGTTTGTGGGCTGGGTTGAATGTGATATATGACGTACTACAGGCTTCACTTGAAGCCGGTTTCATATAGAACATCTTGCTTGATGTATTCTAAATGTCAGGTGTTGTGTAGGGCGTCTTACTATGTTTTCTAAAGCCTGAGTGTCATATATGACGGCTTACTCTGATTTTAAGAATTTAGTGTCGTACAGAACGAAGTCTTTCTCAATTCGTTTGTAGGATGGATGTTGCAGTGAACATTTTACTCACTTTTCAAGTGTTGGGTGTCGTATAAGATGCCTTACAACGCTTCTTTTGGGCCGTGTGTTTTATAGGATACATAATTTGTTTTGGAGAGTTTAAAGCAGAATTAGGGCATCTTCCTTTCAGGAAAAAAATGTCTCAGTTCCTAGTCCACAATATCTTCTTACGAATCATAAAAGTAATAGTACTTAACACCAGTACTACATTTCTGGCTGCTGCTTCTGGTGATTCTTTTAAAGAATCATTTATCTACAGCGCACAAGGAAGAAACTAGAGACTGTTTTTTTTTTTTGTTTTCTCTCTCTGTACACACTCATTTTTTAAGCAAATTTAATCTGTGTCATGACCATTTTTTTAAAGTTCGCTACACATTCGTTTTGAACACTGAAAACACAAGCACCTTGAATTTTCCTTTCATCAGACAAATATAACGTAATTTTGTTTTTCACGTCAACAGTTTTTCCACATCAGAGAGAGAGAGAGAGAGAGAGAGAGAGAGAGAGAGAGAGAGAGAGAGAGAGAGAGAGAGAGAGAGAAAACAGCACATCAGCGAGGGGGACCATACAACGAGAAAGTCCAGTTAACATTTGAGGAAACACACACACACACTGTTTACCTTCACCTGTTAACCATTTCAACCCCAAAGGGCCCCACCCACATTGCCTCACCATCCATTATCATTTGCGCAAGTAAGGAGAGTCCATCTCTATTACCTCTGCATGTTTCCCACACAGCAGCAGACTAGCTCCTGAGGGATGGCAGAGATTGCGGGAGGGCAGTGTGGGCTGGGGCAGCTGTCACAGGTGGACTGCGTGATGGAGGGGAAGGCTGTATCTTAGTCCCCAGACAACGACCCAGGGGTAAAACCAGGAGTGTTTTGCTGTCATGAGTTTCGTGGATGATGCATGTGGCACCGTGGTCTGAAGCGATGGTTCACGTGACACATGGTATTGCTGAAAGACGGTGTGTGTGTGTGTGTGTGTGTGTGTGTGTGTGTGTGTGTGTGTGTGTGTGTGTGTGTGTGTGTGTGCATGCACGCGCACGCGTCTCTGTGTGTGTGTGTGTGTGTGTGTGTGTGTGTGTGTGTGTATGTGTCAAAGTCAAAGTCAAAGTCAAGATTTTATTTAGGGATGGAAACATTGAATGAGCAGCATATCTGCTTTTTTTTTTTCTTTTTTCTTTTTTTTTTTTTTACATCAAGCCATCTATGAAAAACAAAATCAAATCGTGTACAATGCCTTTCATCAAAGAAAAGTAAACATACCGTCTTACCCCCCTCCCTCTCCTTCCCTTTTCCCCACTCTCTTCTATTCACGTAAAGGTATTAGTGCTCATTGCCGCCCCCTATGGTTCCTTTGACGAAGACTACATCTTTACCAGTGTATTTCTTTTCTGTACAGGAGGACATTTTTTTTCAGTATGATGTGTGGTTAACGATTCATGATATAATCCTTTCAATTTTTTTCCTAAATGTGTTTTTTTCATATTTTTTTAGCGGTTTTGTGAGTTTTATTCCAGAGATTTCCACCTGAATATACAAAACTGGATTTGTATAAATTGGACAAGAAATGATTATGTGTATGGCAATTGACTCTAAATGTTTCTTGTCTTCTTTCGGGAGCTGCTCCATTAATAACGTTATGCATACAAAGGGCTTTATTGAAAAAGAGTCTGTTTGGGAAGGCTAATATTTTGAGTTGTTTGCAATCTTCATCACTTATTAGAGGAGAGAGAGAGAGAGAGAGAGAGAGAGAGAGAGAGAGAGGAGAGATCTACAGTGGAAGGGGTAAGGAGAGGGGAGGGGATGAGAGTGGGGATCATGGTTTTCATTCAGAGCTGTGTGTGACGGCCAGGAGATGACTTGAGGAAAGAGGGACCCGTGTTACTGTCATGTAATGTTACAGTATCTTTCACTGGGTGTTGTGATGTATTGGAGTCTGATTATTTTGACCTCTGCCTGGTGAAGAATTGGTGTGGAGGGCGAAGTGTGTATGTGTGCGCGCGCGCGCGCGCGCGCGCGCGTTGTGTGTGTTTTGTATGTGTATATATATATATATATATATGTGTGTGTGTGTGTGTGTGTGTGTGTGCGCGTGTGTGTGTGTGTGTGTGTGTGTGTGTTTGTGTGTGTGTGTGTGTGTGTGTGTGTGTGTGTGTGTGTGTGTGTGTGTGTGTGTGTGTGTGTGTGTGTGTGTGTGTGTGTGTGTGCGTGCATACTTTACTTGTAGATCCAATATGACTTCATGTTTGACTGAAACCTTTTTGAACGCACACACATTCAGCAATCATTTCAAAGGGCGCTTTGGTAATAAGTAACATCGTTCCCAAAACAATATTTGAACACTTACACTTCGCTTTAACAGTGTTGATATTCATTCAAACTTGACCTGATTGTTATAAAAGGTTACGTACTCAATGGCTTTATCCTGAACAATGGTTGCACTCCCTTCCTGATCCCAACTGGGAGAAACTATTTAACAATCTGCAGGGTGGATTGGAGAAGAATAGGAGAAGAATTGTTGGAATTTGATAAGTGATGGGGTCGAGGGGGGGGGGGGGGGGGGGGG
>JADBJO010002132.1:127500-130000 GCA_016801955.1 Conus betulinus | reverse complement strand
GGAGAGAGAGAGAGAGGAGATGAGAGAGATCTAGAGAGAGAGAGAGAGGAGAGGACGGAGAGAGGGAGAGAGAGGAGAGAGACGACAGAGAGAGAGGAGAGAGAGAGAGAGAGAGAGAGAGAGAGAGAGAGAGAGAGAGAGAAGACTCAAGATATTTTATTCATGGGCCTCAGCCCATCATGAAGGAGAATGTGATCATATAACTGAGTGAAGATATATAACAGATTTAAAATACAAGCGAACGATGATATAAATGAATTCATGTACTTTTCAAGAAGTCACAACACCTCTCATTTTAAATCCTTTATACAAAAACAAAGAAAGATTACGCACATCTTCAGGTTTGGTCGATGACATGATCAAACTCAGCTTAAACAGTGAAGGATGTCTATTGTATTTAGGCTTAATCAAAGTTTCGCGTATATGTTTAAGAGCTGGGCAACAGAGAACAAAATGCATCTCACTTTCTTCGCTTTCAGTACATAAGGGACACATTTAATCGTTGAACATAAACGTTTTGAATCGGTAGCGATGTAATGCCAGCTCAGAAATCCCGAGCATAAATCTAGTCGCAATATACTTTAGATGCCTATCCATATCTAAATGTAAATAAGGTTTTAAACTGTAGTCACTGCAAAAAAAAAGCTCTATACACCAACGCCTTGACTTGACCAAACAAAAACCAAATCCATATTTAAATTAAACAAACATAAGCAAAACATTTGTTACCCAATTTTTCTTACCGTTTACATCAAGGTCAAATAATATCATAAGCTTTGCGTGGAATCCTGTGATTCTCTATTTGCATTAGCTTAAACCAGTAGCGAATACACTTAACAGCAGAATTTATATATATATTGGATAGCGATTTGTTTCACCATAAACAAGGTCATTGGGTGTCTGTCTACTCCTAAAAAAATTTCTTCAAAGCAAATAAATGGACGGATTCACATTGGACAACAGCATTGTCTAGGCCCCATAATTCAGCGCCATACTGCTGTATCTAAGAATCAAACAATTTTATAGATAAATTAAAAGAGTTATCATTTAACATGTATAACCTTCTAAGAAGATAAATTGAAGCATTCATAGCTCTGCTCGCAAGGTCTTTGCAGGCAGCAGTGAAGCTCAAGCGCGTAGAGAAAAAAATCCTAAGTATTTATAGCATTAACCACAGGCATTTGTTTACCGTTTTACAACCATTTTTCTCTCACACTCAAATATCCACCCTTCCGAAATACTATGCTATTGCTTTTATCCATATTAACTTTAAGTTGAAGAGATGCAGCGGCTGTTCAATTGTGTTTGCAGACCTGTAACTGTTTCTGCCTTCAAAACGACATCGTCAGCCAACAACAGAATAAATAATTCAAATGCATCAAGTGAAAATCGAGCGCCATGTCTTCCTTTATTGATAACAGGGCGTTATTGAAAAGAGAGAACAGAACAAGGCTGCAAGCATCTCCTGCCTTAATCCTGATGCGCAGGCAATGTAATCAGTTAACCTAGAACCACATCGAACTCTAGCTTTGACATCATTGTACATGCTTTTAATGTATCTGAATAATTTACTTTCAATACCATTTTTAAAAAGAGAATTGGCCAAAGGATATTTCGATTTATCGACTCGAAAGCTTTTTCGAAATCAATGAACGCAACATACAATTTTCGATTATAACCAAACTGTTTCTGTACGAGAGCTAGTAAGGGAAACATGTGGCTGACTGTTGAGTATCCTTTTTAAATCAGCTTGATAATCACCTGTGATCTTATGTTAATCAACCCATTCTTGCGGTCTATTATATTATCACTATACCAAATAATTTACTACCAACATCGCTCAAGGAAATTCCGTTAGAGAGAGAGAGAGAGAGAGAGAGAGAGAGAGAGAGAGAGAGAGAGAGAGAGAGAGAGAGAGAGAGAGAGAGAGAATACGAATGGTTTAATGTGCTAGGTTTTGTGCCCATTCACATGGGGACAATCAGGAGGGGGGGGGGGGGGGGGGGGGGGGGGGGGGGTGATCAATACTTAAACAGTGCTAGTGAATACAATCAATCTAAATTACGTCGAAGGACTACAGTTCATTTCATGGTCAGTCTGCTAGAGCACAAGAACAATAGCTCTGAAGTCACTGCCTCACATGAGATTTTGCATAGTGAATAAAACAAGTTAAAATAGAAATAAATTGTCCGGTGTATCAGAGCAAGCTCTCCTTTACAATCAGAGCTGCGATCAAAAGTTTTAAGTAGTGAACTTTATAGTTATTACGTTACATCTTCAGTCAGATTTCTTTTAAAGCCAGCTCTGATATATCATCACAATTTACATAGGGAACTTCGCAGTTCTCTGGCTGCCTCTAAACCAACATTTCTATCGTAACCAGCGCTACCGTCACGCTTATTTTTCCTCTCTGGTGTCATCAGGCTGTCCATTCGCTTTGATGTATCTTCAAAACACTTTGTAAAAGCGTTGTACAGGTCAGATACATTAACTGGCGTCA
>JADBJO010002132.1:110000-117500 GCA_016801955.1 Conus betulinus | reverse complement strand
ACAGGAAAAACAGTGGGTGGACAAACTCCAAGAATAAACAAAACCGAACCATGGTCTCTATCCCAGGCTTTGACCAGAGATCGTTAGAATCGAAGAGGAATTACAAAGCGCTGAGCCACTTACAGTATTCCAACGTACTATCAGATGTGGTTCTGATGAATGACGAAGACACTGACCGCATTCACAGTATGTTCAGGCCTTCTGTTAAACGATATGACCGATGCATGAATTTAGCACATATCATTGAAGTCAAAGATGGTATTTACTCATTGGTTGAAAAGTCTAAACGCAGAAGAATATATTTGTCCTGCTCAAGATTTGAAAGACTAATCTCCGTCGCACTCACAGAATAAAGTGTGACAATCAGTCATGGAAACTTACAAAAATGATCTCTCTCTCTGTCTGTCTCTGTCTGTCTGTCTGTCTCTTTGTCTCTGTCTGTCTGTCTGTCTGTCTGTCTGTCTGTCTGTCTGTCTGTCTCTCTCTCTCTCTCTCTCTCTCTCTCTCTCTCTCTCTCTCTCTCTCTCTCGCGCGCGCGCCCTGCCTATCTCATTTCCCTCTTTGGCCATTCTTACCGACGCAGTAAAAGGACTTTCAATTTGAAGTAGAAGTAAGTCTAAAAATTAAATAAACTGTGTGTGACGATATTTCTCTCTGGTGCAACAAAGACGTCTGGAATAAAGTCAAAACCAGCAACTGTCTGCTGAGTTTATATGTGTGTGTTTGTGTGTATGCGTGTGTGTGTGTGTAGGGGAGGGGGTGCATGCGTACGTGCGTGCGAGTGTGCGTGCGTGCGTGTGTGTGCGTGCGTGCGTGCGAGCATGCATGCATGCGTGCGCGCGCGTGTGTGCGTGTGCGAGTTTTTGTGTGTGTGCGTGCGCACGCGCGCGCGCGCGCGCGCGCGCGTGCTTGCGTGCGTAAGTGCGTGCATGCGCGTGCACTTGAGTGTGTGTGTGTGTGTGTGTGTGTGTGTGTGTGTGTGTGTGTGTGTGTGTGTGTTGTGTGCGTGCGTGCGTGCGTGTGTTTGTGTGTGTGTATGTGTGTGTGTGTGTGTGTGTGTGTGTGTGTGTGTGTGTGTGTGTGTGTATGCTGGAATATTTCTATGTTAAGGGTTGATCGTCGTTCATATGATCTGTAGAAAGAAACTCGTGGAGAGCGTGGCAGCAGAGAGTCCTCAGAAGAGAAACCCCCTTCAAGCAAGTGTTTCGGCCCTTATCTCCTGACACTCTAGGGGGGTCGGGCCACACTTAGTTTATGAATCCGGATGTCCCTCTGCTGCTGCCCCATTTTTTCCATCTTGGGACGAGTCATGGCTGGGATTTGAACCCATGACCCTCTGGACATGCTCTCTTTTTAGGTATTGTCCTCATAAGTCTAGCACTCTAACCACTGAACCACTGGGGCACCTGGTATTTGTGGGGAAAGTTAAGCCTTATGAAGTTCACTTTTGTTCCTCCTTGACCAGATCCAGCTTGAACACCTCTCTGCTGCTTCTGCCGTTGCTTTCAGGGCTCTGTTTTTTTTTTTTCCTCCCTGCAATTGAGAGCAGTTTCGTGAGGCTGTATGCAGACGTTCTTACCAACCCCCTAGCCCCAATTTCTGCACTGAGGACTTTGACCTTATCTACATTTACTACAATGCTTGTTCTTACTTCTCTCTCCCTGTCTGTCTGTCTGTCTGCCCGACCCGTTCTCTATCTCTGTACGTCTCTAGGAGTGTGTCTCTATGTGTACCTGTCTGTCTGTCTGTCTGCCTGTCTGTCTCTCTGTCTCTGTCTCTGTCTCTCTGTCTCTGTCTCTGTCTCTCTCTCTCTCTTCCATGGCTGCAGTCACTAAGTGTCTTGCCCGGCTCGCTTGGTACTGCTGTTGGTGGTCACACAGCTGCTATGCATATTCATGGGGGCTGTCACGGGTGTTCGTGTTTGCTAGTACAGCACGGTACAGGAAGGTTCTTGGGGGGACTATTGATCCCATGTTACACTCGGACGTAACACGTACATGCAAAGTGTGCCCAGAGGAATTGCGTTCTCCAGAAAGATTTTGCGCTAGATTAGGCCTATTTCTGCAATGAAGAAACTCTTTCCGGACTGAGAAAAAGAATTGAGGTACACTTCTCAAAATCTCTTTTAGAGCAGAGAGAGAGAGAGAGAGAGAGAGAGAGAGAGAGAGAGAGAGAGAGAGAGAGAGCGAGAGAGAGAGAGAGAGAGAACAAACGAACGAACTGATTTAATGAATAGGCCCTTTGCCCATGTCAAAAGAGGGACAGGTGGGGTAAGGGAAGTCACCCAAAACTCATAGATATGTCACTCAATACAATCAACTTTAGAGAAGTACAAGTAAAAGATAAAAGTTTCACGCATGTGCACAATCAGCGCGCACATTATACACATACACTCCCATGCGCATGCACACACACACACACACACACACACACACACACACACACACACACACACACACACACACACACACACACACGTAGTCGAGAGAGAGAGAGAGAGAGAGAGAGAGAGAGAGAGAGAGAGAGAGAGAGAGAGAGAGAGAGAGAGAGAGAGAGAGAGAGAACGAACAAAATGTTCATTAAACAAATCTTAAATTAATGTTAGCGAACCGCCAAGAGAAACGCGGACAAATGAGCCACAAGACAGAGCACAACGCGTTTCGACCATTTAGGTCTTCCTCAGGCAAGACACAAACAAATAGGACAATGAAAATGAACGAGTTTGTCACTTAGCTTGATCTCTTCAGCGCACGGTAGGCGTTGATTAGATATCCGCCTGCAGTCGTCTCACTTTGCAGATGAATCATCATTAGACAGCAGCAGCCTACGTTTCCTCATATTTGTCTTTACTTTTGGGTATTTTTCCTCCATCTCTTTGCATCCCAGACTAAGGCTAGAGAAAAACGTTCTGGAAATGGAAAAAAAACAAAGCTGTAAGCAAGACTGATGATAAGCCTTTCTTAGGTCTTATGACTTAAAACAACACACACAATTGCACTGTCAACTGGAGAAATCATAATCTCACTATAGGACTGATTGGAATTATCCAGAGCAATTCTTCTGGGTATTGTGAAGGGAAAGAGAAGAGCAGGTCTACAGGTATAATGTGAGTGGACAATATCCTAGAATGGCCAAACAGGAATCGTGCCTTTGAATCACGCTGTCAGGCCTTGGTAGAGGACTGTTAGAAATGGAGATAGTTAATTTAGAAAATTCATAGTGCTACGAAATGGAGATATTTAATTTAGAAAATTCGTAGTGCTACGAAGTGGTTAGCGATTCAGACTCCCTGCTTGAAGGTAATGCGTTTGATTCCCATCAGAGCTGTTTTATTTGTGAGATTTGTCCTCCCCCCCCACCAGCTCATTCCTAGCCAGAGGTGCGTTTGCTACAGGCTCAGCTGGGGAGGCTGGAACAACACAGTCAAGTTTTTTTTTATCTTCTCTCTGATATTGTTGCTCAAATTTTGTGACCAGCACCGCAGGTGTCTCTCGGGCCTGGTTGGCACCGGAATTAGTTACGAAAATAAGCGTAAAGTACAGCCCTGTCGTGTAATCTGTGATCTGAGTGGAA
Organism: Conus betulinus; assembly: GCA_016801955.1. Lineage (NCBI taxonomy): Eukaryota > Metazoa > Mollusca > Gastropoda > Neogastropoda > Conidae > Conus > Conus betulinus. The sequence continues at coordinate 113,927 of JADBJO010002132.1, read as the reverse complement.
ACCTGTAGCGTCATCTTCCTCATCCTCATCGATCAGTATTAAAAACAAGTCTCAAATTCTGTGGCCCTTTACGCCCTGCTTTTATGGCGACCCCAGTTTTAACTGATTCTCCACGTCTGTGGTCTTATTGGCAAGTCTATGGGGGCTGTCGCTGGACGGATGTGGTGGCACGCTTCGGAGGGAGAGCTCACTCTCGCTGACTCCGTGACTATGCAACAGTTGTCGTCAGTAGGGGGCCCAGTGGGTGGTGTCTTGCGTATTTTGGATCAGAACAGGTGCCACTAGACACACACAACTGAACACCACCGAAGTGACTCGGCAGCAATGCAGTGTCTCCTCTGGTGGGTTGCCTCTTGACGACTTGACATTGACTGCTCCCTGTGGTATGTCGGTGCCGGGGCTGTGGGGGAATGGGGCAAGGCTGTGGCTGTGGACGGGGAGTCAGGGTGAGCAGCATGGATGCAGTGCCACTGAAGTGGCGGAGGGGGACAAAAAATAAAGATGTAGTGCTTCCACAACCACGAATAGTTCTGAGAAATGATGATGATGATGATTATGATGATGATGTTGATGACGATGATGATGATGATGATGATGATGATGATGGTGGTGGTGGTGATGATGGTGATGATGGTGATGATGATGACGATGATGATGATAATCATGATGATGGTGACCACGCGCAAATAATGCATGACCTCCTTTTCAATGATATTGTGACGCGTAATTTGACTCATTCCTTCATCATTACAAATGACAAGGATTGATTGAACAGTGTAACAGCCGAAGACATCGTTTTACTCCGTTTTTGACACAGAATTCTAACAACCTCTTACCAGTCCAGCCGATCTGTTTTAGGAGGGATGATCGTCTGGAGGGAGATACAGGCGTTTCGCCCTGTACAGGAATCAAATGAAAGGAATCAGGTTCTCCTGCTGAAGAGTTGAAAGCTGTACCTCCCTCACACTCTCAGACTTAAGTATGTTCATGAATAATGGAAATCTCAGGCAATAATCTCTCTCTCTCTCTCTCTCTCTCTCTCTCTCTCTCTCTCTCTCTCTCTCTCTCTCTCTCTCTCTCTACCCAACGCACTGAAAAGAGCTCCAGTCCGAAGTAAATCAGTAAAGGAAATGAGCTGTACAGCAACGCTGTTTCCTCCATGCATAGCAAAGACTTTTGGAACGACTTGAGTAACGGCAAGGGTCTGCCTTGACTATCCATCTGTCTGTGTGTGTGTGTGTGTGTGTGTGTGTGTGTGTGTGTGTGTGTGTGGTGTGTGTGTGCATATGCGCTCGTGCATCTGTCTGCCTGTCTGTCTGTCTCCGTCAGTCCCCCGATCCCTTCCTCCCACCTTCTCTCTCTCTCTGTCTCTGTCTGTTCCTGTTTGTCTGTCTGCTTGTCCGTTTGTATATCTGCCTCTCTCTCTCATCGTGTGTGTGTGTGTGTGTGTGTGTGTGTGTGTGTGTGTGTGTGTGTGTGTGTGTGTGCGTGAGAGAGAGAGAGAGAGAGAGAGAGAGAGAGAGAGAGAGAGAGAGAGAGAGAGAGAGAGAGAGACCACAGAGAGAGAGAGAGAGAGAGAGAAAGTAATCTGCTGTTCACACTAGCCTGCGTGCATTCGATCGATCCTGTTTCAGTATCACTCTTTCTTTCTCTGTGTTAGTCTGTGTGTCGATGCGAATGCATGTGCGCGCACGTGAGTGCATTCATACGCCCACGAGCGTGATCTGCAACGAGCCACAGGGGGAGATGGGAGAGGACGTGGCAACACGTTGTGAGACTGACAACGTCTGATGGTCATGTGAAGCCTCTAGAGAAACCAAGCTACAGCGGAAACGGACTTGGACACCCATCAAATGACCTCATCCCGCAGCCTGCCTGCCCCGCCTGCCTCTGTCTGTCTGTCTGTCTGTCTCTATCTCGGTCTGTCTGTCTCTGTCTGTCTCTCTCTCTCTCTCTCTCTCTCTCTCTCTCTCTCTCTCTCTCTCTCTCTCTCTCTCTCTCTCTCTCTCTCTCGTGTTTCGGTTTCTAGCATGTACGATTGTTCACTGATCCGTTGGTCATACCATGTGATCTTGCTCTATGTGTTGTACACAAAACGAATGCAAAATGTATGGTTGTATCTTTTCAAATGAGTAACTGTGTATGCCGAATTCTGTCTGTGCTTGTCTGTGTGTGTACGTGTCTTTGTACTGACAACGTTTAAAACACAGTTAAGTCGTTCACAATCCATACCAGAGAGACTCTTACTTGTAACTAGCGAGTCCACGTCATCATGCTGTATCAGTGGTCTGTCGGTTTTTTGTGCTCTCTCTCTCTCTCTCTCTCTCTCTCTCTCTCTCTCTCTCTCTCTCTCTCTCTCTGTCTGTGAGTGTGTATGTATGTGTGTGTGTGTGTGTTGTGTGTGTGTGTGTGTGTGTGTGTGTGTGTGTGTGTGTGTGTGTGTGTGTGTATGCGACGTGCGTGATTCCGTGCATGTGTGTGTATGTGTGCGTGCGTGCATGCGTGCGAGCGTGTGCGTGCGTGCGTGCGTGCGTGCACGCGTGTGTGTGTGTGTGTGTGTGTGTGTGTGAAAAAGCCTGAAGATGTAACTGGTGTGAATCTGTATTCAACATTTTCAGAAATAAAAACGTCATTATAAAAATGACAATTTTTCTAAAACAATTTTTGCTTTCTCTCAACTGTTGTTTATACACTAAGCAGTGTTATGTTAAATGATACTGTATGCAAACACTGGAAAAAAAAATGTTAAGCTACATTTGATCTAGATCAGATAATGAAATGACATTTTACTACTCAGTGAGGATGCGAATTGAGATCTAACTAAATACATTACTAAACTAGACCACATATACACAGCAAAGCATAATGTATGTTACACAAAAATACGAGATGCTGATGATGAAGTATTCAATACTTAAGTGGGATATCACAATGTAGGCAGAAATAGATCTCAAAATGAAACGGCACCGTTTTGACAGAAATAGATCTCTCAAAATGAAACAACACCGTTTGGCAGAAATAGATCTCAAAATGAAACAGCACCGTTTGGCAGAAATAGATCTCAAAATGAAACAGCACCTTTTGGCAGCAGAAATAGATCTCAAAATGAAACAGTACCTTTTGGTAGAAACAGATCTCAAAGTGAAACAGCACCGTTTGGTGGCAACAGATCTCTGGAATGAACTTGTCATCTTCAGAGGCGTACTGTTGATCATGTAACTGGCTGGCATTGAGAGCAGCAGGTGTCCAGGCAGAAGTGTCTCGAACCTCTGATCGAGGTCAGCAGTCTTTTGTCTGTAACCTTACCAGAAGAAATCTCAAATGCAACTAATACGCCTACTAATAGCGAACCGCGCGAAGAAAACGCAGACAAACATGATTCGTCTGCGTTTTGTTGATGGTTCACCATTGGTTGCATTTGAGATTTGTTTAGATTTCCGCCTGCAGTCACCACACTCTGCAACCAGATCTGACTAGAATAGTTGACAACTACACGAAAGTTTGCCAACTATGAAGTTGCTTCCTTCCGCCCTCAATAGGTTGGATTGCATGAAAGCAAATCTAAAGCTTATTTTAAAATAAGCAGCTTGTAAATCTTTATACGGGAAAATCCGAAAAAGTGAACAAGCAGACATGCGCACTGCGGATAGTATGTCATTTCCTTAAGAGCAGATGACATTGATATTGGGAGGACAAAGAATTATAAGAAATGGGAGACAGCTGCTAAACGACAGAAGAAAGCGATTTTTTCATATCTCGAAAACGCTGCAATCATGGAGTAATGTAAGGTAATGTTGCTATAGCCCTGCCGACCGCAAAGGCCATATCAGGGCTGTCACCACGTTAAAATCAACCCACAAATTATTAATTCACACAAACTCTTAAATTACATCTTCTAAAAAAAAAAAAACACCCGAAATTTTGTTT
>JADBJO010002132.1:75000-82500 GCA_016801955.1 Conus betulinus | reverse complement strand
AAATGACGGCGGTTGCGAGTGACCAAACAACCACTGTACGGACTGCTCTTGGAGTTTTCTTCTTAATACTGCAGAGACTGTGCTGGACATGTGCCATGAATGGTCGTATTAGGTAGGGGTGGCAGCAGAACGGATCCTGGATGGGGCAGGTGGGGTGGGTGGTAGTGGGGGTTGGTGTGGTGTCAGTTAGCCTTGTCAAGGCAAGGGTGACGAACGGCAGTCCTGTAATGAGAGAAAAACCAGGGTGGAGTGGAGAGGATAGCGTGACATCCTGCAGTCAGACTCGTGAGTTCCTGTCGAAGAGGCTTGGAAGCAGAGCTTGACCAACAAGCGGCATCCTTTGAGGGGAACTGTGGTTTACCCTGCGTGAGTTTCGTGTCCACGGCTCTAAGGAAAAGGAGGAGAGTTTGAGTGTGTGATCTCTTCTGTATCTTGGGCCAAAGGCCCATTTCATGTATGAACAAACTATGTAGCTGTAGAGAGAAGCGCTTATGTGGAAGCAATCCAGGACAGTTTGTCCTTCGCAAACGAACAGAAGTCGGAAAGAAGCACTATGCACACATGCCCGCCCGCGCTTGCTGGCACGCATGCGCCAAGGGCTGGAGGCTCGCACGCACGGCACGCGCACGCACGCACACACGCACGCAAACGCACGCAACACACTGCGACGCACGCACGCACGCGACACACAAAAAAAAAGCAAATGAAAAGAAAGAGGGTGAGGAGAGAAAGGAGAGGGAGAGGGAGAGAGATGGAGGGAATGAGAAAGAGATGAGGGGGAGACTGAGATGAGATAGAGGGGGAGAAATGGGTGATGGATTAGAGAGAGAGGAGAGGAGGGGAGAAGGGAGGACGCGGGAGGGAGGAGGAGAGAGAGAGAGATGACGACAAAGACCAGGAGAGAGAGGAGAGGAGGAGGGGACGAGAGAGGAGGGAGAAGAGTGAGGGGGGGGGCGGGGAGAGAGAGTGAGTGGAGAGTAGAGGTGGCTGACGTTCTCTATGTACACGGACTCCCCCCTGTGATTCTTCACCACTGATGTGGGGATTCTGCCCTTTTCGGTCTCTTTCTTGCTGATGCCGGGCCCTGACGATTCTGCGCGACTTCCGCAGTTGAGTGAGAGCGCCCGAGACGAGGGGCGAGAGAGATAGCCCTTTATAATGGTCGGGGATTTTCACTTATGGTTCTCACCTTTTAAAAGCAAAAATACCTGACAAAAATCTTGTCATTCGTGCGGAACAATAAATCCATATCTCCCGTTATTGTTTCTTACCCGGCAGGGAAGAAGAAAGAAGCAGAACAGAACAGAAGAAGAACTCACAGTCAATTTTCAACCGTTTTAAAGGCACATTATTAGCATTCTGCAAAATATGGCACAAGGAAATGATTATAAAACAATTGTCAGTTGACAAACTCGTTGTCTTCTACACATAAATCCTTTTACACAACCCTTGGGGGGTGAATACATAAGTAGAGAGCAGCAAGTTGGTCCGGGTTTTGGGGGTTATTTTAATGAGTTCTTGGTAAGTTATGTTTTGCTCCACAGTTGAAAAGGACATTACACATATGCGACTTGCCCAGTTTGCAGACCCACCATCGAAATCACGCAGGACCTTGAGTTCAGTGGGGCAGCGGTGAGAGTGCAAGATGTTTCATGTGACAAAACTGCAGGCCAGTCATCATCAGTCTTCAGCAGCCAGCAAGAAAGCCGTTGCGAAACAACGTCTGTCACGATGACACAATTGCATAGCTAATTACTATACGGGTGCATAAGAGGGGGCATTCAGGCGGCGCTGATATCAGTAAGTAGGTGTGTACTATGAAGAGTATGAGTTGAGGGCGCCTCTCTTGCTCTCTTCTCTCTCTCTCTCTGGCTGGTGAATAAAGATATATTATCAAAACAAGGAGCAAGCGAACCACAAAACAAACAAAAAAGGCAAAATTTAAAGATTGTACATTTTGGACAACATATCATAGTGTGAGTATCAGTATGTAAAATTGCCGTTATCACGTGAACACAGTTCAAGTTAACTTATTAAAACAGGATAATTGAAACCAATGACAATAAAAAAAAATTGCCAAAAATGGACAATGTTGGGGAAAACGATAGGAAATAAACCTGTCTTAAAAACAAAAAAATAAATTAAAAAGGTAGATTATGATTAATGCAAATGTCAACTGGCTTTAAAAATTGAGTTGAAAAGTTGTAGGTGTGCGAATAACACAAGCAGCCAGAACTTCACGCAAAGAAAACAAAAGATTCGCCTAATTTCATTAAGTTATCAGTTCATTAGTTGGAGGAATGGATTCCTTCATTATGTAACGAAAATAGAGTTCTCTCTACACTTATAGAGAAGACAAAATTGTGGTCGGCAGCGTGATTTTCCGGCAATATTTCAATTTAAAAAGAGTAGTAGAAAAGAAGGAGAAAAGGAAAAGAAAAAATACAACCGACATTATTTACAGTTAAATGAAAGAAGATACTTTCACGAACATTCAATTTGCTCCCTACCCCCCCCCCACCTCTCTCTCTGTATGTGTGTGTGTGCGGTGTGGGGTGTGTGTGTGTGTGTGTTGTGTGTGTGTGTGATGTGTGTGTGTCGTGTGCTGCGTGGGGTGTGTGGGTGTGTGTGTGGTGTGGATAAGAGTACGCGACGCGCCGCGGTGTGTCGCATGTGTTCAATAGTATGCGCGCGTCAGACACGCGCAACTGTGGAGAGGAGCACGCTGTCGTAGGAAGTTCGGGGTCTTATTGCTCTAAAGAAAAGAAACACTGACAACAAAAACACATTTTTTTACACACACCGGATCACACACAACAACGACCACCACACACCACACCACTCGACACACACAACAAAAAAATGCCCACATCGGTAATTGAGTTTCTCGGAATCTCTACGCTGAAGAGTTCTTCACACCACTCGAATTATGAACAAACATGTTTATACTAACCTTGCGCCACCTTTTATGTTATCTTCTTTCGTTTAAATGAGATTTGATGTTATATTTCAATGAGCAGGACATGTGACCAAGAAAAGCACGATGGTGTATAGCTGCAACACGGCTACACAGGCAACCACACACCAAATCCCCCACCACAACCACTCACAAAACACCACACCACAAATACAACACACACCAACCACACACACACATAACCACACCAAAACACACCCACCACACACGACACAAAAAACAAGCGCACATGCATGGACGCGCGCTCCGCAGCGTAGCGCTGCGCGCGCGCCACACAACACAGGTGCACAGCACACACACATACACAGATGGAGAGAGAAGAAGAGGAGGAGAGAGGACCAGTGGCAGGAGAGAGAGAGAGAGGTTTATGGGAGGATGGTGGAGTAGGAGATCGCAGAGAAGAGAGGGAGGGGAGGGAGGGAGAGGGGAGAGTAGAGAGGAAGGGAGAGAGCCGGGGAAGAGGCGGATGAGAGAGACGGAATATGTTGCATGATGCCAGCCATTAGGCACTTGAGTTCTCAGTGACCCCTTCGCCATTGTATTCTGTGCAAACCTTTTTGCACAAGAGGTTCAGAGGAGATTGTATATATTTTTTTTTTCTGTTGGCTCAAACATCCTTGGAATCAAGGACTAATTCTGGAGTGTGACTTTTTTTCTCGCCGTTCATTGATTAAATATTGTGGCTGCGCCCGAGTGCATCACACTCACACGCACACCCACACACACTCACAGACACACAGACACACAGGCACAGACACAGACACAGACACAGACAGACAGACAGACAGACAGACAGACAGACAGGCACGCACACACACACACACACACACACACACACACACACACACACACACACACACACACACACATACACACACACACACACACACACACACACACACACACACACACACACACACACACACACACATGGAACTTTTAGTATTGTGTGTGAATATCGACATCTATATCTAATTATCTATGTGTGTGTGTGTGTGTGTGTGTGTGTGTGTGTGTGTGTGTGTGTGTGTGTGTGTGTGTGTGTGTGTGTGTGTTGATACTAAAAGTTGGATATTGAGAGATCACACTGAAAATAAACTTTACTACAAGCCAACTTGATCACGAGTTTTTTTTTCCCCTGTGAATAAGCTTTTGTTATTTGTGTTATGCTTACGTTGCTAATGGCTGTCTTTCAGTTCCCCATGTCATGCCTTCCCTTGCCTTACTTAGATCTTATACCTAGTTAACGAATAGGCTTTAACTATCAATTTTAGATATTCACACACACACACACACACACACACACACACACACACACACACACACACACACACACACACACACACACACACACACACACACAACACACATACACATGCACGCACACACATGCACGCACACACACACACACACACACACACACACACACACACACACACACACACACACACACACACACACACGCACACGCACGCACACATACACACAAGCAAACAAACACTCACACAGATGCATACACACAGAGACGCATGAACGAAACAGACACAAGACAATGATGATATCCGAATCATCTAAACAAAATCGCCTCCCTCAAAATGGGTCTGGTCTACCTCGAAAACGTTTAAAAAAAAAAAAAATTGGCGCAGTCTGTGAACAGACAAACCCCCCACGAGTATGGAATGGAAATTGTAATAACCGAATATTGATACACAGTGTTTCTGAATTCTCACTATGCTGCACCACTGACTTCAATCTGTTTTGAGGGAGGCTGTTGTCTATGTCAAGTTACAGACATTTCCACATTTCAGTATACAGACAAACGGAACAAGTTCTTCTAAAATCTACTTTCCGTCTCCTCCGACTAAACTGCGTCAACATCATGTAACATTCCCCACCAACCCTCCTCTCTTTCTGTCTCGTACTTCTTCCCCCCCCCCCCCCCCCCCCCCTTTCATTTCCTCTGTCCCTAGTTGACTATTGGCACTAACGTCGTAGAAAGACTTTTAGATGGGAAGTAAACCAATACAGGAAATGTACTGCACAGCTACGTATTTTCCCTTTTGTAGAAACTATGCCTTTTGAAACGAGCTGAGTAACAGCCAGTACCTTCTCTGTGTATATCGTGTGTGTGTGTGTGTGTGTGTGTGTGTGTGTGTGTGTGTGTGTGTGTGTGTGTGTGTGTGTGTGTGTGTGTGTGTGTGTGTGTGTGTGTATGTGTGTGTGTGTGTGTGCGTGTGCGTTTGTGAGCTTGCATATTTGAGATAATGCTTGTTTCACATTTAGCTACTCTCTCTCTCTCTCTCTCTCTCTCTCTCTCTCTCTCTCTCTCTCTCTCTCTCTTAGAAAAGGCGATATCTACAATTCTGAAAGCTGGAGAACAGAAAAGCTGTCGGCCCCGATGATATCACTGGGGAATTATTTCAGAATATCAGGGAATGCTGTGAGCAACATTCTCCTTTCAGTTTTTCAAATACACTTTTTTTTGCTCAAGAAATATTTCCTATTAATTTTGCAAATCGATGACATAACCATTCATTAAGAAAGGTGAACTTATGGTTCAAATATCAGTAGACTACGTTATTGCTGGAGCAGCCCATGCCAATGTCAAACCAGTATGCAACTACAAAGCCAGATTGTCTAAACACAGGATTCTCATCGGCACTGGCCACTAAACCCCAAGACAGGATCAGTTCCCGTCGGTATGGACGAGTCTGCGTCACGGCAGCTGTACGCTACATCAGTGCAGTGCCAGACTCTGTCAGATCGTGAACAGCCTTCGTCACCACAGCACTATGTGTCATTCTGCAGGACCAGCATATCTCGGTACTTGAGCAGCATATAACATGACACTTCTTTCAGGCAAGATTTCTTTCCAGCCCCCCACCTCCCACCCACCCACCCCTCCTTCCTTAGCATTTCATATTTACTTTCGTTTCAAATAAATTGAGGTTGTTTGTATTTGTTTCTGTTCGTCGTTGTTGTACTTGTCTGACTATATTCAAGTTTTAAAAGGCTGTGCCAGTCTTGAAGAAAAGTTAATTTATATTTAAACAAATCTTAAATAAATGTCACCGAACCGCCCAGAGAGACGTGGACAAACGAGTCACAAGACAAACCACAACGCGTTTCGACCTCTTAGGTCTTCTTCAGGTGCAACAAACATGAAACAAATAACGAAAATGCACTTATTATTTGTTTCATGTTTGTTGCACCTGAAGAAGACCTAAGAGGTCGAAACGCGTTGTGGTTTGTCTTGTGACTCGTTTGTCCACGTCTGTCTGGGCGGTTCGGTGACATTTATTTAAGATTTGTTTAGATACCGCCTACAGTCGTTTCACTTTGCAACTAGTTAATTTATATTTGTTCATTTCTCCAGTTCGTGTTGCTGCTGCTGTGTGGGTGTTCGGTATGGGGTATATGGGCAAGCTTGGAACATCCTTTATTGGGGATGTTTCCTTGTTTGTTCTGTGTGCTCTGTGCTGTCATGTCTGCTAGGCGATTCGGTGTCGTAAGCAGCATTCCTTTGGAGTTATGTTTTCTTGTGGGAGTAAAGAGTTACCCTACTTGTTTGTTGTTTATTCAAATAATAATCTTTCGTTAGGGGAAAATCTTTGGAAAGTTCTGAATATTACAAAACTCTTTTCAGCTTCAGCATCCTATTGTTATCAATATAATGATGATAAAGATGGTCATAATGCTGCTGCTGCTGCTGATGATGATAAGAAGAGAGAGAAGAAGAAGAACAACAACAATAATAGCAACAACAACAAGAACAATGATAATACTGATAATCATCATCATCATCATGATAATTCCAATAACAATAATAATAATCACACCGAGGATAACATTATGCATGATAATAATGGTAATAATGATGATAACAACAATAATAACAACAAGAATAATAGTAGTAATTATAATAATGATGATGATGATAATAGCAATAATAATAACAAAAATGATGATGATGATAATAATGATGATAAGAATAATACTGATAGTAACAACATCAACAGCAACAACAATGATAATGATAATAATAATGGTAATAATAACTATATTAATAACAATGATAACAACAACAAGAAAAACAACAACAATAAAAATAACAGTAATAATAATAATAACAACAGCAATAACAACAGCAATACTATTAATGATAATAATGATAGGATGATAACAATAATAACAATAATGATATGAATATGAATATGACTTAAAACATGAAGCCTCGAGTGAAAACTTTCTTTTTCAGCATGCATGAGTGTTTTCATTTGGACTGGTTCCGCTTGAAGTTCTTCGGTGCTATTGGCAATCCTCTCAGTGCTATTCGCCATTGTAGACTGCACCGGCGTGATTTGAAATTGCAGTTGTGCAGGCACCCTGGTGCAAACTGCAATGGTCATTTACCCCGGGTCGATTGCGTCGGATTCTCATTTACACTGTGATATAGACTCTACATCAAGCGCTCGTGTACATGTATTGCTGATATTGTCGATTAATATATGCTCTGTTTCGAA
>JADBJO010002132.1:67500-70000 GCA_016801955.1 Conus betulinus | reverse complement strand
CTGTGGCCCTTCATGCCCTGCTCTCATGGTGACCTCATATTCGATGTCCTCTCCACGTCTGTGGCTTTGATTTTTAGTTCCGTCGGGATCACCGGTATCGGCAAGTCTATGGGGGCTGTCGTTTGACGGACGTGGTGGCGCCCTCCGGAGGGAGAGCTCACTCACGCCGGCTCCGCGACTAAGCAATTATTGTCGTCAGTAGGGGGCTAGTATGTGGTGTCCTGCGTATGTTAGATCAGAACAGGCGCCACTGAACACCACCGAAGTGACTCAGCAGCAGTGCAGTGTCCTCCTCCGGTGGGTTGCCTCTTGACAACTTGACATTGACTGCTCCCTGTGGATTGCCGATGCCGGGCTGCGGCCGGGCCGACCGGGCTGTGACTGTGGACGGGTTGTCGGAATGAGCGGCGTGGGTGCACTGCCTCTGAGTGGCGCAGAAGTTGGGATAGAAAAAAAAGAGAAGAGAATAGATTAAACAAACCGCAATCCAGATGAACGATTGAAAACATATCGATGAACAGATTTAATCTTAACTTCTCTATAAATCATATACAGATAAAAAAGGAAAGGTGTTCATCCCGTAATAATTTTATGAATAAGCATTTTAATTGCAAAACAGAAGCCTCATTTTATTGTTTGCAACAGTTCTTAGTTTTTGCTTTAACCAGTTTGTAGACAATGCACATGTTATTGTTAGCTACATATCTTGGATCTTTGCAAGCAAAAACGCTTCTTCAAAATAGTCACATTTTCCCCTTTAGTATTCATTCATAATTAATTAATTGGCGTTGATTTGCTACTTGTGTTCTTTCAGAAGGATGGATGTAAAAAAGTATTCATGCTCAGTCCACTACCCTCTTAAAATAAAATTCGTTCGTTCATTCGTTCGTTCAGTTCAGTTACTTTCAAGATGCCCCTTCCTGTATGACATTATCCACAGGCAATGTAGATACAAAGGCAGCACTGAAAAACAAACTATTGATACAATAACTACCTAATGTAATTGACCAAATGAAGGCAGCGCTGAAGAACAATGTACTTATACAATAACTACCTAATGTTATAGACTAAAATAATGAAAGCAGCACTGAAGAACAATGTACTTATACAATAACTACCTAACGGAATAGACTCGGACCAAAAGAAATATGACCGTTATGGTTTACTTTCCAACCAGTCTCACGGGCACACCAGGAAGAGGTCAAAGAAAGGATCAGCAACGCATCCAACGTTCCAGACATCCGTCATGGCAAAACTCTTCACCGGATCCATTGGCAAGATGAGGAGCAGCATGTGGTGATGATGATATGAACATTTATGATGATGATGATGATGATAATTCTGATAATGATGGTGATAATGATGATGATGATGATGATGATGATGATGATGATGATGAGTGGTGATAATGATGGTGATAATGATGGTGATAATGATTATGATGCTTGATGATGATGATGATGATGATGATGATGATGATGATGATGATGATAATGATAATTGTGATGATGATGATGATGATGATGATGATGATAAGGAGGAGAGGAGGAGGAGGAGGGGGAGGAGGAAAAACAGGAGGAGGAGGACAATGATGTTGATGATGATGATCATCATCATCATTGTTGTTTGTTGTTTCATTGTAGTCATCAAGAGTATTTATATAGCACCTAGTCTCGTCACTCTCGTTGACATGATAGGCTGTGTAACCGGATATAACTGACTGTGGAACGGCCTGCTGGCGCCAGAGTTTGGTCTTTTCCCACAATATTCAGTCAAATTTAGTCCCTCAGTTTCTTATCTTCATTCTTTCGATTTTCATGCTGGGTTCATGATGCGTGTAGTTTGTTATTCGTAACATCAGCCACACTGTCTAAAAAAAAAGGCAATGGTATTTCACTTGTATGCAAGACATGCATGCGTTCACATACAGAATTTCTGTTTCCAGTCTCATTTGAAGGACTTCTCGGGAAGTACATACAGCACAAGAGTTAACTGCGAGGATGAAAATTACCCTGCGCCGAAACGGCCTGGCGGAGATTCGAACCCGCACCCTTAATTAAGATCGCATGGATTAATCCAGTGCTGTACCAACAAAGATGTTATGGCCCCCTATACATGAGATAACGGATGATTTGGTTCATTTTGTTTCCTGGCACCGAATTCCTACAAACATGTCCTGCAACAGACAACAGTCTCTTCAGAGAGAGATGATCATCGTGTGAGGACTAAAGGCTTTGCCAGTCTGAGTAGTCAGATCAATAGCATTAGATTCTCTGCTATAACATTCGGAAGATCTCTTCCCTCACACTACTTGAGTAAAGCGTGATCATAAATAATGGAAACATAAAGGATGACAGTCCACCCATCTGTCTGTGTGTATGTCTGTGCGTCTGTGTGTCGTCTCTCTTTCAAATTCTCTCTCTCTCTCTCTCTCTCTCTCTCTCTCTCTCTCTCTCTCTCTCTCTCTCTCTGTAATTATAAATATCTCTTTCATATTGCT
>JADBJO010002132.1:52500-62500 GCA_016801955.1 Conus betulinus | reverse complement strand
ACACACACACACACACACACACACACACACACACACACACACAGAGAGAGGAGAGAGAGAGAGAGAGAGAGAGAGAGAGAGAGAGAGAGAGACAGACAGACAGACGGACAGGCAGTCAGAGAGAGAGAGAGAGAGAGAGAGAGAGAGAGAGAGAGAGAGAGAGAGAGAGAGACTCAAGACTCAAGACTCAAATGTTTTATTCTTAAAGGCCATAGCCCCTTAGAATGGGGATGCACATCATAAATCATGTCGAAAATTGATCTTAGTATTCTTTATGTCACATACATAGTTCGCTTTTTGAATGCTTTATATATATATATATATATATATATATATATATATATATATATATATATAGAGAGAGAGAGAGAGAGAGAGAGAGAGAGAGAGAGAATGATCACACACATTTTGTCACTCAGTTTCAATCAGTCTGTACATTCTTATTGAGTACGGGGATATGTCAAGGTGATCCGCTTGTCCTGGGCAGTCAGATGTTTATTCGTAAAGGCCATAGCCCCTTAGAAGGGGGATACATATAAAAGAACTTTGCATAATCCATTTCTAACAGGGGTACAAACAAACTAAGGTATTACAGAATTTCTTCGTTTAAAACCCTCTGTAAAAATACACAGCAAGCTGCTTCACTATTTTATCATTTGTCGATGACATTACAAAATTAATCTGAATAGTGAAGGATGCATATAGTATTTGGATGGAATACACTGTTGTCTAAGATCGCTTAGTTCTGGGCATGAAAGAACAAAAATGAACTTCATTTTTCTTGAGATTCCTGACATAATGGACAAACAGACACACGATCGTTTAAAATGTCTGTAACGCTGTGAATGTGCATAGATATCTGATATACCAAATCTGAACTTGGTTATCAAATTTTCAATGTCTGTCAATAACCATTGACAAATACCTCGGAATACAATGCATAGGATTTAGCATCTCTATAAATATCAAATCTATTACTGTCTTCAACATGAGAGTGCCACCTCTGCCACCTACAATCAATCAATGTTTGCCGAAAAACACACAGACAAAAGCATTTATATCGCCAACACCCTGATTTTCCCATACAAAACCAAATCCATATTCATACAACTTTAGCCTTACATTCGAGACCCAATTTTTCTTACCCCTTGCATCTAACTCAAAGAGCATCATATAGGCTTTATAAGGTAATCTGTGTGGTTCCATTTGTGTTATCCTTAACCAGTAACGAATACATTTAATCACAGATATTAAACAGATAGGATATCGGTTAGTCTCACCATATACCAAATCATTTGGTGTTCTCATTGAAACACCAAGAAATTTCTTCAGAGCGTACAAATGAATTTTCTCAATATCAATATGCATAGCAGCAGAATCAAAGCCCCATAGCTCAGCACCATATTGTAACATTGGTTGAATTTGAATATCAAATAATTTCAACAACAAGATAGAGATTCATTATCTAACTGTGCCAATTTCCTCAAAATACACAATAAAGCATATTTAGCTCTACTTGCAAGATCTTTACAAGCAAAGGTAAAGCTTAAGCGTGTAGAAAAATAAATACCAAGATATTTATAAGCATTCACTACGGGCATTTCGACTCCATTATATGTCCACCTTTCTCTGGCGGCAAGATAACCGCCCTTTCTAAACACAATTATATTACTTTTCATCATGTTTATTTTTTAGCTGCAATGCAAAAGAAGCTCTTTCTAAACTATTCAGCTGGGTTTGTAAACCAATTATCGTTTCAGACATTAATACAACATCGTCTGCTAACAGAAGAATGAAAATTTCCAAAATATCATTGATAAACTTTGCTCCATGTCGTCCAGAATTGGTAACTTCTAATGTCAGTTCATTAATAAATAAGGAAAACAATATAGGACTGCACACATCACCTTGCTTAACACCAGTCAGTCGTGCAGTTTATGCAATCAGTCAAAGACCCACCGCTTCTCACTCTAGCTTTGACAGAGTCATACATGCTCATGACACTTCGATATAATTTCCCTCTGATTCCATTTTAAAAAAAAAATACGCCACAAAATACTTCTATTAACAGAATCAAAGGCTTTTTCGAAATCAATAAAAGCAACATATAATTTGCGATTCAAACAAAATTGTTTTTGCACAAATGCCATTAAAGTAAACATATGATCTATTGTAGAATAGTTCCGCTTAAATCCAGCTTGAAATTCACCAGTGAGGTTCTTTTCTTCTACCCAGTCCTGCAACCTTCTGTTGATAACAGCGCTGTATAGTTTACTACAAATGTTACACAAAGAAATGCCTCTGTAATTGCTTGGTTATCAACATCACCTTTCTTATATAAAGGGAGAACAATAGATTCAGTCCACAGTTCAGGAAACACACCTCTGTCAAACAGAGCATTGAAAAATTTTGTGATAAATCTAACAACAAATCAGATTTACATGCATTTTTCAACATCTCACCAATGATTCCATCAGGGCCGCTAGCTTTACGGTTCTTTAATTTCTTTAAAGCCAGCAGAATCTCATCTCTTGAAATGGGACGATTTAATGTATCATCGCTGGTATTATTGTTATCATTGTCATCACTACCACCTTCATCGTCCACAATATTACAGATATCTACTTCTTTTTCAAACAATTTCTGAAAGTGCTGAAACCAGTTTTCTAAACTAATATTGTTAGATGGCTGTTTACTTTTATTGTGGATTCTCCGCACTGCATTCCAGAATTCCTTCTGGTTATTTACAGAAGATACCAGTTTTTCTAACATAGCTCGATTAAACTGTTTACGTTTGGTTTTCAGAAGTTCTTTATAGGCACGTCTGGCATTACTATAAGAAACATGATCTGGTGGCAATAAAGTGCGACGATATCTATTTAACAAATTACGGGCCTTTCTCTTACCAGACTTACACTCCACATCATACCAATCATCATCATAACTATGTTTTACATTTACATTGCACTGTTTTTTCATGCTCTCAGCTGCTTCTTTCAAGCAGCAGTTAAATATATACAGAGCTTCATTTATATCCACATCAATACCCTGATCGCCATTTCAACTCTTTGTTGAATCTCAGGGGAGCAAACTATATCACTAAATACATTAGTATACGTCTCATTCCAAACATACTTTTCAATAAAAAGGTTAGAAACATTTCTTTTTGTGTTATTCATGCAGTCATTTGGAACACTGAGGTTCATCAACAAAGGCATATGGTCTGACTCGATCCTTTCTAGCACTTGTAATTTACAATCATTCGAAAAACTCAAAAACATATCTCGTGACATTAAAAAATAATCAATTACACTATTACCTCTATCAGATATATATGTAGCGACCATTCAGTTCGCCATGACACATACCATTCATGATACACAAATTCAAAGCAGTGCACATATTGATTAACATTTTACCATAAATATTCAATACATTATCTTCAGAATTTCTGTTTGTACACAAAGGAGTACTTACAAACTGATCATCAATAGGTAAACATCATCTTCTAAATCATGTGAAAAGTTTGAAGTTCGACTGTTCAAATCACCACTTAATAAAACATAAACATCATCAAGAGTAAGTAAACAATCACTCACAAATTCTTCAAGCATACATATTCCATTTTCAATGTCAGAATGTGTATAGTACGGTGAATCAATCGGTGGTATGTAAGCACATATGTAAAGGATATCTTTCTTTGCGCAAAACACAGAGATTTGTCAATGACAAAAGCAATACAGTTATCAGATTTAATATCTAATAACTTGATGAACGAGCAAAGCTCGTGTTTAACAAGACATAACAGACCACCAGAACGCCTTCCACGAGCTGTAAGTTTAATGGCAGGTTTGCAAAACGATTTATAACCTACAAACACAGATGAATGAAAATCTTCCAGGAATGTTTCATCAAAACATATGAAGTCAAAAGAACAAACAAATGAGACAAATTCTTTATCATGCAATTTAGACAGTAAACCATTCACATTCCAATGGAGAAAGAGAAAGATTTAAATATTTATTTACAAAGAAACAACAATCTGAATTGTCACTGTCAGCAAACCCGGGAGAAGCATTGCACGCGCCGTCATGACGCGCGTCATACACAGATACGGATTCAACCAACACGCGCTCACTGTTTACACACACATATTCAGCTTTGGTGGTTGAATCGCTAGCACAACAAACCAGGTCAATCGTTCCACGATCAGCACGTGCCAGCTCTGTGTCATACCCGTTACCGGGTGACAGCAAAACCGGTGCACCATGAAGGTCTGTTCCCTCTGTTGAAACACCACAAACAATGTCTATGGGCCGGCCACTGTCCTATTTTATTTCCACTAGCATGTCACTAGAATCGACAGAATATTTCTTGCCGTCTATCAAGAGGTGGTTGAATGTCATTGTAGCTCTTTTTTTTCCATCATTACGAGCTTTCTTTAAGTGTGGCATCAACCTCCTCCTGACTTCTCTTACACGGGTAGAAAAGTCTTCACCAATGAAAACCTGACTTCCCCTGAGCTTGCCCTTTGCCTTTAGTACTTCTACCTTTCTGTTTATAGAAAACGCATCTGGCAATCACAGGGGAGTCAGACTTAGAGCTTATCCGGTGAACCCTGTCAAAATCCACATCATGTGACAGCCCAAGTGTGTCAGTGAGAAGATCTTTTATCATACCTTCACACTCGACCGGTGTCTCGTTCTCCCTCCTCGGTAAGCCGTAGAAAATGAGGTTATTCCGTTTGGACCGTCCCTCGAGGGTCGTCCGTCTTCGTCTCCAGGTCAGCAACCCTCCGGCTGAGATCGTCGTTCCTCCTCTGCAGATCCACGTTCTCTTCACGGAGCGTGACGACCTCCTCCCTCAGCCCCCTCAGCTCGTCCTTCATGGCCACGTAGTCCTCGTGCAGGATGCGGATTTCCTCTTTGACCTCTCCAATCTTGGTGTCTAGCTTCAAGCCCAAGGAGTTGAGCATGCCAGCAATGTCAGAGAGAGTAGGCTGGCTTGCTGCTTCACTGGAAGTGCCACCTGAAGGGTTGTCCGTTCTGTCCAAGCTGACTCTGCTGCTGGTTGACCGTGTACTGGACAGTCGAGACTGCCTCATGTTGTCCTTGTTCTGAGAGGGGTTGGGTCCGGGATTACTTTCCACGTCCCCGCAGCGAAGAAGTAAGCTCTCCCCCAGTACAAGTACGTGAGGAGCAAACCCAGCATGACACCGTCTGCTCGTCGTGTCACCGTCAACATGGCGATATAGAGTGCGCTCTTCTGCCTTGCTCGCTTTAACATGAAGGCTTGAAATAGCGGACAGAAACAGCCGCAGACTGCTCTAAAAGCTAACGCAGCTGAAGGCATGGTGCTTCCTACAACTTCAAACCATAGGACGATCGGTAAGTACTAAAAATTGACGTTGTTATCCCCCTCTAAGATGATTCGATGTGAGCGGTAAGCAGTTGCCGGAATTCAGCACCAGAGAAAGCAGACTGAAACAAACGACAGCTGTTTCCCTTTTTCATCATATTAATTTTGCTGGTTTGGGCGTCAACAGAATAAGCGAACTTTAAAAAAAAAACGTTTCGAAAGAAAACTTCGTAGATCTTGAGGAAGGCTGAAGTGAACGCATGAGATAAGTTAGACTGGTTGTTTGCTATTACTGTGATGTGGTTTTGCACGCGCGTGCATGGATGCGCGCACGCGTGTGTGCGTCTGTTCATACGTGCGTGCGTATGTGTGTGCATGCACGTGAGCATGCATGCATACACACACACACACACACACACACACACACACACACACACACACACACACACACACACACACACACACACACACACACATACACATGCGCGCACGCGCGCGCGCGCGCGCGCGCGTGTGTGTGTGTGTGTGTGTGTGTGTGTGTGTGTGTGTTCGTGCGTGCGTGCGTGCGTTTGTGCGCGCTTGTATGTGTATGTGTGCGTGTGCGTGTGCATGTGTGTGTGTGTGTGTGTGTGTGTGTGTGTGTGTGTGTGTGTGTGTGTGTGAGAGAGAGAGAGAGAGAGAGAGAGAGAGAGAGAGAGAGAGAGAGAGAGAGAGAGAGAGAGACTTTATGATTCATACAAAGCAAGACATTTTTTTTGTTCTAAATTTCCATTTGAAAAAAAAATCTGTTGACGCATGCAAAGGTAACACTAATAACTAGAATAAAAGCAGGAACTGTTCATCTGTTGAAACTGAAAAAGAAAGAAAAAACTCCAGTTTAACTGCAGCGCATTACTAATATTTTCATTATCTCGAAGTAGTTAGAATAAAGAATATATTCTACATCGGTTAAAGGCTATGAAACACGTTCACACAGGGCACATAGCACAGGAGGTGACACTTCTTGGCAACAGGGTCACTGTGAACTCAGATGGCAAAATTCCGTCATCATTTAACGCATTCAGTCTTTCCGCATTGGCCCCGTTCCAAGTGCAGGTCGTCATCTTGCCTTGAGGTGCAAATGGATCAATTGGAGCGGAAACAGACATCTGCTATGATGGAGTCGGGTGCGTGTGATGCTTTGTGGACCTCTCTTCTGGCTCGCTTTTGATTTGTTAATGAATCTGGTTTGAAAGTAAGACATTGTGGTCAGTGTAAATAACATCAGTTAGTGATGGGTGTTGGGTTTTTGTTGTTGTTGTTGTTTTTGTTTTTGTGTGTCTTTTTACTTTTGCCTTGTCATTTATTCATTTGAGAATCACGCAGGGAGAAACATCTTGAAAGTATGTGTATAGAGAGGACACACGAAATAGCAACAGCAAATCAACCTTTGATAATGAAATATGAGTGGATACAAGGGAAATGTCATAAGTTTGATGAGTCACTTTTGCTGGTAACGAACCATGACATGCTATATTTGTTTTCAATACTCTTCATTACTCTTTATGCACTCCTTACTAACTGGGCAGAAAGCAAAAAAACAAACAAACAAACACAAAACAAAACAAAACAAACAAACAAACAAAAAAACAACAACAACAAAAACCAGAACTGTTCCGAATAGGAAAGTGCCTGTCACCATTTTGCCATCGATGACATTTTAGTAAAATGATCATGAAGGAAATATGTGTCCTATATGGGTATCGTACGTGTGATGTAAAGTAAAGAAAGGACAAGTCTAAGTCTGTTTATAGATTTTTGATGATTTGTCAATCTGAAGGGCTTGTTGTTCATCCTTTTTTTTTTTTCTGAACTGAAAACATGGTCCAAGAATAAAATGGTCTGTCTGGCTATTTCTTCAGTACATCGTTATTATTTGCTGAAATGTAGATTCAAAGTCCCTGCAAAATCTCACGTTTTATCGCAGAAATGGATAACATAAACATTTTACAATGAACAATGGACAGATTTAGACAAAACAGTTCAAGTGTCCTGCTTTGCACGTAAATGCATATTCTTAGCATGCTTTGCAAAGAACGTATGGGTTTGTTGTACTTTGAATACTTGCACACAATCATGCTTGCATACATACATGCATACACTGAACATATCTTGTTGTCAAGCTGGGAACACTCCACACCACACACACACACACACACACACACACACACACACACACACACACACACACACACACACACACACACGCACGCACGCACGTACGTACGCACGCATGCACACACACACACACTGACTATTCTTAGGCAATTGATACCAATGTGGTAGAGAACGTTCAATTGGAGCAGTGGGAATTACTTGGGTAGATTCAACAGGTCCCTCAGGCGTACGAAAGCCTTCGTGGAATGACTTGTGCAATGGCTGCCATCACCACCTCATCACCACCTCCGCCACCCATTCATACCTCCCCCACCCCTTCCCTTCTTTCGTCCCCTGTTTCTCCCTTTCTGCTGCTCTTTGTTTGTTTGTCTGTCTGTCTGCCTGCCTGTCTACTTGCTTGTCTGTCTGTCTGTCTTTCTGTCTGTCTGTCTGTGTGCCTGTCTGTGTACCAGCCAGTCTGTCTGTCTGTCTACATGTCTGTCTCTGTCTTTCTGTCTATGTGTCTCTGTCTGCCTGTCTCTCTGTCTGCCTGCCTGTGTGTGTGTGTGTGTGTGTGTGTGTGTGTGTGTGTGTGTGTGTGTGTGTGTGTGTGTGTGTGCACGCGTGTATGTCTGTCAGTGTGTGTGTGTGTAAGAGAGAAAGAAAGAAAGAAAGAACGAACGAGAGAGAGAGAGAGAGAGAGAGAGAGAGAGAGAGAGAGAGAGAGGAGAGACAGAGAGAGAGAGAGAGAGAGAGAGAGAGAGAGAGAGAGAGAGACAGACAGACAGACAGACAGACAAACAGACACAGACAGAGTAGTTAAGAAACCCCCCCCCTCGGCAGCTCAAGTTAGCCTGACGCAGGGCGGAGTTTGAAAGCGAAACGACGTTAATGAGAAACACGTGGTTTCCCCCGGGACAGAACGTCAGTTGTCGTTCACCGCATCTGCACACAACGCAGGGTTTTTCCCCTTGATATCGACTGGCCATCTTCACTTTCAAACACAGTCGGTTCGTTCAGCATAGTTCAGAGAGAGAGAGAGAGAGAGAGTGAGAGAGAGAAGAGAGAGAGAGAGAGAGAGAGAGAGAGAGAGAGAGAGAGAGAGAGAGAGAGAGAGAGAGAGAGAGAGAGAGAGAGAGAGAGAGGAGGTAAGGTAATGTTGCTTATAGCCCCAGCCGACCACAAAGGGCCGCATTAAGGCTGTCACCACGTTAAAATCAAACTCAAAAGCCCTTTATTCACACAATTCTTTAAAATACATCTTCGAAAAAACCCATCCCAAAGTTTGTTAAAATTCTTTCCACTGTAAAATATTTCAGATCCGATGACAAATATTAATCTCTCAAAGATCGCGTCAGGTGGAACATCTCTGAAACAAGGTTTTCATGGAATCTGCTGTAACATGTTTGTGTCTCACATCGTGCAAGTCCCAACACTCCAAAAGAATATGTTTCAAGGTGAGTGGCACATGACATGGAATGCACCACGGAGCTTCTTCACTCTTTAAAAGGTATGAATGAGTAAAATACGAATGGCTGGTGTGACAGCCGGCATAGAACCGT
Organism: Conus betulinus; assembly: GCA_016801955.1. NCBI lineage: Eukaryota > Metazoa > Mollusca > Gastropoda > Neogastropoda > Conidae > Conus > Conus betulinus. The sequence continues at coordinate 53,444 of JADBJO010002132.1, read as the reverse complement.
TTCCTCTCTCTGCGAACACCAGACGTAGATGCTCCAAAGCTGACAGCGAATCTGACAGAACCAGAAAGTCCTTCTTCGTAGATTGTGAGATTATCTTGAGTGCCAAAACCAATCTCTCAGAGATAGAGTCAGGAGAGGAAAAGAGCAGATCAAGGGCTGTCACCACGTTAAATATCAAATCCAAAAGCCTTTATTTCACAGGAGAGGCTGTAACATGTTGGTGTCTACGAAAAACAAGTCCCAGAGGTAGAGGAGTTTTCAATGTGAGGGCAATGAGATGCGATGACACAACGGGAGCTTCTCAAAGAGGGAGGTCAAGGGAAGAATGAGGAAAAGACGAGATGGAGGTTGCAGTAGATGTTGAGAGATGTGAGAGTCTGCGAACACTCAGAGAATAGCTGCTTCAAAGAGTTGCATGAGAGACCACGGAAGGTTCTCACTCTTTTAAAAGGATTGTGAGATTAAATTAAGAGATGGCAGGTGGAAGCCAGGGCATAGACAGTTCCTCTCTGAGAGGTAAGACCGTAGATGAGAGGAGGAGAGAGAGAGAGAGAGAAGGAGGAGAGAAGAGAGAGAGAGGAGGTGAGTGCGAGAGAGAGAGGAGACGAGAGAGAGAGAGAGAGAGGATGAGACGCGAGAGAGGGAGAGAGAGGATGAGAGGAGATGAAGAGAGGAGAGAGAAAGATTATATGACTTTTGTTTGTCTGTATGTTTCTTTGATTGTTTTCTTACATAATCATAGTTCGGGAGGTTTGTATGTGTAAGAAATGATGAAATTCAGCCGTAAAACGCAGTTTTAAAGAATCATGTTGACCTCCGACCTTATGATTTTATAATCGAAATATGATCTAGTTGTGCAAGGTCTGTTCTTCTTCAGCTTTCTGTAATTCATTCGCAAATTATATTATAATCAGAAACAAAAGCTATAGTCCTCCAAAGGGAAG
>JADBJO010002132.1:17500-27500 GCA_016801955.1 Conus betulinus | reverse complement strand
TTCACAGTGAAATGATGTGAGTTCGAATCACGCTGGAACCGAACATAGGGAATGTCATTTCGCTACCCAGCTTGTCATGTAGTTGGTCTGGTGATGTAGTGTAGTGGAAGGCAGGTCCCGTCTCCCACTCTCCTGGGAGACTTCTCCCCTTGGCCTTGAGTCCTTCAGAAGCAGTTGACGTGGAACTTGAAATGAGTTGGATGACTGAAAGAACACACACACACGCACACACAGGCGCTTGCTTGCTTGCTTGCTTGCTTGCTTGGATGCACGCACGCACAGACAGGCACACACACGCGCACGCACGCACGCACGCACACACACACACACACACACACACACACACACACACACACACACACACACACGCACACACACAGAGAGAGAGAGAGAGAGAGAGAGAGAGAGAGAGAGAGAGAGAGAGAGAGAGAGAGAGAGAGAGAGAGGGAGAGAGGGTGATAGACAATGACGTTGGCCGTCCCTCAAGTCGTTCCAAAGGACTTAGTTATGCATGAGGCAACTAACATGGCCGTACAGTTTATTTCCTGTACGAAATTGAAAGACATTTTACGGCGTTGGTATGAATATTCACAGAGAAGGAGAGGGGGAGAGAGAGAGAGAGATAGAGAGTTGTTTGATGTATTGGACGGAAGAAAAGAAAAGTCTCGCTGAACTGTGTAAAATAAACAAACAAAAAAAAAAAAGGACAGAAAAATAACGAATGTATGTATGTCCCCCCCCCCCCCCCCCCCCCCCCGGAGGGTTACTTATATTTTGCAGGTATTTGGGGAAAATATCCGTTGCTTTCAGTCGTAACGGTTTTCCGTGTGTTATGCAAAATTGGAACTGTGCTTACTTGGGCATATTTTGGAATGTTGAAGGACTGCCTAGCGCAGATGACACCTAAGTAACGATAGGGAAAATCACATATAAAAACGCAATGTCTTGAGGAATATCATATTAATACCAGTAACCGATTTTGTTTTATTTTATTTTATTTTTTTATTTTTTTTTTTACAGAGTAAGAACTGTTGTGATTTCAGTGTGGCTCTCACTTTTGTCTCTGGATAATTTGGCAAAATTAGTATCGACCTGTACATAGTTCTTTTTTCTTCTTCTTAATTTTTTGCTTTTTGCTTTTCTTCCTTTCCTTTCATGTCATAAACCATATTCAAGTATCTGCAAGTTTTGTTGTTGTTGATAAAATGACATTTTTGCGTGTGTGCAGCATGCCTTTAAGTCAGGTAAAACACACACACACACACACACACACACACACACACACACACACACACACACACACACACACACACACACACACACACACACACATGAACATGGAAGTTGCCTCTGCGAAAATGTCTGTAGAAAATTTCATGTTTGTATACACCACCGCGAAAAAGAAAGAACATATGTCGAGGTGCTGTTCTACAGCAAAGCCCTCTTTATGGGGTAAACAGTCCGAGTTTCACGCAGATAAATCTATAGGGACATTTTTTGAAAGGGATCACAGTGCAATACAAAACAATACTTTACAACATGAGACAAAGTTGAAAAGTAAGATTACTTTGCAGCACGCGCGCGCGCGCGCGCATACACACACACACACACACACACACACACACACACACACGCGCGCGCGCGCGCGCGCGCGCACACACACACACCAGAGTAGTGCTACTAGACAGTCACTCTGTGTGGCAATTTCACCCAATCTCATCTGCTCTTCGGTTCAGTTCGGTTCTTAATACGTAAATTCAACACACATTAGCTTATATACATAGAGATACAGCGAATATTCTCTGCATAAACATTAAGAATCTCCTGTCCAAGTTGTAACGCTCCCTGCTTATGTGTATCTATGCAGTATCCTGTGGACATCAACCCCCATCTCGTGTGCAAAAAACAAGCTATGAATATTCATACAAAACAGAAACTGCCCGTAATTGTGTACAAAATAGGTGCATAATACCAGAAAGTCAATGACTGTACCTTTTCCTTGTTGTATAACCATGCAAACTATCAACGTTAACATTTTCTCCTTGCTAACTGCGATACATTGTATCTCATTGCCTGGGCTGCATCTTTGTTAGCAATCATTCTTCTCAATTTTTGCTTTCAGATCAGTTCGTGAATAGTGCGGTAATTGTTGAAAACAGAATCAGAAGTAATTGTAACACAACATAAAAGGAGAACGTATCGAAGCATACAAACAATTTTTATTGTATCCATGCCTTTCGGAATTTGATTTGCTATCTTTTATGTCTTTTCAATAGGATTACTCTCAGGTTTCCTCCTCTGTCTGGACTAGTCATCGTTATGCAATGGTATAGCGTGAGGGAATTACTCTCTGACAGGTGGGGTTTCGACTGTGACAAGGACGTACATTTGTTGGAATTTTTGGCCAAGGCCAGCTAATGTCATAGAGTTAGTGTGCTACAGGATCAGAATGGAAGACTGGGAGCTTACTGTCGAAATTCATCCAGTTAATGGATGGATATCTAAACCCCTTGATGCCTGGATGTATTGTAAGAAGAAGCGTACAACCCAGTCGTGTGGTCTGACAACCGAATGGAACTCCGTAGCATCAGCTTCATTCATCTTAATGTAGAGAACAGTCACAGACTACCTCTGATTTGATTTCCTTTCTGTCTCTGTGCCTGAGGTGAATTCACGCCAAAGTTGTCAGTATTGGCCAGTGTGTGGGGACTGTTGATAGACAGACATGCTCAGCAGACCCTCTGGAGTGTGTCAGTGTTGGTAAGTGTATGGGGATTGTTGCTAGACAGACGTGTTCAGACCCTCTGGAAGAGGGGGGGGGGGGGGGGGGGGGGGGGGTAAAAAAATGCTCGTCTACACTGACTCCATTGCGAGGCAAAAATGTCACCAGTAGGGGTCTACTAGATTGTGTCCCTTGGATCAGAAAGGTATCACTAGAAGTAGTGTGGAATCAGTGCAGTGTCTTCTTTGGTGGGTTGCCTCATGACGCCCTGCCATTGAACGCCCCTCGTAGAATGCCATTTTGCCACTGTGACAGACCACGTTGGAAGAGGCTGTCTATGGAGTAGACAGAATGACAGACATGGGAGTAATTCCATTGGTAAGGAGATGCGTGTGTATATGAGGCGGATGGGAGGATGGCGGTGATGGTTAATGGAATAGCCTGAGAGAAAGTCAGAGTCAGCATCATATAACCCACAGACAAGAAAGTGAAAAAAAAAACAAAGTGGTTAAGAAGGTGGAAGTTCGAAACAACAGAAACACTATACATTTCTAGCAAAAGGTAACAGCACAGGCTGCAAGAAATGCAACAGCTTCATCTGACTTTCAAAGCAGTGTCACTGGAACAGCAGAAAGATGTCGGACGAAAGGTCAATAATGCATCACACGCACCAGAGACGTCGTCCATCGCAGGAAACGTCTGTTTCCACTCCACTGGACCCATTTGTTGTGCAGTGAGGCGACCTGACGACCAGCACGTGGAACACGGCCAATGGAGCCAGGTGGTACATGTTGCGTCATGACAGCCATTTGTCACGGGCGATCTCAGTGATCCCGTTGCCATCAGCTGCTGTACTTTCTATTGGGTGCGAATCTTTTGGTCAATGGGTTTCAATGGCCATCCTTTTTCTTCAAATATTGTTAAAGGTGTCTGTTCCAGGACAGGAAAGCTTGAAGGGGGAGGAAGGAAGAGATCAGATGATGATGGAAGATTAAAAGCAAATTCTGTCTCTGTCTGTCTGTCTGTCTGTCTGTCTGTCTCTCTCTCTCTCTCTCTCTCTTCAGCTATGCTCTTAAGAAATTCGACAACCACGCGGCGAAAGGGAGACAATCGATCGAGATCAAAACAAGCGGTTTGTGTGTGCGTGTGAGTGGAAAAAGGCAGCAGACGTCCCGTCTCAGAGAAGATGGCCAGTTATCATTGTTTAGCTTTTAGCGGAGACAGGCGTTATGCACACTAAGGTCGCGATGCTCTCTCTCTCTCTCTCTCTCTCTCTCTCTCTCTCTCTCTCTCTTCTGTCTGTCTGTCTCTCTTGCCCTCACTCTCTGTCTGTCTGGCACCTTTGCGTTGAAAGTGGAAGTGATCGATTGACATCAAAGAGGGACTGATTTTTGAGTGTGAAGCGAAAACTACAGCAAGACGCTTTCCCAATGGGAGAATGGCCTGTACTCACTTACTTTTGTTTCGCCTGTAGCTGTGAAATGTGCTATGCACACTTGAGTCGCAGAGTGCTCTCTCTCTCTATGTCTCTCTATCTGTCTCTGTCTTTCTCTGTCTCTGTCTGTCTCTCTCTGTCTCTCTCTGTCTGTCTGTCTGTCTGTCTGTCTGTCTGTCTCTCTCTCTCTCCTCTCTCCCCTCTCTCTCTCTCTGTGTGTGTGTGTGTGTGTGTGTGTGTGTGTGTGTGTGTGTGTGTGTGTGTGTGTGTTTGAGAGTGTGTGATTAAGCAGTCAGACATCTTTTATACTTTTTCCTCAGAAAGCATTTTGAAATGCAGTTTCACAACTCCATCCGCTTGGCTTGCCTGTCCATGCAAGTACAGTAGCATTTTGTTCTGTCAGTCTTCTAATCCGCCTCTAGAGTGATAGAACTTCTACCAATAAAAACTCACACTCTAAATGCAGTTGATAGCTAACCGCCAAGAAAAACATAAGCAAACGAATCACAAGAGAAAACATGACGCGTTTCAACCTCGTAGGTCTTCTTCAGGCAAGATTCAAAACACTCAGGACAACGAAGTTGAACAAGTAATCACTTATCTTCATTCACTTCAGCGCAAGATGGGAGTTTAAAAACTCGTTAAAGGGAAGAAAAAAAATCACACATGCAAGCAATGACCCCCGGGACAATGACTAATGATCACACTTCGCGTCATATTTGAGGTCACTATGATTCTTAGAATATCAAAGAGCTGAATGTCGTTCATACAGTAGTTTGTGACAAACCGAGCGCTCTGCAAACCCTGAGGAAAAACGACCCAATGAACTGAATTACCCGGCCAGTGGGCTGGCTCGTTGACTGACCAACCACATGCCAACCAGGCAAATGCTTTTACACTCAAACACAGACTGTGACTGACTAGATGATGGGGCTAGCGGGACAGGCAGGATACCAGTGAGGACACACATTCCTGGCAGTGTCAACTGTATTCAGGTAAGAAAGGCAGAGGACACACATTCCTGGCAGTGTCAACTGTATTCAGGTAAGAAAGGCAGAGGACACACATTCCTGGCAGTGTCAACTGTATGCAGGTAAGAAAGGCAGAGGACACACATTCCTGGCAGTGTCAACTGTATGCAGGTAAGAAAGGCAGAGATGCTAACCAACTGGATAATACGATCAAACACACACTGCATTCTCAAACAAACGTGGGTTGAGAATATTGTTGTTAACGCCTGTCTGTCCGTCTGCCTGTCTGTCTGTCTGTCTCTTCTCTGTCTCTGTCTTTTTCTCTCTCTCTCTCTCTATTTATGAATGCATCGGATGAGCATAGGGCATTCGCAGTTTACATTCATGTGTCCATGGGAGTTTATCGCTTTTTTTCTTCGTTTAAGTGGTTTCTTAATACATGTCATTGTTATCCGTTATCTCCCCCCCCCCCCCCCCCCCCCCCTTCACCCGTTCCCTACCCACTGACAGGGATGAACAAGGTCCGTCATTAAATCATTCCAACTCTGCGACTCAACACTTTCGTCTTCGACTCTCTCTCTCTCTCTCTCTCTTTCTCTCTCTCTCTCTCTCTTCTTATGCTTAACTAACTGACAGTCTGGTAATTGAAGGCAGAAAGACAGTACACAAGGAAAACAACGTTGCCTTTTGAGCAGATGTGGTGTGCAACAGTTGACGTTCTGTCTCCAGGGAAACAACGTGCTGTCGTCAACGTCGTTTCACTTTCAAGCTTCGCCATGCATCAGGCCGACTTGAGTCGCAAAGGGACGTCTTTTTGCTACTTTTCTCTCTCCCTCCCTCCCTCTCTCTCTCTCTCTCTCTCTCTCTCTCTCTCTATCTCTCTCTCTCCCTCCCTCCCCCCCTCCCTCCCCCTCTCTCTCTCTCTCTCTCTCTCTCTCTCTCTCTCTCTCTGAGGTTGTGTGTGCAGGTGCATGAGTGCATGTCTGTCCTGCTCATAACATTCTGTCCAGGATGCTTTTCATTCACAGCAAATACTGCCCCCCCCCCCCCCTCCCCCCCCCCCCTGTCTGTCTGTCTGTCTGTCTGTCTGTCTGTCTGTCTGTCTCTCTGTCTGTCTGTCTGTCTGTCTGTCTGTCTGTCTCTTCTCTCTCTCTCTCTCTCTCTCTCTCTCTCTCTCTCTCTCTCTCTCAGACTTCTCTCTAGCAGACTTCAGACTTCAAGAATGGGTAGAAAAATGTAATTTGACAACTGAACACCAAGCAGGATTGAAAAGGGGATAGTCTACAGTTGACCATATGTTTACTTTCTTAGTGCTGAAACAAAAAAGAGATTTGTTTCAGTCGCAAGTTATATGTTGACTTCATTGATTTTGAAAAGGTGTTTGATGCAAACGAAAGAATTTTGTTGTGGTCGATCCTTCTGGAAAATGGAAAAAAGGCAATTTGTGTCAATGTGTTCGAAGCGGTGTGTATCAATGTAAACACTAGGGTCAGATGTTGTGCTGAACTGTGTGGGTGTGAAACAAGGTGATATATGCAGTCCTGTTTTCTTCTTTTTTTTTTTTAATGTATCAATGAATTAGCACCGGAAGTAAATAGAGAACGAAGACAAGATGTTACATTTACGCATGACACCTTTGAGCTCTTTGTAGTATTACTGGCTGAGGATGTAGTTTCACTGGCTGGAAAACAGATAAATTTAGTTTGTATATTGCAGCGTCAGGCTTGCAGGCTGAAGGTGAACAAGAGCAAAAACAACGTCGTTGTAGTTATGAAAGAGGATTATTTATCTGCAAGCAAAAAGTGGACTTACAACGGTATAGAGATGCCTGGTGTGAATGCATACAAATACTTTAGAATCTACTTTTCTACCAGAGTCAATTTTGTATGCAGCTTGCAATAAACCTTTCTAGTAAAGAAAAGAAAAAGAACAAAAAGAAAAAAAGCCATCTATTTGTAAAAACTGTTAAAGTTAAATAAAAAAACAATTCTCAGCACACCTTCATGGAACTCGTTCCCTCACAGATTCAGCCAATTGCACAATATGGTGCCGAGTCATGCAGATGGAAAATACGTATTGCGATACGAAAAGGTCCACTTATTTGGGCTCAAAAGATTCTTGACAGTTGCATTACAAACACCCAATGACCTTGCACATGGAGAAACGAACTGGTAGTCTATTTACATAACGGCCGTAGAATTGTTAAGTTTTGGTTAAAATGCACACGAATGCATGAACATAGATTATCTATCGCATGTTGTTTCCTTTAGATGAACGTCACAAAAGAAACTGTGTCCCAAATATTGGTTGTAAATGAGATATTTACGGATTTAGTTATGTCTAGTTGAAGTAAAGCGTGAATGCAAATGGTGATTTTTTTTTCAGAATCTTTCGAGACTACCAAAACTGATTTAGTTATACTCTTGAGAGTTTTCAAACACGAAACCAGCCTTTGGAGAGTTAGAAGTAATGAGCTTAGTGAATTGAGGCTATTGCGGTTTTTCTTCGTTTTTGCGGTTTTTAAAGGAAAACCCAAATCTTCGTCTGCAACTCAACTTTTTTTTTTTTTCGTTTTGTCTTTTTAATTATGTGAAATGTGCAATATTGTACGTGGACAGACTCTGTGATGTATGTCTATCTCAAATTCTCGTGCGGTGATGTATATGTGGTAGATGAGTTCACAAAGAATTGCATTATCTGAGAAACACCGTACTTGTATACAATGTATGGCAGCCATTGAGTGTAAATACAAAATGCTGGGCATGTTTCAGGATTTTTTTTTCTTGTGTGCGTGCGCGCGCGTGTGTATGTCTCTGTCTCTCTCTCTTATTTTGTGTGTGTGTGTGTGTGTGTGTGTGTGTGTGTGTGTGTGTGTGTGTGTGTGTGTGTGTGTGCACACGCGCGCTTGCGTGTCAGAGCGAAGAAAAGTACCAGGGGAAAAAAGTTGTCTCCCTAACTTCAAGATGCTTGGGAAAGCAAGCATTGTTTGCCTCACACTCTTCACAAAACCAGTGGCCGAGCAGATTCTGCGGAGGAAGTGGGGCTGGATTCGACATACTCTCAGGAAGCCAGCATCCAGCACCACACGCCAAGCCCTGACATGGAACCCGCAGGGGAAAAGGAAGAGAGGCCGACCCTCGCAGCAGCTGGGGGGGGCGAGACACTGAGGCAGAGATAAGAGGCAGGGACCAACTGGACAGGCATTCAGCGAGCAGCCCAGAACTGAGTGCGATGGCGGAGTGTTGTCGATGGCCTATGCTCACCCTTGAGCTATAGGCCTAAGTAAGTAAGCTTCACAAAAACCGCGTCACATTGTGTTGGCAGTGATGATGGATTAACTGTTATCACTTTGTTTTTTACATTCTTTCACTTAAAACAAACCATTTATGGTGTAGCATTGTCGTTGTTATGATGTCGCACGTTACGTTTGTGTATACAGTTACGCCCTTTTCTGTTAGATTTTCGTTGTTCAGTTTTACCATGTTGTTATTGTTTTTGAACCGAAAGCTGTTGAAAAATGTTCTATAGGGATGGCTATGGAAAGAACTGCAAGAGGCTCTTCTTTTCTTCGATCCGTTTTGATAACACACACACACACACACACACACACACACACACACACACACACACACACACACACACACACACACACACACACACAAAACCAATGACTCTTTAATCAAGCATTTCGTGTGTTACTTCAATGGAAAATAAACTGCAGGTGGCGCTGAACGTCAATAAAAAAGCCAAAGGTATTGCAGAATGTCATGATCAATCGAGCTTTCGACTAGCGATTGGAAACACGTGCGACACTCCTCCAGGCACTCTGGAATCGATGCTTGTGTCAACACTGTCAAGGTCAGGGTCACTTTGTTGACGCAAGCTCATCTCCTGCCCTCCATCACGGCCGACAGAACCCAAAGGCTCGTGTTTGTCATCAACACGTCCAGTCATACACTGGTTCTGAGCTACGGAAATTGCACACTTCAGATACAGTGGACACGTGTGGCTCCACCAGTGGCTGAAGAACATGGCTGCTTGGATGGTCATGACCACGACTGATTGCCTCCATGTTCATAACAAGCACATACATGATCACCCTGTTAATCAAGCATCATTGATTACACAGGGAATCTTAGCACAAATATTGCCGTCAATTAACACCCTAGGCGGGTGGATCAGAATAAAAGCTATGGACAGGAGCGAGTGTGGATGGCAGATCCGACCACTTTGATAGTCTACGTGAGGAGAAGACAGCAGTCTTGATACAAAATTGTATGGAGAGCTATGTAGGGCAGGAAAACGAAACAGGTGCATGCTGTGGAAATGAAGGAGAAAAACTTTTTTTTAAAATGCCTTGGTGTGGGGGCGGGGAGTGGCACGAAAGTGACTCATGCTTAAGGAAGATGTGTATGACGAGCTGAACACTTACAAAGAACAGGCTGATATTTGTAGATGGTGGCTTTGAGTTCTTGCTATGCGTACATACCAGTTGGCTATGGTTTTGAAGAAGTGTCTATAACTAACCAATTCATCACCCTTAACTAAATGTAAGTAGATTTACCTACCTTCTTCAACAGTCTTATTACCTGACATTCTGTTATATTTTTTTTTTTTTCTGATGGCGAATGAATCCCAAACCTACAACAAGCCTTTAAACCGCTTTTGAATTCTCTTGCTTCTAATGTCTTACCATGCATGGAAAAGCTTTAACGCCAGGTTATTTTTGACCAACTGTGTCCTTCTGTGGCGACATGTCACCAGTAGGCCATCTTGACGTAGAGCTGAACTTAGAATTGTTTGAGGAAATTCCATTTGTCTGTCTGTCTGTCTGTCTGTCTGTCTGTCTGTCTCTGTCTGTCTGTCTGTCTC
>JADBJO010002132.1:0-2500 GCA_016801955.1 Conus betulinus | reverse complement strand
AAGAGATGAAACGCGTCGTGTCTTGTCTTCTGATTCGTTTGTCCACGTTTTTGGCGGAGTTAATACAAACACTTTTCATGGACGTTCGTTACGCGTATACCTTGACACAGCCAATGAATGTGGGCGAGGTGTCTGGCTTGCTTTCTAATGGAATCTTTCCACGAAACGTTGAACATTCTCTGTAAAATTAAGGTTCTGCACCCATGTCCCCATCCCCTGCCCCGTTTCCGCCCCCACCATCTGTAAGGGCTTTTTTTTTTTTTTTTTTTTTTTTTTTTAAAGAAATGTACTGATTCTGCAACCACAAACGTTTGTCATCGTATTTTGTCTTCACTCCCACCTACAAATAATGTAACCATTTTTTCCTCCTGGGTTTTGTCTCCTGTTTGAAAGAACCCAGGCAGTCAAACTTTTTTTATATGCTAATGTAGCCATTGTTTCTGAATATCACGAACTTCCATTTCTCATCTAAACATAGCCTTTATTACATTCTCACTCATCCATTTATATCACGGAAACTGAATCTAGGATTTTCTGAGCGAGTACACCTTGAAACAAGCAGACGAACACGAGCAAGCTGACTCATTTCGTGAGCTGGAGACCTTTGAAGTGATCACGATCTGAAATTTATTTAAAAGAGGGTCAGAAAAGGTGGGGGGGGGGGGGGGGGGGGGGGAGTGATCATTTCTGAGAGGGGCATTTAGCACAAAGAGAAAAGGTATTCCCTGGAGCAAGGCGACCATCCCCAACCAGGCCTCGGGTGGCCGACTGGGGGATGCCCCCAGATGTAAGGGTTAGCTGCAACAGAAGTCAGGCTCGCCTAGTCAAATAAGCAGTCCCGGAACAAAATGGCGATGTTTTTTAGGAAGATGGTGCGGGACAATAGGTTGCACTGCTATCTCCACTGAAATACCCCATTTGTCCAATGACAGGATCATCATGCGATCAAGAGCCGCGCTATAAGCTCTTAGCCCTGGGGAAGCACACCCTAGTGAACAAACCATCTTCAGCTATGGACAAATAGCCGGGTAGACTGGACTCGTCAGTTCAGTAAAGCAACCAGTCTAGGAGAGCGTTCACTCTGATATAAAAAGCCAAGCTGAAATCGAATGTGCTGGCCCTGACTGTCAGGGTCATAACCTCACCACAACGCAACTCCACTCAACAGACACAAAAACATTCTGGATTTAAAAAAAAAAAAAAAAAAGCGCAGAAACGAACAGATGGAGATTTATTTGCGGTTTAATGGAAGTTCTTTATAAGGAAGTTTTACAGTATTGTTCTATCGCTCGAATTACCAGCGCCTTGATTGCCTGTAAATATTGGTGGAGCTTTCCGTTGCCGGATTCTATCATCCAGCACTCCACTTTACACAAATCATTAACGAAGACAAACCGCCAGACCAGTTACGGGCTGGGACCAACAGTCAGAAATCAATACAACCTCACAGAGCTGGAAAATCAACAGAATTTTGCATCCAGCTGCTGGACGGGGTGAAACACACACCTAACGTTCGTCGTGCTTCGTAACCCCTGCCACAATCACGTCACGTTGTTTGGCCAGCTCTTTACCTGTCTCCTTAACAGCCGGAAAAAACACGAAGGGGCTGGATTCGTCCTAAGTATGTGTAGTCACACGGTGGTTGGTTCCAGTATGAGACGACCTCTCAGGTTGGGTCAGGGGGACGTCGAGTTGATGGCCCATCCCAGCGCATGAAAAGCTTGGTAGACGGAAATCAGTTATTATGATGAATTGTCTTCATGTCAGTAGCCAACAAGACATGTATAATGACTATTAATCAAGGGTCATTAATCACCGCCCCCCCCCCCCCCCCCCCCCCCCCCCCCGAAAGAAAAAATTAAATGAAAAATAAAATAACAAGAACAAAATTCTGAATGCACAATGCCTTTCCATTACGCGGCTAAGGCAAGCAGGAAATTGTGACTACAGCATGCTCGGCTTTCTTTTCAGTTCTCTGACGATGGAGAAGAAATCAAACCAGTTCGATGATCTTGTATTTGAGTCATAGCAAGGGGCTAAGTGGATGGTAACAGGTATCATTTATGGCTGGCACTGCGAAAGAAATTGGTTTATGAATGGAAAAAAATTTTTACATCCACTTTCGCATCCGCTGACTAGATAGATGGATAGAGATGATAGATGGATAGATAGATAGATAGATAGATAGATAGATAGTTAGATATAGGAGAGAGGAAGATAGGTATCTCTCTCTCTCTCTCTCCTCTCTCTCTCTCTCTCTCTCGTCTCTCTCGTTCTCTGTTCTCTCTTGTGGGAGACAGTGTGTGTGTGTGTGTGTGTGTGTGCGTGCGTGCGTGCGTGCGTGCGTGCGTGCGTGCGTGCGTGCGTGTATGCGTGAGTGTGTGTGCAAGAGAAAGAAAGAGAGAGAGAGAGAGAGAGAGAGAGAGACAGACAGACAGACAGACAGACAGACAGACAGACAGACAGAGAGAATGGTAGGGGGTGAGAGAGGCAGATACAG
>JADBJO010002131.1:332500-337500 GCA_016801955.1 Conus betulinus | reverse complement strand
CTAATCCCCTTTCACAAACGAACTGAGGCTCCTTGTATGCTGTTGAGGGGATGGGATGCTTGCTTGTAGACTGTTCTTCACTCAAAGTGATGATTTCAACGCGTCGCCAGAGCTTCTTATCTTCATCTCTCAGGTCAGGCGTTTATTGATTCACTGCTGTAAGTTTCTTCTTTACCTCCCCATGCCCCCCATAGCTCGGCGCGCGCAGCGCGCGCGCGCGTGTGTTTTGTTTTGTGTGTGTGGTGGGTGTGTGTGTGTGATTGTGCCTTGTGCGCGCGCCGCAGCAAGCGCGCTGTGTGTGTCCTGTATGTGTGTGTCTGTAGGTATTGTATGTGTGTGGTGTTGTGGGTGTTGTTAATGTTGTGTGTGTGTGTGTGGTGTTGTGCGCGCGCGCGCACTCGGGGTTGTGTGTGTGTGTGTGTGGTTTGTGGTGTGTGTGTGTGTGTGTGTGTTTGTGCGTGCGAGGTGCGTGCGTGCCCAAGCGTGGTGCGTGCGTTGCGTGTGTGTGTTGTGTGTGTGGGTGTGGTGGTGTGTGTTGTGTGTGTGTTCCAGTGTAGTGGATGTCTGGGGTTGCGCTCCTGTGGGTAGGGGGCATATCATCCTTGTTTGCTGTTGCAGCTTTTCATCTTGCTCTCGTTTTTTCCCTCGTTTCCCCCCCACCCCCCAACCCCCCTTTTTTTCTCTCTTGCCTCGCTCTCTGTTGGGTGCTTTGCTATTTGTCTTTCCCCTTTTGTTTTTTTTTCTGATTCCATTTTCCCCCCCCCCCCCGCTCTGTATCTGTATCAGTCGTCATGTCCAGCATGAATCCTCATTACAACCCCAATTTTGTCAGGTGATTTATCGTTTTTTTTTGTTGTGGTTTTTTTTTTTTTTTTTTGTGTGTTTTTGTTTTTTTGCTTGTTTGTTTGTTTGTTTGTTTTAAGTATGGCCATGTGGATTGCTGTCATTTCTGCCCATTATTGCTACTGCCCTTTTTTTTTGTGCTCCTTCTCCCACCCTACTACTTTCTCCATCCTTTCTTCCTTTATCCACATTTTGGTGTGGTGGTATTTTTTATCTATGCCCCCCAACGCGTTACACAGTGGTTTTTTTTTACGTCGTGTTTTTTTTTTTTTTTGAGCTGTGTTTCCGTTTCATCTTCTTTTCTTTTTTTTTTAATTACCATTGTTTGTTTTACTTTCCTGTTCTTTATGTTTAACATGGTGTTTCATGTATATTTTGCTTTCTGTATTCTTCTTCTTCTTCTTCTTCTCTTCTTCGTTTCTCTTTCTCTGACAACACCTCTTTTACCCTTCTCCTTCTCATACCGCCCCCACCCTCCTCATCCTCATATAATCCTTCTTATACTAATTCTTCTCTTCCATAATATTGCCGTCACCTTTGACGTACTATTATTTTTCTTCGTCTTTTTGTTCATTCAATTATCCAGGAGGGTGGGTCAATATTTTAAGTACTTATTCTTGTGCCTGTTGGTAGTTGGCTCGTTCTTTCTTCTTAGTTATTATTCTTATTCTTCGTCTACTCTATACTTATTCAATATTTTTTTTTTTTTTTTTTTTTTTCTTTTTTGTGGTTGTTTTCAACGTTTATTGTTGCGGCTGTGTTGCTGCTGCTGCTGATTCTGATCCTGTTGTGATGATCAGGATTGAACTTATTTCTTATTATGTTTATTTGTTATTGCAGTATGTTTTCGTCCTTTGTTGTCGTTCAGTTTCTTTCTTTCTATCATTGTCTTCGCGTGTTTTTGTTTTGCTTTGTTTATGCTTGTCTCTGTTTGTTGTTTTTTTGTTTTTTTTTTTTTGTTTTGTTTTATTTTTTTTTTTTTTTTTTTTTTTTTTTTTTTTTTTTTTTTTGTTTTTTGTGTTTGTTTGTTTTTAACAAGGGTTTTCGTTTCATGTCTCTTTCAGTTGTCGTTAACTACCAGTGGGCCAGAGAAGAGAGAATAAAATGTCAATAATCATGATATGGGACACTCCCCTAGTAATCACTCCTCCTGATCACAGCAAAAAACCAGCCTTCTAACATTTCCCAGAGGTATAGAAATCTGCTGGGAAGTACAACATGTCGGCAGACCATGAGCCAAACAGCAATCCAAGCAATGGAGGAGGGGACATCGCTCAAGCATACATCATTACAATAGACGCAGTTTAGTCATGGTTGTAGTGCAGGTCTTTCAGTGGAGTTGGCTGGGGTTTTTTTTTTGTTGTTTTGTCGTTTTTTTTTTTTTTCCGAGGTTTTTTTCTTTTTTTTTTTTTTTTTTTTTTTTTGGTTCGCCTCTGATTTCCAGGACCCCACGCCCCCCCGCCCCACAATACGACAATTTGATGACTTTGTCGCGGGAAGCAGCAAGCCAGATAGTGAGACTTCTGCCCTCGTGATGAAGATGGTAGATCTCAAACCTAATAAGGGTTTGTTGGGGTCCTTCTAGGTCAAAACTGATTTTTAGTTAGCGAAAAGAGAGGGGGGAAGACGTGGATACACAGACAGAACAATATGAAGGTTGGCGCTAAGCTCACAGCAGGGAGGAAAGGGGTTTCCATTCCTCTTCCTCTTCCTCGCCTAACTTCAAGGGGAGGAAAATACTCTCTCTGTATTGTATTCCCCATGTTTTGCCAAAAAACTTTTTCCACAGTGGAAAAGCTTTTTTTTGCTCTCAGAACAACACACACACACAACAACAACACACACACACACACACAACACACACACACCAACCACACACACACAAATACACACACAAAACAGAGACGTGAGGGGAGGGAGAGGAGAGAGAGAGAGAGAGGAGAGAGAAGAGGAGAGGGAGAGGGAGAGGGAGGAGAGAGGAGGAGGGGAGAGAGTACGAAGAGCGAGAGAGAGGAGAGGAGAGAGAGGAAGAGAGAGAGAAGATGATTTCAGATTTGAGAACAGGGTGATGATTGTTGAGGACAGGGACAGACAGACAGAGCACTACGAGAGAGAGGAGAGGAGGACGAGAGGAGATCATGGGGAGAGGAGAGAGAGAGAGAGAGCGAGGAAGAGAGAGAGAGAGAGGAGGAGAACAGATGCGGGGGACAGACTGACCAGACAGACAGACAGAGTAAACGGAGAGAGACGAGAGAGAAGAGAGAAGGACGAGAGAGAGACGAGAGAGAGAGGAGAGGAGCGAGAGCGAGAGAGGAGAGCGGAAGAGAGCGAGAGGAGGAGAGAAAGGCGGAAAGTTATTTAGGGAGGTAACGGAAGAGGAACGGAAAAAAAAAAAACAGAGATGAAAAAAAGAGCTTGATGTGCGGCACAGAACAGAAAAGAAAGGATCAGGGAAAAGAAAAAAGGGGAAAAAAAGACCAGTTTAAAAAAAAGGCCAACCAAGACAGGGGCTCCCGTGGGGAGGAAAGAGGATCTTGTTGGATGTAAGGAGACAGAACCAGAGAGAGAGGGAGAGAGAGAGAGAGAGAGAGCGAGGAGAGGAGAGGCAGGAGACAGGAGAAAGACAGAAGACCCATAGACAGACACCCGACAAAGAGACAGACCACACTCGTGATGAACAGAGAGACTCGGAGAGAGAGAGAGAGGAGAGCGAGAGAGAGAGAGAGAGAGAGAGAGAGGAGAGGAGAGAGAGGAAAATGAACAGCTAAATAAACTGATTAATCCATAAACTGAAAAAAAGAAGAACAAGAATGAAGAGAAAAATGAAAACCCAGAGAGAAAACATAACCAATAGATAAAGCAAAATCATGACTGGCACTGTGCAAAGCGAATTAACAAAAAAAATAAAATATATGTTAGCAAACAAGAAACATGATAATAAACAAAAGATGCCCAGGGCATGATACAGTATGATACGAACACACAATTCCCTAGAGGACCGTGTCGATCTGGCCCTTTCCTCTCTGGCTGGAGGCACAAATTTATTGCTTCACTGGCTGCCATGATTTTCCCTCTGCGCTGGACACCAAAATTTACTGGAATCATTGCAAGCCCTTAAAACTTGTGGAACTTGCACTGACCCTTCCTTCATTCCTTCTCTCCGCTGCCCTTCTGAGCCCTTTCGCCAGAGTTCCGCTCGTGCCCTTCCACCTGGCTACCTGATTGGCTCAGTAGGTTAGAACACTGAGTTTACTGTCAAATGTCAAAAATTGGAGTCGGCTAGCACTCAGCATGGACATGTTTGCAGCCTATGTAGATGTGTTGCAGGTCTGGCAGTACGCTGTGGCCACCCACACACAATTAGGACTTTGCTCTAAATCACTATTTCGATGGCTTAGAGCCAAAACCTGTATATCTGGAAAACGCGCCTTTTTGTTGAGAAAAATGGAGTTGAGAAAAGTTTTGAAAAATTCCTTCTTTGTTTGTATGCTTCAAAAACCCCAGTTACTTCCCTGAATTCTGATGCCTTTTTTGACGCAGTTTATTCTAACTGACACGTTGCCAAGCTGTTGAGAGTAAAGACTAATGTCTTTGTGAACTGTAAGATGTACGTTTTTTGCACGTAATTCATGGAGTCGCTTTGAGGGGGCAAAACCCCAAACAAAGAAAGATGTTCCAGTGTTCTTGATATAGAGGTCTGTCCTATTGTGAGCAAAACCAGTACACTCACAGATGTAACCGTTTTTGATAGAAAAAAATATCATAAGGCGATCCATTCTAATATTTGAGTGAAAACCCTACTATGTGAAAAAAAAAAACTGTTTTGGTACCAAACTTAAACAAGGCATATGTGTCTTTAATGGGCAGCAAAAAGAGAACATTTAGACTTAAACATATGCATTTCTCTACCTTTGCTAATAATACTATAGAGGGAAACCCGTTCCGTAAAAACACACACACACACACACACACACACACACACACACCTTTACACAGAAGAGTTTTTCTTCTTTTTTTTTAGGGAGAGGACAGCGAGCTTGGGGGAGTTAAACGATAGATTTGTCAGTATTAAATACACCCAGAGGAGAGAGAGAGAGAGAGAGAGAGGAGATGCCATTTCGAGATGAATTGAGTTGTGTCTTCTCTCTCTCAACAGG
>JADBJO010002131.1:325000-327500 GCA_016801955.1 Conus betulinus | reverse complement strand
AGTGTTTTCTGAACACAGAACTGACCTGCCGCCTAATCCCCTCTCACAAGTGGGGCCCCAGGCTATGCTATTGAGGGATCGCTGTATGGATGGTTTCAATCAGCAGAGATTACAGCTGCTCAAGCTTCGTCGTCTCTGCAGCCAGTGCTTTGATTCATTGTCATTGAGGTTTTTTCTTTCCCATTTTTTTTTCTTCCCCCCTCCCCGCCCTTTACTTTTTTTCTTTTCTGTCCTTCCTTCTTCCTTTTTATTTTCTTTCTGTTTTCACCTTTTTAGTCTTTGTTATTACTCTGCAGATGTGTGTGTGTGTGGTAGTGTGTGTGTGTGTGTGTGTGTGAGAGAAGAGAGAGAGAGAGAGAGAGAGAGATGAGAGAGAGAGAGAGAGAGAGACAGACAGAACAGACAGACAGACAGACAGACAGAGAGAGAGAGATGGACAGATAGACAAGACAGACAGACAGAGAGACAGACAGGTCAAATACATAGAGTAAACGAATGAACTATTGAACGAATGCATAAACGAATGAATGGCTGAATGCATGAATGAATGAACGAATGAATGAATGGATGAACGAATGAATGAATGGAAAGTACCTTACAGAGACTAAAACGAGCAAAGATGAACACAAACGTAGATAAAATAGAAGAAAGGAAAACTAATACACTTATGAAGAAGAAGTCGCTAGAAAGCAATTGCACCCAAAGTATGAAATAGATAAACAGCTTCACGAGTCTTGCAATAGCAAACAAACACAGTTTCTCCCTAGGAATCTATCATCCATGTTCCTTGCCTGCCTGGAAGCACAAGGTTATTATTCACCGGCTGCCATTTTTCCCTTCCAGCTGGACTCTGGAACATGCCAGAACCATGGGAAGCCCTTAACCCTGATGAGAGTAAGTCTGATGCTTCTTCCACCCCATCGCCTGTCCTTCCCCCCCCCCCCCCCCCCCCCCCTTTCACCATCATCTCTGCCTGTCCCCTTCCATCTTGGTGGCAGCATGGCTCAACTGCTTTGGGCATCAGAGTTCGCTGTCAAATGTGGTGCGTGGAAATGACACTGGCGCAAAACACCAAACACTGTCATTTTTTGCAGAACCTGTGAATGTGTTGTCGTCCTGTTGGCATGGCATGAGATAAGCTCGCCCCCCCCCCCCCCCCCCCCACCCACCACGCACACACACCCTCTCCTTCTCCTCCTCTGACTGTTCTGGGAAGGCAGTTCTGTTTCCTGTTTTGCTGTAGGTGGTGTGTGGACGGTTAACTTGAATGTCACTAAACCAAACTCTCCTTCCTCCATGTCCCTGGCCCACTATACTCTGTCTGTCTGTCTGTCTGTCTGTCTGTCTCTCTCTCTCTCTCTCTCTCTCTCTCTCTCTCTCTCTCTCTCTCTCCCCCACACACACACACACACACTCACGAACACATTCTCTCTGTCTCTATGTCTCTGTCCCTTGTCTCTTTTGCTCTCTGTGTCTTTTTCTGTCTCTGTCTCTCTCTCTGGGTCCCTGTTATCTTTCTGTCTCTGTCTCTCTATTTCTCTATTTCTCTCTGTCTGTCTGTCTGTCTCCCTCTCTGTCTGTCTGTCTGTCTTTGTCTCTGTCTCTCTCTCTGTCTCTCTTTCCAGGAGAGAGAGAGAGAGAGGAGTGAGTGGGTGTGTGTGTGTGTGTGTGTGGTGTGTGTGTGTGTGTGTGGTGTGCATGTGCATGAAACCACACACACACACACACACACACACACACACACACACACACACACACAAGAGAGAGAGAGAGGAGAGAGACGATACGCGAGGAGGCGGAGGAGAGAGAGAGAGAGGAGAGAGAGAGAGTACGATTTCAACTGCGCATGCATCTGTGTAGAGATATTTTAGGTGCACAGATCCAGCAACAGGAAAAACAATATACCAGTGTTCGCAAAACACAGAACCAACGTGCCACTCTAATCCCCTCTCACAAACGGGGCCCCAGGCTATGCTATTCAGGGATTTGCTGTATGGATGATTTCAATCAGTACAGATTACTGCTGCTCAGGCTTCTTCGTCTCTACGCCAAACAACTGATTCCCTTCGATCTAGCTTGTTTCTTTGTCGTCTTTCGTATTTCCCCTCCATTTTATTCTCTTTTTTTTTATTTTGCTTCCTTCTTTTTTTTTCTTTTTATTGTCTTTGGTTTTCTCTTTAATGCCAAAATATTTTGTCAGAGAGAGAGAGAGAGAGAGAGAGAGAGAGAGAGAGAGAGAGAGAGATACAGAGACAGAGATTGACAGAGAGAAAAATAGAGTGTGAATGAATAAATGGGATGCTGAGTTCATGCATGACTGACTGACTGACTGACTGAATATATGAATAAATTAATGAGTGAGTGAATGAATTTATGAATGAATGGAAGAACAAATGAATAAGTGAAACATATCCCAATAAACAAAAACCAGCCAACAAACAACAACGAACCAAAGACACCTAAGACAGAAAAGAGTTGTTTTTCCCCCACTAAAATGTAC
>JADBJO010002131.1:310000-317500 GCA_016801955.1 Conus betulinus | reverse complement strand
TACGCCCACTGATCAAAAATGCCTTCTTTGGATCATGATTCGTTGGGAAAAAAAAATATCGACCGTCTCAAATTTGTCTCTCCGTTTTCAACTTTGCGAGAAAATGTATCGCTGTCTCAGTCTTATTTTACTTAGAACAAAATCGTCTGCTTCAATCTTGTCATTTAGACGTGGTCATATTGCAAACATGTCAGTCATACGATAGAGATTTCTTTCTGGGGTCCACGATGACAAGATAGTTCTGGCTCTTTCCCATTTGTCCGTATTCTTTAGCAGACACCATAGTCAACTCCATTTTCTTGACGAGACTTAAACCTTATATGTTTTTTGCATCCCTGACAGAAGACTGGTATAGTTTTCTAAGAACCTGACAAGAGTGTACACAGAAAGTATGCGTAAATGGTAGATACTCTGGTACATCTGCCTCGAGGTAATAGTCTACCACAGGGGTGCTTCCTAGGTCCACTTGTTTGTGTCGAATGCGACTACAGTGTTGGATGTCATAAGTCATTGTGTGATATTAAATGAGAGGTGCGCAAATAACGGTTTAAATTCAGCAGTCGAACATGCATAGCTGTAACCGATACACTAATACCTGGGACACAGGAGTGAATTGCTTAACTCAAAGCACTGGATGGCTCTTAGTAAGCTGCAAATTGACAGTGATAAAGCTGAACCTATACCAGCCTTCCTTCCTTTTGCTCTCAAAATAAACCAAACAAAGCTTTCTTTATAAGTCTATTCTAATTAACTATGCACCTCGACGCGTTTCTGCAACCCCTCTTAGATCTCTCTAGGCAAGATAAACTTCACCATTTTTTTTAGGGCGATGAAATCAGACGAAAAGAATTACAAGCAATCGTTTATCTTAGATCTCTAGGCAATTCCGCGCAAGATACTAAATTCGCGCATTAAGTTGCCTATCTGGAATTTTTAGATTAGTTAACGTGACTTAAACAAACATGCATTTTTGTCCTTTCAAGGAGGGATTGCAGGTTAATCTCTTTGGCTGGTCTAGCCAAAGATCTGCCAGACAGACTTTCACAATACCAGAATAACAAGCCAGACTCATTTGCAGAGCTTCTAAATCACATTTCTTCTCTTCGTTAGTCTGTGCACTGGTTACCAGTCACCGATCGAATGGACTACAAGCTATCCACTATCTGACCTGTGTGTGTGTGGTGTGTGTGTGTGTGTGTGTGTGTGTGTGTGTGTGTGTGTGTGGTGTGTGTGTGTGTGTGCCTTGAACCAGAAAACTCCTTTAAAATCCATATTCTGTCTCGCCAGTTCCACTTTTTTCTCGATACTCGACTGTTCAAGACACCTCAAACCAGAATTAAGACTTGCAAATCACTTGTTGTTGTTGTTGTTGTTGTTGTTGTTTTTGTCGTCGTCATCGTCGTCGTTGTTTTTTTCTGTCGAGTTCCAGTAAGTGAAAGGGACTCTTCAACAACCTGTGACTTTCTGACTTCCTGTTTTTTTTTTCTTTTTTTTAAATTATTCTTTTTTTAAAATGTGGTCTTAAAAAAGGTCTGGTTCAAGAATGCCCATTTAAACAGCATGTTCTTTGGCTCATCTCCGATATACTGATAAGTTTAATTTTGTAAGAGTACATGTATGGATACATGCGCAAATATAGTGAAATATGTATGAATTTTCATCCAGCTTTTGGTACGTGTATGTCTAATACTAGATGTTTTTGTGTTTGTTTTTTTTGTTTGTTTTTTTTTTTAAAGAAATTGGGGGGGGGGGGGGGGGGGGGGGGGGTGGGGTTAAAGAAAATGGAAAAACGAAAATCGGGCATTTGAACATAGACAATGAATTCTTCCAAAGGAGCACATGGGGACTATCATAGCCCTCTTGAAAACAGAAGCCATTCAAATAATGCTGAGCAAGCAGGATATGAGACCGTAATGGTGTGGGGAGCAAACATCTGTTAAAATAGGATGGTAAAAGGAAGTTTTAAAATCAACAGATCTGTTTCGAGCGCTGGCTCTCCTCAGGATGGTTTTGGGTTCGCCTACTGCCGGTGTTATATGGCCTAATGTCACTGTTTGCACGTGCGGATTGCTGCACGTGTTTGTTCGGTTTTTTCGGTTGTTTACAGTTCAGGGTGCGTTTGCTGACAACGATTTCCATTTGTTGCCTGCAGTTGTGTACTATTTTTTGTATTTGTACTTTGTTGAATGACTGTTTATGGTTTGCGATATCTAGTTTTGAAGTGATTTTCAGTGATCCAGTATGTATGTTTCTTTTTCATTTTCTGATGTCACAGTGGCTTGGTATACAATGTTGTATAGAGGCAGTTGTTGTGGCTTAAGGACACTGTTCTTTTTAGTATACAATTGCAGGATTCCTTCTTCACCCTTCTTTGCTGTGTTGCTTTTCATTTTGTTGGATGAATCAATTATATTTTAAGGTTAGGCATGCATGAATATGATAGTTTGATGGTGTTCTTGTTGAAATTTTGGACAATTTGTGTTCTTTTGGGAAGGATGCTGTCAGAAGAATTTTAAAAAATCTTTCCTACGTTTGTTTTTACTCGTCCATCATATGGAGGTTGTATCATGTGATTTTCTTTTCCTGCTTTTTTGTTTTTTGTTCATGTTGTTAAACTGGGTTTGTATTGTAAGTTGTAGCGGTTGTAACCACTTTTTTGCAAGCCTCTTGGTATTCTGCTGCTGCGTTGTTGAATACTCTTCATTATGTGACAGATTAGATAATCTCTTGTTTATGCCATTGGGTATGGTTTTAGTATAGATGGTGGGTGGTTGCTATTGAAAAACTTCCTTGTACCATAACTATTTTAAACACTTATACATATATATGATATATAATATATAATATATATAAATATATATATATATATATATATATATATATATATATATATATATATAGATATATATATATCGTCTTCCTTTCACGAGCTTGACAAACATCCTTTTCGAAACCTATTCAAGTTCTTCATTAATTTGACCATTATTGTTGAAATGACAAAAATAATATGCTAATTCTACACACACACCACAACCACCCCCACCGACACACACACACACACAGAGAGAGAGGAGAGGAGAGAGAGAGAGAGAGAGAGAGAGACGAGAGAGAGAGAGAGAGAGAGAGTAGACAAGACAAGAAGGAATTCTGTATTTACGAGGATAATAGATAAGCACTGATGTGCTTTTTTTACATCCAGTCCTCAGCCCTGAGTAGGGTCAACATATAAAATAAGACGAGGTAACAAAGGAAGCATGCAAAAAGTGACTAGAGAACTACAATACAATACAGGATTAAAAATTAAAAAGAAGAAGAAGACGAAAGAAGAGAAGAAGAAGCAAGAATAGAGAGAAAGACGGCACGACAGAAGACAGAAAGACCGAGAGCATAGGAGTGAGTCGGAGGTGACAGAGAGGACAGTGTGTGTGTGTGCTGTGTTGTGTGTGTGGTGTGTGTGTGTGTGGGTGTGTGTGTGTGAGTGTGTTGTGAGAGAGAGAGAGAGGAGAGAGAGAGAGAGAGGCGAGAGAGAGGAGGAAGAGCGGAGAGGAGGGGACGAGAGGGAGAGAGAGCGCGGAGAAGGGAGGAGGCGGGGTAAGGCTGCAGAGAGAGCGAGAGAGAAGATGGAAGAGAGGAATGAGAGAAGAGGCGAGAGTTGATTGAGCCCATCCAATAAAAGAAGAGGGCCACGTGTCCACACTGAGCTCACATGTGATGAAGACATGTTGGCAGCAGAATGGCAGACACAGGGTGTCTGGGGAGGTAGGAGGTAGGAGGGAGTTACATATGTAACGTAATTCAACACTTCCACCTGACCACAATCAATCAGATGTAACTCTAGCAGAAGCTCCAACAAGGTCGCACTTCTGTGTTGACAACTGTATCCTCAATGCCCTACGGCGCTATCATATCCCTCACCCCCTTCTCCATCCACTTCTCCTCGTGTTTCTTCTTACAGCCACTACAAGTCCCCCCCCCTCCCACCTCTCCTTCATCCACCACCTCCCCCCTACCTTACCCTCTAGGCTGTAGCACTCTATTTTGTGCTTGATTACTGATTCTCCCTCTGCCAGCCATTGAATGGCCCGCATGTGCGCCTCTCAAGGTGAAAAGTTCGTTCCAGAGATCTCTATCTGTCAGTTTAGTGTCGTCATAGTCTCTGCGTGTTGAAAAGGTGGGTGTAATACTTTGACGTGAAGGACATGAAGCTTACATGTGTAGATGTGGTCTAGCTTAGTTCTGTATGAAGGAAATGATCATCATGTTGTAAGAACATAACAAGGTTCGTAGTGTTCGGCTAACTGCAGATGTAGGGCCATTTTAATTTTGAAACATCTTTTCATATGGCATGCCTGGAAAAGTCTTAGCAGTGTTTGTAAAGTCTCTCTCTCTCTCTCTCTCTCTCTCTCTCTCTCTCTCTCTCTCTCTCACACACACACACACACACACACACACACAGACACAGTGAACATCCCAAAACAGGCTTTGTGCAAACCCTCTGCTGCCTTGAGGAGAAATGAACATGAACACTGATGAGGACATGGCGAGAACAATCACAAATCGCCGTTACAACTCCCTGAAGCAGGTGTCTGTTGCAAAGTGGACGGAGATAACAGGTCTGGTCAAGGTCAGGACCTCTCAGACACTGTTGCTGTGGTACCAGCTGCCAGCAAACAGAGCTGACGTCAATGGAGAGAAAGAAAGACTGCCGGGGGATTGGGTGGAGGTAGAGGTGGCAGGAAAGAGAGGGATGAGAAGAACAGGGAGGTGGGGGGGGAGGGGGAGGGGGGTAGAGGGTAGGCACGAGTGTGAGAAAAGGGTAGCAGGGAGGGGGGAGAGGGAGGGGCATTAGGCTTCCATTCATGCTGTTTATAGACCAACTGGCCTAGAACAAGGCTGTATCTCAAAGACAACTTAAAGATGAGTGTGTTCATTCAGACGGAAGTAGTTTTCTGCTGCTCAGTGTGTTTTGCACACCTCATGCTCATGACGGGGCTTACGTGTGTTGGGGCTCGGTTTTTTGGGGTGGGTGTGGTTGGTGTGAGACGTTGTTGTTGCTGTTGTTGTTGCTGTTTTAATTGATATGCTTTATATTGTAGCTGTCATAGTCCATGAGTTTCTACTTGCTGCTGTTCTTCTCTTGTTGCATATGAACTTCTAATGTTACTATGTTGTTCATGGTGGTGCCCTTCTCCAGAAGATACTGTTCTTCGCGGTCTTACCAGCTGCCAGCAACGAGAGAAAAAGAGTGCTGAGAGCTGGGAGGAGGACATGGGAAGTGGAAGGTAGAGGGGTGGGATTAGAGCAGGGGGGGGGGGGGGGGGGGGGGGGGGGGGGGGGGGGGTTGTGGGGGGGGGGGGGGGGGAGATGGGGGAGGGGGGGGGGGTGGGGGGTGGGGGTATTAGGATTAGGGGTGAGAAAAAGGGCGAGACAGAAGGCTGAGTTGTGTTCTCTTACAGTTTAATGGTCCTGTTTGTTCGTACCCCTTCACATGGCTTATGGTCTGAATGGTCCTCCCGTGAATCTCCATTAACTCTCGTCTCCCTCTCTCTCTCTCCCTCTCTCGCGTCTTCTCTCTCTCTCTCTCTCTTTCTTTGCTTCAGTAAGAGGATTCTAGAAAGTACACTCTAACACCTTAAATGAACATCATTAGTGTGACAGGTCGCCATCAGTGTTAAGGGAGATTTCGCCAGTGTTTTTTCTTTAATTATGTAACAGATGCACGAAGGGTTTCCGCTTTCCTTTGTGTCGCGTTGGTTCCTTCTTTGACAGGAGAGGGCGGGGTGGTATTAGGGTTCCGTTCATGTTGTTTACAGACCCACTGACCTGGCGAGCCACAAATGGAAGAATGCGAAAAGGGGAAACAAGCAAGCACCCTCATCTTCATCAATGTCTCCAGCTTCATCCGCCTATCCCCTTCGCCCCCTCCACCTCTCTCTCTCTCTCTCTCTCTCTCTCTCTCTCCTCTCTCTCTCCTCTCTCTCTCTCTCTCCTCTCTCTCTCTCTCTCTGTTCGGAATCTGCTTGATGTTCTTGATGTTCCACAACTTTAATTTTTTTTTCAGTCTGCAGATTATAAAATTTTTGAGAAATTTAGATTGAATGAATTTAGATAGAGATTTGCTTAAAAAAGGGGCAAACAATTTCTAGTCGCTTGTTGTAGTAGAAATTCAGAAGACAATAATTACAGAGTGGTAACAATCTTTGAACTTATGATGGAAGATGTATTAAGTTACTCTGTGGAAGCTGTCTTACTAGGTGATTGTAATATTGTCCAAATAAAGTCCAGTGACATATGAAAAAAAAAGGGAAAAAAAACCACTTACGTATGATTAACCTTACACAATTAGTAAACACTCCTACCAGGAACTATTACAGTCTGAAACGGTGACTGATCTCTCTGTCGAAATGTTATATACAAACCATTTACTACTGTCGCCTACAGAGTTGTTCTAAATCTCATCGTGTATGGCCTTTCGTCAGATTTGGTATGTTTTTTTTTTTTCATATTCTTTTTGGACAAAAAAGACGAGCAGTTTTCCTAGATCAGTCACGATGTCTCTTGTGACTTTAGAATATGGTGTTCCTCAAGGTTCTATTTCAGATCGTATATATATATATATATATATATATATATATATATATATATATATATATATATATGTGTGTGTGTGTGTGTGTGTGTGTGTGTGTGTGTGTGTGTGTGTGTGTGTGTGTGTGTTTAGTTGTATAGTTATACAGTTACATAGTTATATCAATGATCTGCGATATATGCAATGTCTTCTTGTGAACTTGTTGTTATTCTATGACACTATCCTCCATAACAGAGACAACAATGTTAACTGAGTATGTTGTAACATGCAGAACGCGATACTGACAAACGTTTTACCCGGATCCATGCAAGTCATGTGCAGATCTACTCTCATAAAATCAAAGTGCATGCTAATTGTCACGAGACAGAAACGTCAAATCATTAAAACCTGCTTGCTTAGACTAAATTTGCACTATCAGCAAACTGGATACAGTTGATTCGTGCAATTTACTTGGTCTTTTTTTTTTTTTTTTTTAAATAAACTTTTCTTCGTCGAATCGTTCTCTGTAGTTTGTAAACACATAACTGTCCAAGAAAAAGTACTCAACCGAGCGGAATAAATCATTTTCTTAACGAGCATTCTAGAGTATTTTTTCCATCATACATTCAACTGACCACAGACTGTGTATTAGATAGCCGGACCTCAGCGGTATTTTCCTTAAGACTGCTTGAAAGATTATACAGACGTCCGCTTTAACTTTATTCTTCTCAGATGCCATCTAGCCTTGTCCCTAGCAATGACAAACATTAAGACATAATTCCTTTTCAAATCGAATGCCATTTTGAAAACGTTGTTTTTCGTACAAAATCATTAATAATCTAACGCCATGTTATCTTCGCAGAAAATCTATAAACACACACAACACACACACACACACACACACACAACACACACACACACACACACACACA
>JADBJO010002131.1:297500-302500 GCA_016801955.1 Conus betulinus | reverse complement strand
GAGAGAGAGAGAGAGAGAGAGAGAGACAGAGACAGACAGACAGACAGACAGACAGACATAGAGAGACAGAGAGACAGAGACAGAGACAGAAAGTGATTTGATTGATTTAATTTAGAGTATGTGTCAGAGAGAAAGAAAGTGTGTGTGTGTGTGTGTGTGTGTGTGTGTGTGTGTGTGTGTGTGTGTGTGTGTGTGTGTGTGTGTGTGTGTGTGTGTGTGTGTGTGTGTGTGTGTGTGTGTGTGTGGGGGGGGGGGGGGTGCGTGCGTGTGTATGTGATGGGAGGGGGGGGGGGGGGTGTTAATCGTGTTGTTTTTTGTTGTTATTATTGTTGCTGCTGACTTTGTCGCTTTTTTTCTTGATTTTTTTTTCTTTCTTATGTTCCTATTATTGTTATGCCAATGTTGTTGCTGTTGTTGCCGTAGCCATTGTCATTGCCACAGCCTTTTTTTTTTCACTGTTATTATGACGTTGTCGTTGTATGTTGTCATCTTCACTGTCGTCACCATGCACATAGTTTCAGTTTCAGTTTTATCAAAATGGTGTTACCGCGTACGGACCAGTCCATACACATACAACACGCGGACACTGACACTGACACACCTGTATTGCCATTAGCAAATAAGCCCTGTTGGCAAGGGGGGGTTCAGTTCTTGCATTAATAGGCAGCACTAAAGACATTCACTGGAAAAAAGAAAAAAAAAAACTCATACAAATTTCACTGATATTTTCAAATCTATATATACACACACACACAAGAGTGAACACTATCCCTCTCCTCAGCGCACTCACACACATACCTCCAACACGCATCGTGCATACACGCACACATATCCTCACGCATGTGCACACGGCTGGGGCGCGCGCGCGCTCATCCTCCCCCCCACACACACACACACACACACACACACACACAGACACACACACACACACACACACACACACACACACGTGCGCGCACCACTCTAATCAATGTTTTTTAGACCATCAAGCCATGGGGGAAACACACACACACACACACACACACACACACACACACACACACACACACACACACACACAACACACACACACACACACACACACACACACACACACACACACACACACACACACACACACACACACACACACACACACACACACACACACACACACACACACACACCAGAATACGTGCTGAGCACAACACAGAAACCCAAGAGACAGAGACAGGAGCACACAGTACCTCAGTAGTGCCAGAGCCGAAGAGCAGCAGGTCAAAGGGGATGGCAGCAATGGTGTCAATCAGGAACCAGCCCTTCACGTAGTTGACGGCGATCTTGTGCTTGTCGCTCACCACCTCGCCGTTCTCCACGTACGTGGTCCGGAAGTTGACCAGGATGTCGGCGATGAACATGAGATCCACAATAAGGTCCACAATGACCAAAGGATCCGCTCGGCCGCCATCGGATTTCTGCATTCGTGTTCGGGCATGCTGGATAGAACACGAATAGCCGAATGAATGAATGAATGAATGAATGAATGAATGAATGAATGAATGAATGAATGAATGAATAAATAAATAAATAAATAGATGCAAACAATATATGGAGCCGTTATCATCTTTTGAAATTCGTACAATTACGAATATGTCTGGCAATACATATTTGTAACTTGTCATTTGACGGCTGTTCTGTTAGCTTCCTTGGATATCATTTGACGGCTGTTCTGTTAGCTTCCCTGGATATCATTGGACGGCTGTTCTGTTAGCTTCCGTGGATATCATTGGACGGCTGTTCTGTTAGTTTCCGTGGATATCATTTGACGGCTGTTCTATTAGCTTCCGTCGTAGCAGTTGTTATCTTGAGAGCTATCAGAAATGAAACTTCTTTCATTTGAATCATTCTTTCGAAAACTGTCTGGCTTCACACACACACACACACACACACACACACACACACACACACACACACACACACACACACACACACACACACACACACACACACACACACGCACGCACGCACACACACACACACCTTGTTCAGCTCCATACGGATCTCCTCCTCCGTCAGCAGGAAGGCAGCATAGTACGGGGTGAAGACCGCAGTGTACAGCACCAGCAGCAAGATCACCCAGTCCCACACCGCCTTGAAGGGGGAGTAATGCAGAATGATCCACTTGGTCTTGTCCCTTTGCAGCTTGATGCTGGCGTAAGGGTCTATGGCCAGCGCATCGTCCTCCTTGTCGCTCTTGGAGCCGTTCTGCAAGAGGCATCAGTCTATCAGGCAGACTATCAGAGAATCAGTCAATCAGTCAGTCGGTCATTGAAACAAGCCAACAGGTAACAGGTCAGTCTAATACGAAAAGACCAACTGGTCAGTCACTCGACTTATTTTGCAGATATGGTCAAATGCAGTTTTGTCAGGTAGGAAACATCAACTAACTTAAGATTTACCTACTTGATTGAGATAATGGCCTTCTTCTCATAAATATTGCCAAAGGTCTTTGCTATCATCCTTCTAGAATCTGCCGAATGCCGTTGCTATTATCCTTCTACGGTCTGCCGAATGACGTTGCTATCATCCTTCTACACTCTGCCAAAATGACATTGCTATCATCCTTCTACACTCTGCCAAATGACGTTTGCTATCATCCTTCTAGAATCTGCTGAATGCCGTTGCTATTATCCTTCTACAGTCTGCAGAATGACGTTGCTGTCATCCTTCTAGAATCTGCCAAATGGCGTTGCTGTCATCCTTCTAGAATCTGCCAAATGGCGTTGCTGTCATCCTTCTAGAATCTGCCAAATGGCGTTGCTGTCATCCTTCTAGAATCTGCCAAATGACGTTGCTGTCATCCTTCTAGAATCTGCCAAATGGCGTTGCTGTCATCCTTCTAGAATCTGCCAAATGACGTTGCTGTCATCCTTCTAGAATCTGCCGGATGCCGTGCTAACATCCTTCCAGAATCTGTCGAATGACGTTGCTATCATCCTTAAAAACACCGGGGTTTTTTTTTTTTTTGTTTGTTTGTTTCCAGATGTTATTGTTCGCTCCTATTTGCATCTGAAATGAAAATTGCTCGAAAGGTTTAACACCAACAAATGTAACACCAACATCACAGAGCTAAAACCCAGACACCCAAAGCCCCTGTAAACGTAAACAAATGATCGAAAGCTGAAAATAATTATTAAAAAATGACATCCAAGGCTACTTTGATGATGATGATGATGATGATGATGATGATGATGATGATGATGATGATGATGATGATGATGATGATGATGATGATGATGGTCGTCACAAACAACGATAATAATAATAATAATAATAATAATGATGATGATGATGATGATGATGATGATGATGATGATGATGATGATGATGATGATGATGATGATGATAATATTAATAATAATAATAATAATAATAATAATAATAATAATAATTAGAAGAAGAAGAAGAAGAAGAATATTGTTCTAGATTGGAATGTGCTATGCAAATCCCTTTTTCGTCATAAGACACATACTCAGATATGTGTGTGTGTGTGTGTGTGTGTGTGTGTGTGTGTGTGTGTTGTGTGTGTGTGTGTGTGTGTGTGTGTGTGTGTGTGTTGTTGTTGTTGTTGTTGTTTGTTGTTTGTTGTTTTTGTTGTTGTTGCTGTTGTTGTTGTTGTTATGTTCTTGTTCCTGTTGTTCTTGTTGTTTTTGTTGTCGTTCTTTCCTTCTGTTTTGATGTAAATCGCTAGAACAGTGACATAAATCCCTTTAAAAGGTATGGTGACCTTTACGATTTCGCTCCTTTCGTCTCTCCAGACTTATGCATTTGCGGATGGGGACGGGATTGGGGACGGGGACAATACAGAAAGAAAAGAACTCGGATACGTGGTATTACTTTTATAACTCTGCAACAACATTCGTGACCCACTATCCCGAAATAAATCTCAAGTCACGTCTTTTCAATGTTCCGGTTTTTCGGCACTTTCTCTGAGAATGATATTCCTCGTCCTAGCAATGTAAGTCACTTTCACAGCAAAAGAAAAGCGCCGGAACACCAAAACATCCCTGGCCGCCGACTATTCACAGAACGCTATTGGCACCTTTCATGGCTCCTTGTGGTGAACATCTGTATTCCAACAAAACACAACCTCCCCCCCCCCTCTCTCTCTCTCTCTCTCTCTCTCTCTCTCTCTCTCTCTCTCTCTCTCTCTCTCTCCTCTCTCTCTCTCTCTCTCTCTGAGAAAAATGTGTTTGATTTTAGATTTGAAGTGTTTGAATGGCAGATCATTGTCAAAGATCGATACATGGTACATTCAAAAATGAGAAATTCCTCTTGTGCGGATAGGAGAAAGAAGATGAAATCCATGTTGTTTTCAAAGCAGTGCCTCGAGACATCACAGCTAAATTCATCCCATCCACATATCATGACAGACCATGAGAATTCGGATTGGTGCTGCTTTATGTCAACATGAATGAAAATATTAGTCGAGATATGCTCTATTATTTACCAAACGTGCGAACGACGAAGTGCATTACTATCGCATAAAGCGAAGTTGTAAATATGGATCGTATTTTATATTCTGTATACTGCACTTTTCTTTTTTCAAACTCATCCCTTCAGAGGGGAATGCGACCATTCTGAATGAATTATCCTATCCTATCGCATACTACCCTCTTCTATCCTATTCTATTCTATCCTCTCCTATACTAACCTATCCAATCTCTCCTCTCCTCTCCTCTCCTCTCCTCCCTTATCTTCTCCTATCCTAACCTATCCTATCCTATCCAATCATCTTATCTTTTTCATAATATATTATGTCACGTCTTATCCTCTGTCTCCTCTCTCTCTCTCTCTCTCTCTCTCTCTCTCTTTCTCTCTCTCTCTCTCTCTCTCTCTCTCTCTGTCCATGTTTGTCCTCCCCACACTCTCTCTCTCGCTCCGTAGAAGAAAGGATATAAAGGATAATTTGTTCTTTGTATAAAAAAAATCAAACCTAACGTCAGAGGTTATTGAACTGG
>JADBJO010002131.1:285000-290000 GCA_016801955.1 Conus betulinus | reverse complement strand
ACTAGCTTTGCATTGGGTTTCGGATTAGTACATCACTGGTATATCTTGACTGGTTTAATGAAAATGTCGCATTTAATGTCGAACGGGCAAACCTTTAACAGTTCTGTATATTATCATTGTTTCATTGTACTGACGTTTGAATGTTAAAGGTAGTTTATCAGCTGTATATGTAGTCCTGTGGTGTTAATGGAGACGATTTAACAAATATAGCTTTCAGAGCCGGCGTATAAACTCTATGTAAACATTTCAACGTATTAACACAACAACAATCATAAAGAGCTGAAGGATCGTACAACAAAAATATGGCTGATATATGCGTGGGAAATATGTTTACTCGCGTTTACGTCTATAATTAAAATATCACTGAATGGTATGCGTGGGAAACATAAAAACATGTTCACTCGCGTTTATATTTAAATTTTATTTCGTAGCTAACAGACTTTTTGAGATACACGTTTGCTTAAACCAGTAATATGAGGTAACAAAAAAAGATTATTGTCGAAGGTGGCTCCCCAAATTTTATTGAGTACCGACTTCTTCAAACAGCATTTCACTTACTTGCATAATGGGCATATCTGAAGTTGGATATAGTCTTTTTTGATTCGAAGTTATGACCATATCCTATATTTTCTGTTCATTAAGGGACATGTGATTGCGTTCAGATCAGTTAATCAACTAATCAACATTCTCCTGTAAAGCATTAGATATTTGACTGAGATCAGAATGGTTAGAGTGGATGGATGCGTTATCTGCAAAGGTTTCATGTTAGCTTTTGTTATATAGGGAGAGATCATTAACATAGAATGGAAAAAAAAAAAAGAAAAAGGACCCAAGGACTGATCCTTGTGGCACTCCAATTTTTTGTGAAGCAGATGTAGACTGTTTGATGCTGAGAAAAACACAGATGTTGACGACCAGTAAGAAAGAGATTTTTTTTTTTTTTTTTTTTAAATGAAAGACTTGAAAGGAAATTTGATAGATAGCCTTTATTCAGAAGTAACTTATGATCAATAGCATTACATGCTCTCGCAAAAACCAATATAAAAAGAACACCAGCTGATTTCAATGCATCAGTCTTTTATAATCATCAGTGTAGAAGTGTAGATCTTTAGATCCAGAATGGTGAGGTTGGAGGTGTTTCTTTATATGCTTTTCTAGAGGCTTGGATACATACATACAATTGAAAGGTTATATAATTTGAAATATGAATTCAATCTCCAGGTTTCAAAAAGTGGTATTGTTTTGTTATTCTTTGAGAATGTTGGGAACAAAGCTTTACAATCCAAGGATTCTATAAATAGGTCAGTGTGTGATGAGAGGAGCATTAAGTTCTAAGAATATTACGTCCAAATCATCAAGACCGCAACTGCCTGCCTGTTTCATATATACAAGATAAAAATAAATATCACAAATCGTAACTGGAGAAACTATAAAAAGAAATTCTGATGTGATAGTTTCAGACATACAGCTTTTTTTAGCAGTTTGTTTTTTGTATCAGATGCACTTTTGTTTTAATAAGCGGTGTTCAAAAATGATAATGTCAACTATCACATGAAATATCATGCAGAGCTGTAGATGTTTTGTCTGGAATCTTATGTGTAAGAATATGTACAGCCTTCAAAACTGGCTTTGAATTATTAAACGGCCATTGCAAAATTAGTTCCTAAAATGTTTCTTCTTTGAACTATGCAAAGTTGAAATAACTTTATTTCTTTGTTTCTTGAACTCTTCAGGTTGTTTATTTTCCTAGCAGACTTTTATTAAAACTTTATTGTTTCTTGAATTTCATCGGTTAATCAAGGAGGCTTAGGCGAAAATTCGATCCTCTTGGTTTTAATCAGCAAATTGTTGCAAATACTTATGAAAGTCTTCTACCAAAATTACAAAGCTTGATCTGGATCAGTAAATTGATAAACACGAGATAATGATAACTGAACTAGATTACAGAGGAAGGAATTCTCAAGATTGGCAAACGCTCTATATACGATGACTTTGTGTCCATCTCACGGAACCTTAATGCCATGTTTAAGCCACTGCATACCTACAGGCAAGTGGTTACTTCAGCTACAGTATGGAGAGACACACATTCTATAGGTTTTGTTTTGTGTGTTAACATAAACATTATCAATCAGTGTCTGGGATGGTGGCATAACAAATCCCGTTCCGTGCCTAACTTGACGGGATAACTCGACGGCAAGAACGAGTACTCTTCGCTGCCATGGCCGTCGAATATACTCGTCATGGGGAAGTCCGGAATACTCCTCATTTTATATTTATACTGCTTACAAAACAGAAGATATTTTCAGAGAGATGAATGTCTAGATTCTCTGCATAGCTGGTAATCTCGTTTTCGTCAGTGAGAAAGTCAGTAGAGGTTTTTTTTTTTTTTAAATGTATACCCTTTTTTTTTTTTTTTTTTTTTTTAAACCCTGGCATATAGGATTTAACTTTAAGCTTAATTCCCAGGCAGCGAAATTAAGCTGTGCCTGGAGAGGAATTAGCTGAAACAGGCCCAAACTATCATACGTTGTATTGAAACAGATTGTTATTTCAAAACGGTCTCTGCTAAAATCTCCGAACAGAATTCTTTTGTTTCCTGCAAATGAGGCACTTTTCCATCATTTCTCTGAATTGATCGTACTAGCTAATGCGCTCTTAGGGGGTTTTAAATAAAATACCATTGAAGATGGGTTTTGCTTTTCTCAACATTAGCTTGAACCCAGACTGATTCATTGCCTTGGGTTTCCAAAGAATTGATCGTTTGTACGTGAGACACTGGCTTGAATACAGTATCAGGCCATTTTCCATCGACAGACAAGGGTTAAGGCGAATATGGTTGTAACCTGGTATTAGGATGTCTGAGTCAGGTATATGCTTGATTCATCTAGATTCAGCACAGCATGATAAGTGGAAGTGCTTCCCAGAACTACAAGGAATAGAAAACAGCTCTTCTCCTTTGTAAAGTAGAACTATGTTTCAAAAAGTCTATGCGAAGATCGACCTCGGAAGGCCAAGAGCTCACAGCAGACATTTTGATAGATAGTACAGGTGACCACCAAAAACAAATGGCATGCACATATACCGGTTTCAGTTTGATTTCCAGATGCAACAACAACACAAGTCAATATTCATTGGACAAAAGCAGCAAAGAATCTATGTACAGGACTGGGGAATCCGCCGCAAGTGGAGAAGAGAGAGAGAGAGAGAGAGAGAGAGAGAGAGAGAGAGAGAGAGAGAGAGAGAGAGAGACAGACAGACAGACAGACAGACAGACAGACAGACAGACAGACAGACAGACAGACAGACAGAGAGACAGACAGAGACAGAGGGAGACAGACAGACAGGCAGAGACAGACACACAGACAAACAGACAGACACACAGACAGAACACAAAAGAAAAAAACGAAGAAAGAGAGCTGGATATGCGGGCATACAAAGGGATGTATGTTGGCAGTAATGGCCGAGAGAAATTGATGGGAAGCAACGAAACATGGTGCAAGGATCAGACATAGACAACCGTGGTCAAACACAGGCCAGAACCGAACATACGCGATGTAATAAAACACAAACAAAGACCGTCACACAGAGGCGGACAAACAAACGGATGAAAAAAACGGGCCAATCATACAGTCCCATCTACAAATCAAGACATCTGTGGTCACCTGCCGTCATGGCGAAGTGGTTAGCATCGCGGACTCCCGGCTGAGAGGTGACGTCGTGTGTTCGATTCTCATCAGAGCCATGAGGGATTTTTTTTTCTGCTCCGACCGGCTCCTACCAAGAGTTGAGTGTGCTAGGGCTGAATTGTGAAGAGTGGGGCACACAGTTTCATCCACTAAATGACCGAACCTCTGGGAGTGTTGCTCAAATTTCTTGACCAACACTACAGGTGTCTGTATTTCTCGGGCCTGTTTGACGCAGGATACATTATGAAAGTAAGCGTTAAGTACAACCCTGCCATGCAGTCTCAGACCCGAATGGAAATCTGGAGCATCATCTTCATCATTTTCATTCTCATCGATCAGCGTGAAAAAAAAAAAAAAGTTTCAAATTATATAGCCCTCCACGCCTTGCTTTCATGATGACCTCAGTTTTGATGCCTTCTCCACGTCGGTGACCCCGTTGGGGTCACTGGCATCGGTATGTTCACGGGGACTGCCGATGGACGGACGTCGTGGCGCCCTCCAGAGGGAGAACTCACGCCGTCTCCACGACTGAGCAATTATCGTCGTCAGCAGAGGGCTTATTAGGTGTGGTATCCTAAGTATGTTGAATCTGATCAGACGCCACTGAACACCACCGAAGTGACATGGCAGCAGTGCAGTGTCTCCTCCAGTGGGGTTGCCTCTTGACTTGACATTAGTTGCTCCCTGTGGATTACCGGAGCCGGGGCTGCGGCGGGTCAGGCCGGGCTGTGATTGTTGGTAGAGGCTCGGAAAGAGCAGAAAGAAGTGCGCTGCCACTGAGGTGGCACAGAAGATGGGACAGCGACACAAAAAAAGAAACAAAACAAAACAAAACAAAGAAATAAACCAAAGGAACAAAAAAGGATGTTGATGCCATGGGGATGGATAAGACATGGAATTGCATGTTGGTCATTTTCGTTGTACTGAGTATTGTTATTTTGCCTGGAGGAGACCTAAGAGGTTAAAAACGCGTCGTGTTTGGTCTTGTAATTCCTTTGTCCATGTAAACTGGCGGAGATATTTCAAAAAAGCTTTTAAAATGTGTTTCAATTTCCGCCTGCAGTCGTCCCACTTTGCAGCTAACCGGCGTAATATTGACATCATGACTTGCAGTTTCTACATAACATAATGTACATACTTACACCAACATCATGATCTTTCTCTCCATTCAGTCTCCAGACATCAAATAGAAACACACAGCAGCATCACGTAGCTCACTATTCAGTCTCCAGACATCAAATAGAAACATACAGCAGCATCACGTAGCTCACTATTCAGTCTTCAGACATCAATAGAAAAAAACCATACAGCAAC
>JADBJO010002131.1:257500-270000 GCA_016801955.1 Conus betulinus | reverse complement strand
TCTGTCTCCGTCTCCTTATCTGTCTGTTTGTCTGTCTCTCTCTGTCTCTGTCTCTCTCTCTCTCTCTCTCTCTCTCTCTCTCTCTCTCTCTCTCTCTCTCTCTCTCTCTCTCTCTCTCGCATGCCCTTCATCTCCCATTTCTGTGCTTCCTAAATAAATGTTTCTTTCCTTGGATTCCCAGCTTTCTCCCGTGTAAGTTTATCTGTCCGCGCTGTCGTTCTCTATTTATATCTGTCTGCACTATCGATCTCTATTTATGTCTGTCTGCAATATCGATCTCTATTTATGTATGTCTACACTATCGATCTCTATTTATATCTGTCTGCACTATCGATCTCTATTTATATATGTCTCACTATCGATCTCTATCTATATATGTCTGCACTATCGGTCTCTATTTATATCTGTCTGATCTATCGTTCTCGATTTATATCTATCTGCACTGTCGATCTCTATATCCATCTGCACTATCGTTCTCTATTCATATCTCTCTGCACTATCGTTCTCGATTTATATATGTCTGCACTATTAATCTCTACTTATATCCGTGTACACTATCGATTTCCCATTTATATCTGTTTGCACTATCGATCTCTATTTATATCTGTCTGCTCTACTGTTCTCTATTTATATCTGTCTGCCCTATTGTTCTCTATTTATATCTGTCTGCTCTATTGTTCTGTAATTACATCTGTCTGCACTACTGTTCTCTGTTTCTCTTTAGATTGTTATTATCGTTGTTAGCTTTCTGTTCGTTTGCTTTTTTTTTTTTTCCCACGACTGCTTTTCTTTATGAAAAGAAATTAAACAGTGACGGTTTTTATTCGAGTCTGTAATAAATAATTACTCTTCTAGAAATACCGGCGATGGTAGTAACACTGGTAGCTGTAACAACAGCAGCAACAACAGCAATGGTAATGGTAGTAGTCGCATCAGCCGTTGTAGCGAATTGGAGCAGCAGTAGCAACAGCAGTATAACATCAGTGGCAGTTTTAATACCACTACCGATAGTTGTAGTGCTGATGCAAGTAATATCCGTCTATCCATTTATCCATCCATCCATCATCCATCCATCCATCCATCCATCCATACCTGCATACATACATGCGTGGGAGTCCGCTGGTCTCGATTGATAGATAGATAGATAGATAGATAGATAGATAGATAGATAGATAGATAGATAGATATAGATAGATAGATAGATAGATAGGTAGGTAGGTAGGCATAGTAGGCAGGTAGATAGGCATATACATGGATAGATGGATGAATGGATGATTGGACAGATACATGCATACATGCATACATACATACATACATGCATACATACATACATACATACATACATACATACATACATACATACATACATACATACATACATACATACATACATACAACACATACATGCATACATACGTACGTAGACAAACAGATAGATGGATGGATGGACAGACAGACAGACAGGCAGACAGATATACAGACCGATGGATGGATGGATGGATGGATGGATGTATAGATGGACGGATGCATGCATGCATAGACAGATGAACAGATAGATAGATGAACACATAGATACGGACATACTTTTGTTATTTGATAGGACATAACAAGTATGTAATAAGTTTCAGTTGTCTGTTTTTGCTGTGTGTGTGCGTGGCGTGCGTGCGCGCGAGTGTGTGTGTATGTGTGTGTGTGTGGGTGTGTGTGTGTGGTCTGTGTGTCTGTGAGACATGGAGAGAGGAGAGAGAGGATGAGGAGAGAAGAGAGAACACGTGTGTGTGTGGATGTATGTGTTGTGGGTGTGTTGTGTGACGCGCGCGAGGTTGTGTGTGTGTGTGTGTGTGTGTGTGTGTGTTGTGTGGGGTGTGTGGCGACGGCGCTGTTGGTCTCTATGAGTGCGTGTTGTGTGCGCGCGTCATGTGCACTGTGTCTGTGTGTCTGTGCGTGATGCGAAGTACGTGCGCGCGCAGACCGCGCGTGTTATGTGTATGTGAAAGTGTGTGTGTCTGTCCATCATGGTCTGTGATGTGTGTCTGTGAGAGAGAGAGAGAGAGAAGAGAGAGAGAGAGAGAGAGAGATGCATGTGTGGGTGTGTGTGGTGTATGTGTATGTGTGTGTGGTGTGGTGTGTGTGTGCGTGGTGTGTGTGTGTGTGTGTGTGTGTGTGGTGTGTGTGTGTGTGTGTGTGTGTGTGTGTGTGTGCCTGTGTGTCTCTGTGTCTGTGTCTCTATGTCTATGTATGTGTGTGCGCGCGCGTGAATGTGTGCGCATGTGTTTGCCCGCGCTCGCGTTTGTGCGCATGTGGATGTGCCCCATAGTGAATGTTGATGCTGATCTTTCCTCACCAAGTACAAGTATTAACGAACTCAGACCTTTCGAAATGACACATCGGCAGACATTCCCAGCCATTCCATGCCTGAAAGATGTCACCAAATGACATCAGAAACACAACAACAACAACAACACACAACAACAACAACAAAAGCTACCCTCGTGATTTTCAACAACAGAAATCTATGTAGCAAAACTGTCATTTTTTTACTCTTTTTTTGAAATTATGGCCTCTTACGCTCACAGCTTTATATACTGATGATGACACATCAACTGATATTATATGCATATACTGTGTAAGGCATTCAGTTCTCTGTCAAAATCAGACAATTAAAATGTCAGTTTCTCCAAGCATGAGTGGAGATCTGAATAAATGCATTACTGAACAACAACAACAACAACAAAACAGCAGCAGCACAACAACAACAACAACACACACACACCACACACACACACACACACACACACACACACACACACACACACACACACACACACACACACTAAGTACAGCGTCTGTCACTTGACGTCAAAATCATAACGTCATGCTGACAATGCACATTTTGAAACGATAACGAATTGCTGGTGAAAAGAAGCTAAGAAAGAAATAATAACAAAAAACAAAACAAAACAAAACAACACAAAATAAAGCAAAACGAAGAAACAAAGCAAAACAAAACAAACGACAAAAAATAAGGGGGAAAAAAAAAAAAGGAGCAAGACCATACTGTCAGACAGATATAGATCTCTAAGAAGATCAGTGAGAGAGAGGCTCGCAGGCGGTCATTGCTTAATTGACAGACAGGGAGCATCAGTAATCAAGATCAGGACATTCCAGACTGCTGCTATCGGAGCAAAAGACAGAGTCAAGGATTGGATGGGAAGATTAGGAAGGGGACTGGTAATGAATGAGATGTGGTGGAGAGAGAGAGAGAGAGAGAGAGAGAGAGAGAGAGAGAGAGAGAGAGAGAGAGAGAGAGAGAGAGAGAGAGGAGAGATGAGAGAGAGAGAGAGAGAGAGGAGTACAGGGAAATGGTGGGAGTGATAGCACTGTCTGGCTGTGAAGAAATAAGTCGCAGACAGACATTCCCAGAAGTGAGAACTTGGTGGGTCCTCTGCTACTGTTAGCGCTGACTGCAATGTACGCACTCTGTGGCTGTTGCCAGTTGTCGCTGGCACTGTATCTACATAATCCCCTCCATCCCCGCGCATCCTGTGTTCCTTGTCCTAGTGTTGCAAATCTTCATCGCATGTGATTCAAATAGGCAACTGCGATTCTTTGGTTTGAATGTTGCGAAGTGCTCGATCAAAAGTGCACTCGTTTTCCTGGGGGGAAAAAAAAAAAAATCATGTAGACTTTGTTGTTCTGAAGTCTGTCATCTGAGCTTTTTTTTTTTTTTTTTTTCAATTAATTGTCATGAACTACTTATTCTATTTCATCCCATGTGATTCAAATAGGCACTACGCAGCATTCTTTTGCGTTGAATGGTTGCGAATGCTGCTCGATCACAGTGTGACACTTCGTTTTCCTCAGTGGTAGAAAAAAAATCTCGTTGAATAGACTTTCTGCTGTTCTGCAAAAGTACTGTCAGCGGGGGAGCTTAAAATTTTTTTTGTTTCAAATTAATTGTCATC
Organism: Conus betulinus; assembly: GCA_016801955.1. Lineage (NCBI taxonomy): Eukaryota > Metazoa > Mollusca > Gastropoda > Neogastropoda > Conidae > Conus > Conus betulinus. The sequence continues at coordinate 266,035 of JADBJO010002131.1, read as the reverse complement.
AAGAACTAGTATAACTTTATTTCTATTTCTTCTTATTTATTTCCTTATTTATATACTTATTGTATTATGTATGATATTTCATGCACTTATTATTTCATTTATATATTAATTTGTATATTTACTTGTTTTATTTAATTTATTCCATCCGCATTTTTTTATGTTTTCGTTTTGTTTGTTTATATTTTGTACAACCATTTCTGCGTGTACAAGAAGCAGAGCCAAAGCCTATAATGAAATAACTACTCCTCCCGTATTTTCTATCTTTCTGTGTCTGACACTTTATTCTTTCAAAGCTTGCGAGAATTGAGCAGCACTTTACGCGCGTAATGTCAACTATGTGATAAATATGGTGTGCTTACTCCTAGCAATTACCGTGCTCTTTTCCCCTCAAGAGTCTCTCACCCACTTGCTCATTCTAATGCCTCATTTCCAACAGCCTTGGAGGACGTGATTTTTTGGATTCAGTGCCTTTAAGAATTTTTTTTATTTTAAGTAGACATCCTTCCGCCTGAAATTCCAGTCTATTATTTAGATATCTATTATCTCAATCGCTCTCTCTCCCAGCTCTCTCTCTCTCTACTTCTCTACTCTACACTCTCTACTCTCTCATTCTTGCTGTCGTACTGTCTGTGCTGTCTGATCTGCTCTGTCTCTCTCCTCCCTCTCCCCCTCTCCTCCCCCTCTCTGCTCCTATCTCTCCCTCTCCCCCTCTCTCGTCTCTTCTCTCTCTTGTGTAGCTTATGTAGTTCATGGCTCATATATTTGTTTGTGTTGTTTACAATCCATCATGCCTGAGGTGTTTGAAATGTACTCCCAATCCCCCTTCCCGAAAGGGGAGCTGTGGCCGTAATCCCCCTCTAAGAACAAAAAAACACCATATTTCATTTTTTTTCTCTTGTCTCTGCTCTGCTCTGTCGGTCTGTCTGTCTGTCCTGTCTAAATCTATCTGTGTGATCTGTCTGTCTGTCTGTCTGTATGCGGTCTCTCTGTCTCTGTGGCGTGCTCTCCTCCCTCCCCCTCTCCCTCCCACTTCTTCCGTCTCCTCTCTCGCCACCTTCTTCTCCCGCTCTCCTCCACCTCCTCCTCACCTCTCTCCCTGCTCAGTCTTTCCCCTCCCACGCTCATCTCTCCCTCTCTCTCTCTCTCTCCCACAGTTACGGACATTTTTAAATGCTGGTGGGCTTTAACGCCACATGTGATTAGTCATACATGTTTAATTGGTTCTTTTGTCAAGTGAATCCCATTTTGTATGCTGCTGCGCTCTTGGGGCTTTTAACGCAAATTAATAAAAGGGTCTATGAAGCTGCTTCAAATTGCTTCTCTTGTGTAAACGCTTTACTGACCATGGTGGTGAGTCTCAAAACGATACAAATAATACATGATATATGCAGCTGAAACCGTTCGATATCCTTTGTATATACTGAGAGGTTACTTTGAAATCCATTAAATATATGGTTTTAACGAACTACTCCAAAAATACTGGCCCCCCCTTGAAACATCTTATTAAACTCCAAAATATGGCCAAAGATTTCCACAGCCCCATTTGATGATTGTGAATAAGATGCTTCGAGCTATAGCCGACTGGTCATTATCGGGGATCGTTGGCGGTCATATACCGTATTCTCAGATGTGTTTTTTATTTTTTAGGTTTTCCAGAGATTTTTGGATAATTGGGGGGGGTTGGGTTGGGGGGGGGGTGGGTTGAAAGTGAGAAGGTCAGTGTTTCTTGATGAAACTAAAACAGATGAATGTTGGATTGCTTTTTATTCTGCCAAGACTGGAATTCTCAGAGCGATTTGTTTTTCACGTACCGATTCATATTTACTCAATCTCTCTCTCTCTCTCTCTCTCTCTTCGTCTCCTCTCCCTCTCACTCTCTCCGACGTCTCTCGCTCCTCCTCTATATATATAGATATATATAATATATATATATATATTATATTATATATTATATGTGTTGTGTTGTGTGTGTGTGTGTTGTGTGTCGTGTGTGTGATGGTGTTGTGTGTGATGTGTGTCGGTGGCCTTACAATAAAAATGTCAGAGTTCTCTCTCTCTCTCCTCACTCTCTCCTCTCTCTCTCTCCTCTCTCCTTCTCTCCTCCTCCTTCTCTCCTCTCCTCGGCCTGTCACCCCTCTCTGGTCTCTCCTCCTCACTCCTCCCTCCTCTCCTCTCCTCCTCCTCCCTCCTCCTCCTCCTCCTCCTCCCCTCCCCCACTCTCTTTCCACGAACGCCTCTTTATTATTTTTTTTTTTTTAAATCTCAATCTCATTTTTTCCTTCCCTATTTAGATTTATACCCCCCCCACACACGCACACACGCCCCCCCCCCCCCCTTCCATCCTTTCCCAGCCCCCCACTCATAAATCCTCCCCTCCTTCCTCCGCGTTTTCCCTCCTTTATGCAAAACTCCTCAGACCAAATGCCGGGGCCTACTTCCATCTTAGCAAAGCGGATGCCGTACTGCACTCAAAATGATCCACCATCCAGACTCTTCTCAGACCTCAGAGGACAGGAGCCCAAGCCTCCTCGTTACCTCCCTTTGAAGGCGATTTTTCTACTTTCACTAACTCCAACAACACACAACACGCACACGCACGCCACGCATGCACGGACGCACACAAACACATAGACACGCAGGCAGGCACATGGAAGCGCCTACGTAATCACACACACCACACGCGCCCCGCTCGCGCGCCGCGCTACCCAGCATACACGCAGAGAGGAAGAGAAGAGGGAGAGAAGATAGAGAGAGCGAGAGAGAGAGAGAGGGAGAAGAGAGCTGGTTTGAGAGGAGAGAGAGAGAGCGGTTCATTTCCGCTTTTCGTTTCCTGGCGGCCGAGTCACGGTTAGAAAAAGGGGCCAGGTTAAGAATGGAGGAAAATGAAAGGAGGAATGAAGGAGGAGCAGGAGATGAAGAGGAGATGAAGAGGAGGGCCAAAGAAAATGGCAAGGAAAAAAGAGAGGAGAGGGATAGAAGTAAGGGGATACAGAGGGGGGGGGAGGGGTTGGTGTTTCAGCCGACGAAGAGGATGATGAGAAGACGAAGAAGAAGAAAACTTGGGAGGAAACAGAGAAGAAAGCGGGAAGAAGGATTTGGGGGGGGGGGGGGGGGGGGGGGGGTAGGAGGAGTGGGGGGGGGGGGGGAAGCAAGAAGAAGACGAAAGAGACAATAAAGGAGATGGAGGAAAAAGACGACGATGAGGAAGATCGAGCAGAAGACGAAGAAATAAATGGGGAAGAAGAAGAGGAAGAGAAGGTAGAGAACAATATGGAAGATGAGAAGAAAGAGACGAGACGAAGATGTGAAATGAAGAGGACGAAAAACACGAAGGAAAAATGGAAGAAGACAAAAAGAAAGAAGCAGATTAAAAAAAGGAGGATGCACCAGGGGAAAGAGAAAAACCCGAGGAGGAAAAAGAAGAGGAAAGAGAAGGAATGAGGGAGAGACCAGAAGAAGTGGAGGTGGAGGAGGAGAAGGGGGGGTGTGATAAGAAACAAAGATGTGAAAAAGTAATACAAAAGAAGAAGTGAAGAAGGGGAACAATATTAGAGTCAAAGGCAAAAAAAGGAGATGGAAGAAAGTGAAGACAACAAAAATCAGGTGAAAGAAGCAGAGAAGCAACTGGAGGTATTTAACACACAAAGACACACACACACACACACACAGGTGGAACACACAGAACACACACTACAAAGAAACACACACACACACAAAACATGCAGACAGGCAAACACACATACACACACACAACACACACACACACACACACACACACACACACACACACACACACACACACACACACACACACACACACACAATCGATCTACTGATCAAATTGCTGAATACTTAATATAAAGTCCGATTGGGGTTTTATTTAGATAGTTTTGAGCTCACTCATTTTGTTTAAGATAGTGAATAGATTTTTGTTTTCTTGCTATATGTTATTTTCCCCACTTTTTGTTGTATTTAAGATTATTGATCTGTTTATTGTTCAGTTTATACACATATACAGATACACATACACGTACACACTCACATACAAAGGCCTACATCCATGCTTGCACAACACACAGGCTTATTCATTTAATCAGTCAGTCAGTCAGGCACTCTCTTCTTTCATTCACGTCTAATATCACTCAAAGTGAACAGACGTTAAAAGAGAAGTACAAAAGAACACAACACACACACACACACACACACACACACACACACACACACACACACACACACACACACACACATACACACACACACACACACACATACACACACACACACACACACACACACACGTATGTACACACACGACACACACACACACACACACACACACACACACACACACACACAAGGGAGGGAGCGGGAAAGGGGGGGGGGACTGATAGACTTCAGGTTATGTGGTCCAAATTCAGTAGAACTGATAGACTTCAGGTTTCGTTGGTCCAAATTCAGTAAAACTGATAGACTGTTTGTGTTGGTCCAAACTCAGTAGAACCGATAGAATTCACGTTATGTGGTCCAGATTCAGTGGAACTGGTAGACTTCAGGTTATGTTGGTACAATTTCATTAAAACTGATAGACTTTAGGTTTGTGGTCTAAATTCATGATGCCCCGGACAGTCAAGTGTAGGCAGGAATGTCGGTCCAAATTCAGTAAAACCGATAGATGTTAGGTTATGCTGGTCCAAATTCAGTAACAGTGATACACTTTAGGTTATGCTGGTCGAAAATTCAGTAAAACTGACAGACTTTAGGTTATGCTGGTCCAAATTCAGTAAAACTGACAGACTTTAGGTTATGCTGGTCCAAATTCAGTAAAACTGACAGACTTTAGGTTATGTTGGTCCAAATTCAGTAAAAAAATGACAGACTTTAGGTTATGCTGGTCCAAATTCAGTAAAACTGACAGACTTAGGTTATGTTGGTCCAAATTCAGTCCTGTTTGTGTAGATGTTGGCCATGATGCCCTGGACGTTGTCAAGTGTCAGGCAGGAATGTTCAGAGCCCAGCTAATGACAGAAGTCAGGACGGAGCAGAAGGCAGGTAACACATAGAACTGTCTTCAAGGGAAAATGGCAGCACAAACATGATCATGAGTGAAAACTATAATCAAACAATCAAATGAAAAAAATAAATAAATGAATAAATAATATATAATAAATGGATGTATAAATGAATAAATGATGAATAAAAATGACTGAAATAAATAAATAAAAGATTACGTAAATGAATAAAGGAAAAACAAATTGACAAACAAATAATGAAAAACGAATAAAATGAATAAATAAGCCAAGAAATAAATAAATGAATAATGTATTTTCAAATCGGTTAACATTGTGTATCTTATCGAACACACTGTAGCCATACTTTAAGCGCTGTTTTTTGTGGGGGGGGCTACGACGTCTAGCATTGCAATTAGAGCCCCCCCCCCCCCCCCCCTCCCCCCTCTTGAAGTAAGCCAACATTGTCTTCTAACATTTTATTTATTGATGTACTATTTATGTATGTATTTATCTAGTCATTTATTTATTCATTGAGAGAGAGAGGAGAGAGAGAGGGGAGAGAGAGAGAGAGAGAGAGGAGAGAGAGAGAGAGATGTTCTATCTTACAGAGAGAGAGAGAGAGAGAGAGAGAGAGTCAGAGAGACAGAGAGAGAGACAGAGAGAGAGAGAGAGAAAACGGGGGGGGGGGATGGGGGGGAGCGAGGGAGGGTTGAAGATGGCTGAATTGGACTTGACAGTCACAGATGTAGAGTCAGACAAAAAAAAAACACACGAACACGAAGACAGAAAGACAAAAGAAAACACCCCCCCCCCCCCCTTACAAATGATGCTAATGACGTCACCTAGTCGTAAGGAAAAAGAATGTGTATGTTGAGAGATCTGTTTTGTGTGTGTATAACGCCCATAGTCTGTCAGTGTTAATCAAGGTGTATCAGGGGCAGGTGGACAGGGGGGAGCCTTATAAAATGCTTCCTCTGTATGGCATCTGCCTTCTGATTTTAGATGGTGAAAAAACGTATTTGTGTTACTGCTCTCTCTCTCTCTCTCTCTCTCTCTCTCTCTCTCTCTCTCTCTCTATATATATATATATATATATATAGAGAGAGAGAGAGAGAGAGAGAGAGAGAGGTGTGGTGTGTGTGTGTGTGTGTGTGTGTGTGTGTGTGTGTATAAGACAGAGGGAGCCAGAGAAATGCATCCTTTCAATGGCCTCTGCCTTCTGATTTTTTTTTATGGCGCTGAAAAAAAGAAACACACACACACACACACACACACTTCTTTTCTCTGTCTCTCACGTGTGTGTCTGTCTGTTTCTCTTGCTCTGTTTGTCTGCCTGTCCGATTGCCTGTCTCACTGTCTGTCTCTCTCTCTCTCTCAGAGAGAGAGAATTGATGGCCAGAGGACGGAACGAACGGACAGAGGTTTGAAGTGTATATGAATGCCTTCAGCTCTATGAGAGAGAGAGAGAGAGAGAGAGAGAGAGAGACTGAAACTCATGTACAGGCTAACCGCTACAAAAAAATATGTTACCATGAATTGTTCTGTCCCCTTTGTAAAGATTCAGTTGATGATGAAGTTCGTTCTGTTTTGCAGTGCCCTGCTTTTACTGATCTTCTTTTGCAGCTAATACACTGGACATTCTATATACAACCATTTTTTTTTTCCCTTGCTAATGTCATAAAGATGAATAGATCGAGAGAACGATTCGCAGTTCAGCGCCACACACACACACACACACACATATATAACAATTAAATAGTGGGGAAAAACAAGTGCAGGCTAACAATTCTTCAGTCATTATAGTAATAACTTGCCAAAGATTTGAACTTTCAGAAAAAAATAGAAAATGAAGAACATGAGGGAATATGTTATAACATGAGAAACCCTTCACTATCTGCTTCAGGGAATCATCGCAATCCCTCTTGAAGGCACATCTGTTTGTATTGCCTGCTCCTTGGCCTTTCGTCCGCTGGATCGGACTCATCAGAGACACACGGCTGATTGTGGTTGTGCTCTCGGTGTCAAATAGACACATACCACAGTCCATAATTCTGTGGTGTTCTCACCACCAAGGGTTCAAAAGAGAATCCAACAGCACCCCCAAAGCAGCCAAGGAAGGGTAGTAAATGGATCAAAACGAAAGTGTGGAGAGGAGAAAAAACTGCTGAAAAAACTAAAAGCATTATTCAAACAGTATAAAAACATAGGGGACAATCTTTGAGCCTATGCTTGAGGATCCATTCAAGGATGCAAGGGAGATCAAAAGATATGGAACAGCCTGTGTGGTCAGCTCTGCTGTTCAATAACCCAAGCATTGTCAGCGGCTAAGAATTGTGCAGGACAACCTTTACTTGGATCTCCTAAGAGATGCAATCTCCCACTGATTGACCAAACAATATAATGCTGAACAATTAAGTAATGGGGGAAAACAAGTGCAGGCTAACAATTCTTCAGTCAATATAGTAATGACTTGCCAAAGATTTGAACTTTTAGAAAAAAAATGGAGGTGAAGAAAACGGGGGGATAATATATATATATATATATATATATATATATATATATATATATATGAATGGCTTCAGCACTATGAGAGAGAGAGAGAGAGACAGAAACAGAGTGGGGGGGGGGGGGGGGGGACAGACAGACATAAAAACTGAAAGACAGACAGAGAGACAGAAAGACAGCGATGGACGAGAAATGGGTAGGTCGTGGTGCAGGGCAGAAGAAGTTGAAGTAAGTCTAACTGCCGCAGACTCAGAGTTCGACATAGACACACAGGAATAGGCCGACGAACAGTCAGAGGGGGAAAAAAAACCCGCCTAAGAACATCGTCAATGACGTCACCTAATCAGGACAAACAAAGGAACAAAGAAACGCGTGTGTGTTTGTGTGTGTGTGTGTGTGTGTGTGTGTGTGTGTGTGTGTGTGTGTGTGTGTGTGTGTGCGAACAAGATCAGGATGTGGGGAGGTGTCAAGCCTTTAATCTGTGCCGGCTTCAATAAAGATGTATGACATGGGTGAAGAGGGGTGGGGGTGGGGGGTGGGGGGGTGGCGGAGGCAGGAGGGAGCCAGAGAAAGGCATCCTTTCAATGGCCTCTGCCTTCTGATTTTTTTTTTTTTTTTTAATGGTGCTGAGTAAAGAAACAAACAAACAAACAAAACCCTTCTTTTCTCGGTCTCTCTGTCTTTTTACGTGTGTGTCTGTCTGTTCTCTATTCCTCTGTCTGTCTGTCTGTTTCTGGCTGTCTGTCTGTCCCTGTCTGCCCGATTGCCTGTCTCACTGTCTGCCTGCCTGCTGGTCTGTCTGTCTGTCTGTCTGTCTCTCTCTTTATAACATTTCGGCAGACAGTGTGTGTGGTATCTTTTTGGTGCCAAAGCCAAACAACACACTAACAGCCAGAGAACGAATCCGACATCAAACCATGGCATTCCTTCCCTATTTCAAAGACATCAACGGACGTATCAGAAATCAAAACTGAAACTCAGAGAACTTCCTCTGTGCCTGTCTGTCTGTGTCTGTCTATCT